>JAHRHZ010000087.1:17604223-17667482 GCA_024137785.1 Ginglymostoma cirratum
CTGCTTGACCTGCTGTGTTCATCCAGCCCCATGCTTGTTATCTCTGCTCTTAGCAGTTGGGTATATGCTGGCAACCAAAGCAGTCTCACAGCTTTTAAGTTTAATTTGCTGAAAACACTCTGCCTCAAAAATTTGGTAAGGACCACACTAAATTTCTTTCTCTAGCTGCCATCTAGGGATTACTTCCAACCTCTCTCCAATAAAAATCCAAACTGATCTTGAACCCCAAATACCTTTCACAGCGTGAATGAAAAAGCTCATATTTTATTTGCTTAAAATGCAGAGTTGACTAATTGTTTTTTACTTTGTCTTTTCCAACTCAATGAGCTGTATTCTACGCAGGGTAGCATGATGGTTACCACTGCTGCCTCACACTGCCAGAGACTACAGTTCGATTCCAACCTCGAGCGACTGCATCAGCATTCTCCCAATGTCTGTGTATTTTCTTCAGGTGCTCTGATTTCCTCCCACAGTCCAAGGATGTGCATGTTATGTGGATTGGCCTTGCTAAATTGCCCATAGTGTCCAGGGATGTGTAGACTAGGTGGATTAATCATGGTTAGTGAGGGGTGGTCGGGGGCTGGGTCTGGGTGGGTTGCTGTTAGGGTCAGTGTGGACTTGATGGACCGAATGGTCCTTTTCCACACTGTACGGATTCTATGTTTCTATGTTCTACCCAAAAACATACTGCTTTCTTATCAAATACCCGGATAACTTGAAAGAATTTTTTTTTATCACCAGTCAATCTCTATGACTGTGGGATGTCCTCAACTGAATGTAAGTTAATTATTTTACCTTCAACACAACTCCTTGATTCTGTAACCCAAATGAATAATTTAGATCTTGTATGAAGTTTTATGACCATTTTTGTAAGAATGTTGATTTCAAGCTTTTTTAAAATGTAAATAACAATAGACACTCTGGATCCACTAAGAAGTCTAGAAATGGGTCATCCATTATTCTAGTGTTTACACTTGTTTCTCTGAAGGTGAGAATAATATAGGTTAGATTTTAACTATAATTAATTCCAAGCTTGTTTGAGTGGCACTTAACCTCAGGGTTGCTCATCAAACTCTCCATCAGACGCTCCCCATTTGTACAGTTAAAACTTAAATTCCTGAATCTAAAGGTTTTTTTATTCTAAAGCATGAAATATGAACTAGATATTCACAACATTTGGTGTGGTACACTTATTTATAAATATGACTTTTTTTAGAATGCTGCAACGTGTTCTTGGTTTGGATGCTATTCAGTTGCTTCAGGCTAAAAGTCTGTTATCAAAAGAACAAATTGCTTTCAAAACTGAAATATATTTAACTTTTTAAAATGCATTTTTGTTAGTGTAAGAAGCCTTTTTTAAAAGTCTGCCATTGTGCTGTATGATTTACACTTGTATTCTATTAGAATTAGGGTGGTAACAGACTCATCAGGTTTGTAGTAAGTCTGCAAGAGAATCTGCTCCAAATTTTGCAAAGTGGTTTGGAAGCAGAAAGGAGCCCTTAAAGGCGTTAATAAACTTGGAAGGATAGCCAAGGATTCAAACCACCTGGCAACAATACATCTATCTTTTGCAGATCCCTCCTTCCACCAAGGCTACCGATTTTGCTTTGTTTGACCAAGTCCTAATTAACATTTAAGCATATCTTTTTGAAAATATAAAAGTCTCCATTTACTGTTTTTATATTAATGACCATTCTAATTCAGATTAGACTAAACATTAAACTAAGTCTCTAAATGCTCAAGGGAAATATTTTTCTCGGACAGACTTTATTGAACTTCATAGTGTTTGAAGCATGACCGAGGTGCTTACTGAATTTGCCATTTTTTTAAAAAAAAATTGTATAAAGTTAACAAAAGCAAACATTTTGTCCAATCATTTCACATTGAATTCTGACACTGAATATTCAGATTTCTGTTTTAATATTAATGTTATAATGTCAAAGTGTGGTGCGAAGTGGATACCACATCTCCCACAAAAGATGCTAAGAAGATTTAATAGTTGACTGAGTTTGCCACTCTTGCCCAACTGCTGTGGTTGAAGCACTACTGGCAGTAATCTAGAAGCAGAATGTTTGTGTCTTTTTACTTGGGGCTGATGCATGATTGGTTGGCTGGACATCTGGTTTGCGATACAGAGTGATGCCAACAGCATGGGTTCAATTCCCAGACCAGCCAGTGTTACCGTGAAGAATTCCCCTTCTTAACCTTTCGCCTGAAGTGTGATGATTCTCAGTTTAAACCACCACCAGTCATCACCTAATGAGAGAGCATTAATTTGGTAAGAATTTACCTTTTATGGTCAGTTAATTCAAAAATAGATCATTCCATGGAAAACAAATAAAAGTATTTTGTTCCTTTGCTACTGTGATGCATACAATCTATCAAATGCCCTTCTGAACTAAAATATCGAATTCTTAATTGTTTGTAAATCTAAATAATGTATACATTTATGATAGTCAACAAATAACTAATGGCTGAAAAATCATTTATATTAAAATGCATGACACTAGCAAAAAACTCAAAGTAACTAACATTAAGTATTTAAGCTTAAGTTAATTGATGCCTGTGCCAGGTGGTGGACTTCCTCATGTGAATGTCATGCTTTTGTTAATACTTTAAAATATTAAAAGTTAAAATTTGAGCTGCTGAAGTGTTCATACTTTTCTCAGTGCATCAAGTACATCACAAATTACTAAATGCAACTTGAGAGACTTAAGTTTAAATCTGAGCTAATTTGACCTTCTGACTATATAGGTTTCTAAGGATTCCTCACTTTTTATGTAATTACACACCTTAATGATCAAAGAGTTCCTTTGGTGTATCCAGGCTAAACCATCAATTGAGTAAGAAAAAATGTGGGCAACATTTGAAATGAGAAAAATAGGAAATATTTTTTAACTGCAAATAGGCATTTAAAAATTTGTTAATGCAGACACATGTAGTGTATGTATATTATAGACCCATGCGATAAAGATTTCTTTTAAAGTAATCAAGAACAATTTGTCAAAATGCTGCCTCATTTTGCACACTTTGAAAATCCTTGAATTCTTTTTTTCCCTTTTCACTCTTCTATGTTTATATGTTTTAATGTCTAATTTTAAAAGTCATGATTTGCCCTGCAAACCTAACAGTAAGTAGGGTCAGTCATACCCTGTGTTCTAATCACAATGCTACTGATATATTTAATTTCCTTAATGTAAAATGGCATTTTTTAAATTTGTTGAATGTTACATGTTTAGTAACTCGTCTGAAATATGACTACATGGAATACAAAATTTCAGGTGAATAAGCCTGCTGAGTCTGTGAAAATAGTACATCTCTTCCTTCTCAGCTAATTGAGAGCTGCATGATTGTGTTAAAAAGCAAAATCAAACTAGATTTACTCAGAGGTGAAGGGTAAATATTTCCTTTGTAGCAAGAAATATTATCAGTGTGAAAAATCACTTTTAAGTGATAACTGGGCATGAAATGTATGAAAGGCACTTGCTTTGATCTGTCACAGTGACACTGGACAAAATGTTAGAATTTCTGAACTGTAACTTAAAAGAAACATCTATTTTTGGTTACCCTGATGTAAAGTATTCTCAATGAAGCATGTTGTTCAGCTTTACAAACTAAAAGAGTGCACAATTGTAGATTGTATCATTCAGAACACAAAAATACTCATCAAGTCAATGGAGAACCAGCTAACGGATCAAAACATTTGTATGTCTGAAAATGTGCATTTTGCTTGTGAATATACCCTCTGCTGGCTACTAGCTGTACTACAAGTCTTAATATGACTGCTGCTGAATTATTTGTGGACAATTTGTTCACTCTGAAACAACCACTACAAACTGGAGGAAAGTGTATAATTGCATGTTTTGAAATGGCGATTCCAAATGATCAAGATAGTTTTGTCATCTTGTATAGGATTATAGTGTATAAGTAATTACTAAATGAGAAGACAAATTGCAGTGATGTTGCATTTTAGACCCTCAGTCTTTTCTGTCTCATTTACTACCTCTTAGATTTATGATAGTAAACACTGTAATCTGACATCATTCCAGATAGTTTGTTCTATAATCTGAATATATAGCCTCAAATTGCTTCTCTTTTCAAGCAACACATTTAATGAAAATACCCATGCTGAGTTTTAGCTCTTGTCTGTGAATAATAAGCTATGGATTCATGATTTTAAAGTAATTTTTTAATGAAATGATTTGTATAAGATAGGCACAGATATCAGTATTTTCTTATGACTGTACAATATATGTTTATATGATCACAGTAAAGAGAAATTTCACATTTTAGAGTCAGACCACAGCCTTATGCTTAATGAAATATTTGTATGAACTAAAGAAAATCAGTAGAGGCTTCAACTTTTATAGTCCTTTTCAAGGTTTAGTTTCCCTGCAGTACAAAAGCTGTTTGGTACCTTCTTCCCTCTTTCCTGTTTTCTTTCTCCTTTTTGATAGTGGTCAAAAACGTGCTTCACGCAAATCATTGATTTCTTTGAGCTGTTGGAGCCATTCAACTTTCTAGTGAAACATGTCAGAACAATTTAGAAGTTCAAATTGTATAAAAGTGATGGCCTTGACCTGTACAATCCTGGTGTTTGCAGAGTTTGTCATCTATAGCTTTTTCATTTTTGTGATTAGCTTTTGAAGCTTTGAAGTTACTTGAATTCATCAAGCAAACTATTCATTACTTTGAATAAAACAAATGAAATATTGCACTTTAAATCCCTTTACTATACTTTTCATAGAATTGGTATCAAATGCAATCTGTAGAAGTGGGAACAGAAAACTTGGCATGTGTACTGTTGAATATAACAATAAAAACTGGTGAATAAACAATTTATTTTGTCCTATTTTTGCAGTTATTTTACTTAATGAAGATAAACTGGCCCTTATAAATTTTACCTTTTTAAGAATTAAATTGGAAATGCTGAAATCGGAATATATGTAATTAACTTTTCAATTTATACATTTCAAATATGGATGAGAATACAATCACTCGTTCCAGCGAAAGAACAAGCATTTCTCATTTGAGGCATTTTGGACCTTGAGTGATTGCAGTGATTAAAGACTGATAAGATTTGAAACTGCAAATTGTCTATAAAGGAGCAAGATTTATGATGCGGAGGAAACTTCTTTCCACCATCAATTATTTAATGAGTGAAGAATTTATAGCATTACTGTCAAATTTTACTTTCAAAATTCCAAAGGAGTTAAGAGGCTGGTATAGGGATTTCTGTCTGTTTTGTAATATTTTTCTTACAGAACCAAAATATTTTGTGCTGTACTTCAAGTAGATGATATTCCTCCAATATCTGGATTTTGGAACAAAATAATTTTTTTAATTTCAAAGTTAATATGTTTATTTATTGAGAACATGAGTTACTGTTGGTGGAATCATCATAAAGTTCCTGCCAATGGATAGCATGCTGATTGTTTCTGGTGTCCAAATGTATGATAAACCAATTTTCAACTAGTAATTTAAATAGATGATTAGTTCTTATATTTTAAGATTGCATTGCACTTCAAAAAAATTTAAAATATATAATTGGATTTCAATGTTACAGTTTTCAGTTAGCTCCATAAGAATATGAAGACAATTGTGATTGTTGAGTTATTTGACTATGAAAGGGGAACTGGTGAAGTAATTGCAGGATATTCTTATGGAACACCTATTAATGATTTGTTATCCTGACTGTTTGAGATAGTTTGTAGCAGAATGCCCTGAGATAATAACTTTACTGTATATTTGGTATATTGTTTCTCCAACAAAGTGGAGTGCATTGTATTACCGTTGTGTCAACATGGTTAATGTATTTTTGCAGACCAAAACTTTTGATATGTAGGAATCAAATTGAACTTTGCTTGCACTGTAACATAAATGTAAATTAGAAAACTTCTTTCATGAGTATGACTCTACATTTCAAAATGTTTCTCTTCATATTAGTGGATAGCCAGTACAGCAATTTAATGTGCTATTTATAGTCATAATTATATATCAAAAATTTTTTTTATTGTCAATCTCATAGGGGTAATATCATGGGAAAATAGAAAATGGGAGCAGGCCTATTTAGCCTGCTCACCTTTTATTAGTTTGCAGCTGATCTTGTAGAATCCCCACAATGTGGAAACAGGCCAAGCCAACCCTCCAAAGAGCATCCCACCCTTACCCACGACCCTAACCCTGCATTTCCCATGGCTAATGCACCTAACCTACACATCCCTAAACTATGGGCAATTTAGCATGGCCAATCCACCTAACTTGCACATCTTTGGACTGAGAGAGGAAACCAGAACACCTGGTTGAAATTCACAGACATGGGGATATCCTGCAAACTCCACACATACAGTTGCCCGCAGTTGGAATCGAACCTAGGTCCCTGGCACTGTGAGGCAGCAGTGCTAGCTACTGTGCTGCCTATCTACCCCTATTTTCCCCCACAGTATCTAAATACCTTTGAACCTAATTTATAAACAAACAGCAGATTTCCAGTGGAAATAGTACCTCCTTTCGGGAAACTTGCACAGATCCAGATGCTCAATGTAGAGTGGGATTGCTTTAACTGTTCGAACTCTGTATGGACAATGAGAAGTGGGTCTAAATAAGGATCAGGAATTGGCACAGGCTTGATGGGCTGAAGCACCTTTTCATGTGCTGTATTTTTCTTTGTTCCTTTTATTCATTGAAAATTAATTCTGACTGATGTGTTCATAAGACTTCATGAGAACCATTATCCTTTCACAGTAACTCATTTATCCAGGGTCACTTTAGAATGGAATGTCTGTCAATGAGTTCATTTAAAATTTTCTGTTATAGATGCGCAAAGTGAATATGTCTTGGCAATCCTGAAGCACATGCCTTAGTAGTCTGTTTTTGTGCAAATAACTTCTGTTTGGGCTATTTGGAGATTTGTGGTGCCCTTTGCAAATGTGGCACTTGGTAGTAGTTTTTCTAGTATCACTTTATTGGCTCAGAAATAAAGTTCACGTGAAGTCTGCTAGAGATGGTTAGGAAAGTGCAGCAATACTGGTGCAAGGTATCTACGACTCTGCCACATGGTAAAGCAAACGTAAGTAAGACAATCCCCCTTGCTCCTAGTAGATAACCTATTTTCAATCTTTTCAATTCAATTTTACACTTCTTATTAGGATCCTACGCTGTATTTATCGCTCTGTTTCAGCTCATCATTAGCTACCTCTTTCCATATCCCTTCTCTCTCTGGGCCCTGTCACCACGTGTATTCACTCTCCTCCACCAACCCTGCACCACCGTAAATACCATCCTTTCCCAACAATTTTCAGTTCTGACGAAGGGTTACTGGGTTCTAAATGTTAACTCTGTTTTTCTCTCTGCACTTAAATTTCATGTCTTGGCACCCGTATGAGTAGACAGGGAAAGGGAGCCCTTTTGGATCGGCTTCCAAATGTAAGTCAATGAAATTTATTGCTATAATGCTAGGAATGTAAGAAAATCAGCTCACAACCAGCAATTGCTGAAAAACCGCAGAAGACTGCATCTGAGGAGAGAAAACTCAGTTAACATACTGAATCTAGTGATCCTTTTTCAGAAGAGAATCGGTTGCTTTCCTTGAGTACGTCGTTCTTCTTTTCCACTACTACTCTTCTCTCAATTGTCTTACATCTAGGACATGGGAGGGTTTTCAATATCACTCAACATCTGGAATGAGTCTATATAATTCGACCTCCAACCTACAGCTATCGTTTCGCCTTTATCTCACTCATAGCGCCCCCTGCAGGCTGTCGCTACTCTCCCTGTCTCAGTCATAGCGCCGCCTGCAGCCTGGCAGGGTGTCACTACCCGCCCTCTCTCCGTCATAGCGCCGCCTGCAGGCTAGGAGGGACAGTGTCGGCTTAATAGTGTCGAACGTAGCTGAGGCATTATCGATGTCTCCAAGGTAACCGGCAAAGAGGTCGGGAGGCCGTTTGGAAATTGGCAGTTTTTATGGATCAGGAGGTGGAGGTGGATAAGCGGCGAGCGGCCGGACGCTCGGGCTCGGAACTAGTGATCGGGCCTGACAGAGGAAGCGGGAGCCCGGGCTCGGGGCCATCGGTCGGGCCTGCCGGAGGGAGCGGGAGCCCGGGCTCGGAGACGGAGCCAGTGCAGAGCTGGCTGATGCAAGAGAGTGCGCAGGAACTGGCGGCGTCTCTGGGAGCTGGTCCCTGTCTGGAGGTAGGTGCAAGCAGTCAGAGCCCACTCGGGATGAATTCAGTATCCAGCTTAAAGTATTAATTTAGTAGAGCTCATAACTTAAAAAGCATTAATATATTGATATAAAGACAATATTTGTGATCTCGTGTAGTTTGTCTTTAATTGCATTAGGTTGAAAGTTAGAATACCATGCAAAAATATTCTGGTCCTAATCAGACATCTGTACAGTTTCGTTCGTAGCAGTCTTCAATGATCTAAAATGCCAACGACATTTATTTCATCCTTCTGGTGTAAAGATCT
Source organism: Ginglymostoma cirratum (assembly GCA_024137785.1). Taxonomy (NCBI): domain Eukaryota; kingdom Metazoa; phylum Chordata; class Chondrichthyes; order Orectolobiformes; family Ginglymostomatidae; genus Ginglymostoma; species Ginglymostoma cirratum. The sequence continues at coordinate 17,612,693 of JAHRHZ010000087.1, forward strand.
TGAAGGTGATTTTTTCTTATACTGCAGTTCTAGCATTATTGTGGATTTACAATATATTTGATAGGACAGCTACCCTACAGGTTAAACACGGGTAAACTGGTCCTTCATGATCTCACTAGATATCAAGAACTGCTGGAGTCAGAGATAACACAGTGTTAAGCTGGAGGAATGCAGCAGGCCAGGCAGCACCAAAGGAGCAGGAAAGTTGACATTCTAGGTCGGGACCTTTCTTCAGAAATGTGGGAGGGGGAAGGGAGCTGGGAAATAAATAGAGGGGTGGGGTGGTGATAGGTGAGTGCAGGTAGACAGGGGTGAGGATTGGTCAGTGAGGTGGGAGGAGCGGATAGGTGGCCTCATTCCATGACCAACCCTCCCTCGCATCCCCACTTCCTTGACCTGACACAACCTGTCTGTCTTCTCCCCCATCTATCCCCCCACCCATCCCACCAATTCCCACAATTCCCTACCTGCACTTACCTATCACCATCCCACCTACCTTCCACAGCTCCACCCTCCTTTTCTCTTTATTTCTGAGCCTCCTTCCCCCTTCCCATTTCTTAAGAAGGTCCCGACCGAAACGTCAACTTTCCTGCTCTGATGCTGCCTGTCCTGCTGTGTTCCTCCAGCTTCACACTTCATTATCTCACTGCTGTGGGACCTTGGTGCACTAATTGGTTGCAACGTTGCAACATTACAACAGTGATTAGAATTAAAAATGTTTAAAGCCCTTTAGCGCAATGAGAAGTTTGTAAAGGTGCTGCAAAATTGTTAACAACAAATATTGACATAATGCTTTTAATATTATAAAATTTCCAGTGATTTCACGGGAATATTTTAAGTAAAGTATGGCACTGAGCCACACAACAGGACAATCAAAAATAAAGGAGTAGGTTTTGAGGAGCATCTTTTAAGAAATAAGTTATCATAGGGGATAGAATGTGTACGGTGGGAATTCAAGAGTTTAGAGCTACCCAGTTAATGATGTGCACCAGTGATGGAGCATTTTAAGTTAGAATTAGATGAACACATATCTTAGATGATTATGGAGGTGGAGGAGATTATGGAGATGGGGAGTGATGACACCATGGAGGGATTTGAAAACAATGATGAGAATTTTATCAAAATAGCCATTGACGTGAAGCCCTTGTAGCTTAGTAAGCATGGGATGATAGTTGAATGGGACTTGAGCTGCAGCAGGGATGAAGTTGTATCATATTACAGATGTTGTAACTAGGGGTCTAGGTGATGACACAGCTTGTTTGTTTGAAAGCTTTGTCAGGGTCATATTACACCCTGTCACTAACTGTCTGGGCTAGCATTATTGCCAGAGAGAGGGGGAATGGGATTTGAAGTGGGAACCAATGGCATATCTTAAATCTTCTCAATATTTAATTGAATTGGTATTTACAATGTAAATATTACATTTTTACTTGGAAGAAATTGTACTTTTCTGGTGGTGGATGTCAGATAAGCAACCTATTCAGTTAGGAATCAAGAGTCGGAAACAATGTAGGACTAAGTGTTGCCAGTGTACATGTTAAAATTAATGCTGTGCTTTTGGGTGTCATCAAAGGGGATCATGTAGGTGGCGTTTAGAAGATGGCCCAAAGATAGATCCTTGGCCAACACAGAGATAGCAGGAAGAGTGGACATTACAAATAATACTCTTTCTACGGTTACAGTAGTTAAGAATGGGCCTAGAAAAAATAATCCCATCCAGCCAGATTACAGTCAAAGGTTGCAACCAGGTCTAGAGCAATGAGGGATAACTTGCCTATCAACACAAGTCTTTCTATTTGAATGAATACCAGAGGTGTGAGACTCCTGGAGAAGGTACTTTCATAATAGTTGAAAAACAGAAAATGTGAGAAACACAGTAGGCATGTTGGAAATGTGGAAAAAAGCTGATGTTTTTAATGAGCAGGCCTTTTCTGCGAGATGTTACAGATAATATTAGTCCATCAGGAATATCTGATAGTCGTGCTAAAGCATCCACACACCTGAACATTCACTAGTCTGTTTTCTGCAATTGTTATACTTCTTGTTCATAGACTTAAATCTGACAATCAATGGGATTAACTGAAATGGCAAATCTGATTTTAGAGGAGCTTTGGCAGAAATCGTTTGACCTCCTTGGACACTTCAGAAACCTTAGTAAAATGGGTTGTTTTTAGACCTGTACTCTCAAAGCATTACACAATTAGAGTAAAGTGGATGTTGGGCAGAGGATAAGAAGTTTAAGGGAAGGAATTGGAAGACCCAAGCATAGTTAACTAAATAGTAAATTTTTGCAATTGTTTTTGAGCAGTGGGCACACGGGTACATAGCTGGTGAGGATGGAAGAAAGAAAGCAATAAAAGAAGCAGAAAATGAAACAAAAAGCTCAGCAGGTCCAGCACTGTCTGTGGAGAGAAAGCAGAGTTAACGTTTTGGGTTCGGTAACCCTTCTGCAGAACTGAAGCAGGATTTGATAACAGAGATGCTGAACTGGATATATGGTCAGAGGATTTCCAGATCAGGTGGGCTGAAGCAAAACCAGTGGGCAGCAGGAGCTAATTGATATGAGTATGGCCACAGGTGATGAAGTTTGTGGCACAGGAACGGTCACTGAGAGAATTCAATTGTATCCGTGATGAAGGCACGAATGACGGGGCAGAAGAGACGAAGTGTGTTGAATTGTCATATGTTTCACAGATAAGGGAAGCCAAACTTGGTCAAAGGGAAAGCTTAAGATTAAACAGAACTTTAAGAATGCACAGCATTTGTTTAAGCCTCAGCAAACAGCCAGAAAAATAGTATGTTTGTGCCAGTGGCAAGACCTGAATTAGCCTGAGCAAGACGTGAACTAGTGGCTTCAGTTTTGCAAATGTCGAGTTTTACTGTAAAAATCCTACAACTGGAGCTACCAGTTTGATATCTGAACCAATTATTTAAATACAAAAATTTTAAAACACTTAAACTTTCTGTTTTTAATTATTTTATTTAAAATTCAATTAATTGTATAATGTTGCTGATTCATTTTATTGTCCTACAATGAGACTTTTGAAAATATAATGGTTGAAAATATGTATGTGATGCAAATTTCAAAATCTTGAAATAAGTTTTTAAGTAAGATTTGTTGATTGCTTTTGAAAGAACTGTTCTATTAAATAATATTTGTTAAACAGTTATTTAAACAACGTGCTACAGCATGCATCCCCCTTATTTGGAAAAGCATAATAAGACATTATATCATTAATAGTGCAAATATTGTTTGAAAGCTTCATTTACAGGTGTACCTAACCATTATAATTAGTTCCAGAAAAGGCAAATTTTGATGGAATTCAAGTTCTAAATTTGCGCAAGGCGAACTTTGATAGAATTCAGGTTCTAAATTGGGACAAGGCGAATTTTGATGGAATTAGACATGAGCTTGCAGGGGTTGATTGCAGTAGTTTGTTTGCCGGCAAAGGAACCTCTGGCAAGTGGGAGGCCTTTAAAAGTGTGATAGCTAGAGTTCAAGATCTTTATGTTCCTGTGAGGGTGAAGAGCAAGGTTGGCAGGAGTAAGGAACCCTGGATGATGAGATATATTACCAGAAAAAAGAAGGAGGCATGGATCAGAAACAGGCAGCTGGCATCAAGGGAATTCCTGGAGGCGCAGAGAGGATGTAGGAGCTTACTGAACAAGGAAATCAGGATGATGAAGAGGGGGCACGAGATAGCTTTGGCTGAGAAGATTAAGGTGAATCCAAATAGATTCTTTAAGCATATTAAAGGAAAAAGACTAATTAGACGGAGAATAGGACCTCTCAAGGACCAAAGTGGACATATATGTGTGGAACTGCAGGAGATGGGTGAGGTCCTCAATGAATACTTCTCTTTGTTTACCGTGGAGAAAGACATGAAGATTTGGGAACTTGGGAAGTTAGTGGTGATATCTTGGGCACAGTCCATATCACAATAGAGGTGGTGTTGGAAGTATTAGAATGTATGAAGGTCGATAAATCTCCTGGTCCTGATCAGATATATCCAAGAACTCTGCAAGAGGCTAGAGAAGAAATTGTGGGGGGCCCTGGCTGATATATTTGCATCATCATTAGCCGCAGGTGAGGCCACAGAAGACTGGAGGGTAGCAAATGTTGTGCCCTTATCAAGAAGGGCTGCAAAGAAAAACCTGGGAATTATAGACCAGTAAGCTTAACATCTGTGGTAGGTAAGTTACTTAAGAAGATTCTGAGGGATAGGATATATATGCATTTAGAAAGACAGGGATTGATTAGGAGTAGTCAGCATGGCTTCGTGCGTGAGAGATCATGCCTCACAAATTTATTAGAGTTCTTTGATGAAGTGATCAGGAAGGTTGATGAGGGCAGGGCAGTAGACAAAGTCTGTATGGTTTTTGGTAAGGCCTTTGTTAGGTTCCACATGGTAGGCTACTCTGGAAGGTTAGCTCCCATGGAATCCAGGAGAGCTGGCAAATTGGATACACAATTGGCTTGATGATAGGAAGCAGAGCGTAATAATCGAAAGAAGCTTGTCGGACTGGAAGCCTGTGACTAGTGGTGTGCCTCGGGTCAGTGCTGGGCCCATTGTTGTTTGTTATCTGTATCAATGATTTGGATGAGACTGTACAAGGCGTGATTAGTAAGTTTGCAGATGACACCAAAATAGACAGTGTCCTGGACAGTGAGGAAGGTTATCGGAAATTGCAGCAGGATCTTGATCAGCTGGGGAAGTGGGCCGAGAAATGGCAAATGGAGTTTAATGGAGATAAGTGTGAGATGTTGCATTTTGGAAAGTCAAATCAAGGTAGAAGTTTCATGGTGAATGGTAGGGCCTTAAGGAGTGTAGTGGAACAGAAGGACCTCTGAGTTCAGGTGCCGGTTCTCTGAAAGTGGATTCACAAGTAGATAGGGCAGTGAAGAAGGCATTTGGCGCACTGGCTTTCATCAGTCAGGGCACTGAGTACAGAAGTTGGAAGTTATGTTGCAGTTGTACAGGACATTGCTGAGGCCGCTGTTTGGAGTATTGTATTCAGTTTTTGTCACTTTGCCATAGGAAAGATGTTATTAAACTGGAAAGAGTGCAGAAGAAATTTTCAAGGATGTTGCCAGAACGCAAGCGACTGAGTTATAGGGAGAGTATGGACAAGCTAGGACTTTTTATTTTACAGCGTAAGAGACTGAGGGGAGATCTTTATAAAAGTGTATAAAATCATGAGAGGCATGGATAGGTTGAACACGTTCAGTCTTTTTCCCAGCTTTGGGGAATCGAGGACTACAGGACACCACTTTAAGGTAAAGGGGGAAAGAATACATGGGGCCCTGAGGGGCAACTTTTTTTACACGGAGGGTGATATGCATATGGAATGAGCTGCCAGCGGAAGTGGTTGAGGCATGTACGTTAACAAAATTTAAAAGGCATTTGGACAAATATGTGGTTAGGAAAGGTTTAGAAGAATATGGGGCAAGTGCAGGGAAATGGGGTTAGCGTGGATGGACGTTTTGGTCGGCATGGACCCATTTGGGCCAAAGGGCCTGTCTCCATGCTGTAGGACTCAATGACACCACAACATTTAGTTGAAGATACTGCCTATTATGGCATTTTCTTTATCTTTAATGAGGACCAAAGCCCTAAGATCATTCTGGCCATCAGCACAGTATTCCTTGTTTCTTGCAGTCAGTTTGATAAACTTGAATACAGAAACTCGTGTTTCTGATTTCAGTTGAAGTCTGCTTAATATAACCCCTTTGGGTGCATATTGCCTAGCTGCCTATCTACCTGTTTACCTCATGGAAGGTGGCATTCCTTATACTGCTTTTCAAGGCATCAGATTTTCCATGCTTTCCTGACTGCAATCAAATGCTCGAAGTAGTGCTTGAAGATTGCTAGGTTTCAAGTGTGAATAGTCACACAATATCAAGTCTTCTTATATAATGTCAGAAATAGGAAACCATTGTTACAAGAATAATTTTAATCTGATTCATTTCCACATTTTACAATAAATGTACTTTATATGCAGGTTATACATTTTACCAAATTGTGTAACACTGCATATAACAATTATATTTCCATAAACTGTGATTATAACCGGATCTAGTAATGAATATAACAGTATGCATTGCAGAAAATCTATAGTCATGTTCTTATTCCACTGGGAATTACTGAATAATGAATATAGATGTATGAAAACTCATATTTTTACACTAATTTGAAGCTCAACGTTGATTTTATAGTGAGTGTAAATTGCAAGTTGTAAATATCTGCAAATTTGTAAAGTGAAACAAATTTTCTACAGAGTGTGCATCTATGGATAGAAGTTGCCATATTTAAATGCAGAAAAGTTAGCTCTCTAATTGTCATTTTAGTTTAAAATTATCTAGATTTGACAAATCTATCTATATCCCTTCTGCGAATTGGACTCTTAGATTGTTTATTATAGATTTGATGCTAATTAGTCTACCTTTTCCTATTATTGTCTCTGCCTCCCCCACCTATGCATTAACAAATTAAGTGTTCTGGAACACTTATGTGCAGTATCATCAAATTGTGGGTTCCGAACCTACAATTTCTCCTTGTGTTCCTGTGTGGAAAAAGTTGGGCCGTTCTCAGGATAATGGATTTGTGGCAGTGCTGATTTTTTTTTTAGTTTTATGTTTAGCATACCTTTTGTTATGTTTTGTTTCAGTTCCATGCCCAACTGTCATTGACTTTATCTGTGCATGATATCACGTCTGAAAGTTGAAACTGTGTCCATTTAACTTGTACGCATTACTGCAGTCAGGAGTGTAGTATAGATAAAAATAATGAATGGTTTAATACCCAATTCATGCCAGTATATATTTTGCACTAAGTTTATGGAAGAATTAAAAGAAAATTTGTTCTTACATTAGCACCTTTCACAACCACGGGATCTCTTCGTTCTTCACAGCAAATGAAGAACTTGTGAAGACTTAATCATTTGTAACTACGTAAACATACGCTTATGTTTAAATAGCTTTCCTGAATTCTGTATGTGTAATCATGCTAATATCAGAATAGTATAAACAAATCTAAAGCCGTTCTCTTTTGCACTTTATTTACTGTCAGTGTCATGATTTAATGGCATTTTACTAGAATCTTAATATCTGAAAAAAGGTAATTTACAGTCAGTTCTAACATGATATTTAATAAAATTGCAAATTAATGTGTATTTATCTCACTTGTTATTGTTGTGATCTGGCTGATGTAATTACCAGATAGGTACCTGACTGGATCTTTCATAATATGATTTGTTTTGGTTTTTACAAAGTGACCACTGCTGCAAATTCTGCTTTAACAATAAAACAAAGGTTTATTAACATAAGAAATGAAAATGAAATAGAATAAACCAAACCATCATACAAATTCAAAGATTTTTAAACATAGTGAAAATATAATCCCATTAATCCTCAAGCATTCCTTTGAAAAGAAACAGAACAATGTTTGTCCAGTACCCAAAATACACTTCTGGTACAGTACGCAGAACACCATTCGTTCAACACTCACAATAGAGTACTGTATCTAATACCTTGGTATAGTTAAGTCACTTGTGACTTGCGCTTTTAGACTGGACAGCTGTAGATAGCTTCTTCCTTGCGCTCTCTCACACCTGCTTAAATGTATTCAGCTTTAAGTAACCTCTTCAGGGTTTATGCCAGCACTTTTAGTCTTGGACTAACATTAACTACACACTCTAAGGTAACCTAGTTCACTATGTATCCTGCCCTATTCAGGACTATAGGTCTATACAGCTATTGTAATCCAAGCTTCACTGGACTCTCCCGCGTTAAAGTCTACCTCTCAACCCTATGTGTGTTTCACTTAAACTTGAAAAAAGAAAGTTCCAGATGTTTCTAACAAGCCTTAAGACCCCATTATTTATTTTGCTGGGTCATAACACAATCTGGAAGAAAACAAAAGTTCATTTGTGGTACACAAAATCCGGCCGCTCTAAAGCCAAGCCTTAAAATTGTTTTAAAATAACTCACCATGGCAACAGAAATAGCTACAAAATAATTAACTTTAGACTCTAAGAAAACCCACCTGTTATTGACTCAAAAACCATAAATTCAAATTAACAATGATTTTTAAAAAATCATTGAATCAAATAGTTTGCATCGCATTATTTTCTTCCTTTTTGTTGTCAAGATGAAGAATGTTTCCATTTATACTTCAAGCTTTTTGATACGCTTTTACAAACTCAGGTGGGGGTTGTAATTTACTGCATTAAATAAAATAGAGCTCCTGTTGCCAAGGGAGACACCAGATAAAGAAAAATCCAGGAGGGAGTCAGTGATTGTCTGGGTGTGCCAGAGAGCGAATTGTTCAACATTCCTGTAGGAAATTCTACAAGACTACTGGGAATTGAGTCGAGTTTTCTCTGAAGTTAATGTAACCGTGAATTCAGTTTGCAGCTTGTTTTCAATGTCTTGGGCAGAGGTATCAGCGGAAGGAAACAAGAATAGCAAATGAATGCACAGAAGTTCACCAGAAGGAAACTTGTTGCAGCTGTGCCAGCCGGAGCAAGAAGTCTTGATGTGGTGATGGTGGCAAATCTTTGCTAGGGCATTATTTGTAAGGATATTATTCCTGACATAAAAGGGGTAGAATGAGCTGGAATCCTTTTCTGGTGTTGAAAATGAAATCTTTCTAGCCTTTTTCTCCTTAGAATTGTAGAATCTGTAGAATTTTACATTACAGAAGGAGGCTGTTTGACCCATCCTGTCTCTACTGGCTCCTAAAAGAGCTACTCCGGCAGTCCTATTCTCCAAACCTATTTCTGTAGCTCTATGACTTCATCTCTTTCAAATATATATCCGGCTCTCAATGGGACTTCCTGTGGAATCCACCTCCACCTCTCTCCAAGGCAGTGCATTCCAAATCCTATCAATTCTTTGCATAAAAAAGTTTTTCCTCACTTAAGTCCGAATTGTTATATGCTGACAGTCATGAAATTGTGATCCCTAGGTGCTGGCATACTGACTTGTGGAAACAGAATGTCTTTCTTTACCCTGTTAAAATTGTTCATAATTTTGAACACCTCAATAAGGTCACCATAATCTTCTGTTACAACGAAAATAAGCCCAATTTCTCTAACCTTTTCTTGTATCTAAAATCCTTCATTCCTAGTATCATTCTAATAAATTTCATTTGAATTCTCCAGAGCTTTCACATCCTTCCTTAAATAAGGCGCCTACAATACTCCAAATGTGGTTTGACCAGTGATTTGTAGAGGTTAGCATCACTTTCATGTTATTATGCTTATTGCCTCAGTTTAAAAGGATCCTTGGCTTTATAACATTCTCAACAACTGCTTCAGCTTGCCTGGCCACCTTCAGGGCGCCATGCACATGAACCCTGGGTCCTTCTGCTCATGTTCTGCCCTCAAAGTTGTACCATTGCGCCTGTATTGTATCTCTGTGTTTCTTCTCCCAAAATGCACTACCTTACATTTCTCTGCATTGAAATTCATCTGCCAGGTCATTTGGCCAACTTGTCAAAGTCCCTCTGAAGTCGCTCAGCATCATCTTCACAATTCACTGTTTTCCATAGCTTAGTTTCATCTGCCAATTTAGGGAATTTGCCTCAACACTCATATCCAAATATTTCATAAAATCAGAAAAAGCAAGGGTCCCAACACCAATCCCTGGGGAACCCCACTTTCAACTTGGCTGTAATCAAAGAAATGCCCATCTATACTCTTTAAGATGACTTTTAATCCAAGCTGACAAAGATCCATCAATCACAGATACTTCTAATTTGCTAACCAATCTGCCATGTGACACAATATCAAATGCTTTATGGAAGTCCAAATGTACAACATCCACAACAGTACTGTCATCCACTTCCTGTTTAACTTATCAAAGAACTGTGTTAAGTTTGTCATGACCTGCTCTTGACAAAGCCATGTTGACTGTCGTGTATTAACTTATTTTTCCTCTTAAGTGTATATATACCTTATCCCGTGTTATGGCCTTCATCAGTTTTCCCACTATTGATGTTTAAAAAATGTTTGCTCTTTGTGTTAAATGTACATCTGCAGATTCTTGAGAATGTGTTCAGTAACTGACCTCTCTGATAATTAAAAAAAAACTAAGTTAATCTCTATCCAGCCACGTTTCCATCTGGGGTCAGTATTTACCAAGGGCTGGGATCATAAACACAAATCAAATCTCCCTTATGTCCAAAAATCTGAAAGTTTATGGAGCTACAATGGATTCTTAGTCAATAATTGTTTCAAACAGAGAGAGAATGATTCAGGAAAAATAAATAATAGCTTGTAGCAGCTGCCAATTTGATTGCTTGCAAATATCATGCTTAAGACCCAGATGTAGATCTTTTGTTAGTAACAGTAAACTATAGTGACAATGCTTGTTATAGCTCTAGTGGTGACGCAATCCCAATTGTTTATCTTTTATCCACCTGTCATTGCCTCTGCACTAGATGTGAGGTGCTAGAATATCAGTAAATAAGTGATGTAATGGAATGGATAAGGTAATTTTTTTAGTTTTGAACTGACTTCTTTTTTCCCCAATTGGGTTTGCCTTCTCTTTAATAAGGGATAATTAAAATGACCCTATTGTCCCCTATTTTTGAAGATAAATACAGATTATGTAGGTGTTTTACTTACAGTTCTTTCAAAAAGGTATTGGCCAAATAAGGCTAATCTCTTTCCATTATTACAAAGTCTGTCATTTTGAAATTTAAGTTCCCAAAAGCTGGATTGTCCATTGGCAAATATGGTGAACTAGTATTCTACTATACATTTTGGGATCGTGAAAGGTAATTTATCCAACCATACCTTTATTCCTGCTATCAAAAGCCTTCTTTATATGATAACTTAGATTTCTTTAAAGAGAATTCTTTTTCAAAAAAAACAGTATCTGTAAAGGACATGGATTAGACTCTCAAATTTAAGGTTTTGTAACAAGAAAGCATTATGGGATAGCGAGGGACAGTTTAATTTACACATTACATATGGTCAAATACAATAAGTCATTTATGACTTATTCCTTAAAGGTCCCGTAACTTTTAGAGGAAGCAGTGATGTAGTGGTCGTGATTCTGGACTAGTAATCCAGAGTCCCAGATTAATATTCTGGGGACATATATTTGAATCCCAACATGGCAGATGCTGGAATTTGAATTCCATTTAAAAAAAAGTCCGGAATTAGAAACTGGTATCAAGGCAACCAGCTGCTTGGTTGACTTCCATCAACGCCGATCTGCATCCTTATCCTGTCTTGTCTACATCCAATTCCAACCCCAAGGCAATGCAGTTGACTTTTAACTATCCAATGAAATAGCCTAGCAAGCCTCACAGTTCAAGGGCAATTAGGAATGGACAATAAATACTGGCCTACCTAGCAATACCAACATCCCTGTTCTGAAGAAGAAGAAATCGGCTCACTCCATTTTCTCATAGACAATCAAGCGCGGGCAATTAATCGCCTTGTCAGTGACACTTTTATCCCCAGACAAGTAGACAAAGAAAATCCTTGATAATTTTGTTTAAGGTCCATGTACCATACAGGTCAAGTTCCCTTTTTTCCAGGATATAACATTATTAATATATTCGCACAACCTGGAAGATGTAGTTCCAACAGCTTCCCACAGATCATCAGCGCCGCACTGTCGGAGGTTCAGCGCTGAAGGCGCATCACATTGTCAGAGGATCCGTGCTGAGGCAGAGGGCGCTGCACTGAAGATGCAGAAATTCATCAAAGATCCTTAGACAGCACCTTCCAAACCTATGACCACTTCCATCTAGAAGGACACGGGCAGCAGTTACATGGGAACACCATCCCCTGCAAGTTCCCCTCCAAGCCACTTACCATACTGACTTGGAAATATATCTCGGTTTCTTTACTGTCGCTGGATCAAAATCCTGCAGCACCCTTCCGAACATGGCTAGTAAGTTTGTGGATGACACCAATGTTGGTGGTATAGTGGACAGTGAAGAAGGTTATCTAAGATTACAAAGAGATCTTGATCAATTGGGTCAATGACCTGAGGAGTGGCAGATGGACTTTAATTTGGATAAATGAGAGGTATTGCATTTTGGTAAAACAAACAAGGTCAGGACTTATACAATTAAAAGTAGGGCGTTGGTAGTATTGTACAACAGCGAGACTAAGGGGTTCAGGCACATCGATCTTAGAAGTTTGCATCCCATGTAGATAGTGTGGTTAAGAAGGCATTTAGCACACTTGCTTTCATTGCTCAGACGTTTGAGGTTGGGAGTTGGGATGTCATGTTGAGGTCGTGCAGGACGTTGGTGAGGCCTCTTCTAGAGTACTGTGCCCAGTTCTGGTCGCCCTGTTATAGGAACGATATTGTCAAGTGGAGAGGGTTCAGAAAAGATTTGCCAGGATGTTGCTGGGAATGGAGCATTTTGGTTTATAAGGAGAGGATGGGCTGGAACTTTTCCCTGGAGCATAGAAGGTTGAGGGGTGCCCTTATTGAGGTTTATAAAATCATGACGTGTATAGACATGGTGATTGACAGGTATTTTTTCCCTAGAGTGGGGGATTTCAAGATTAGGCACATATTTTTAAGGTGGGAGGAGAAAGATTCAAAAATGGACATGAGAGGCAACATTTTTACACAGAGAGTGGCTCGTGTGGAATGAAATTCCAGAGGAAATGGTGGATGTGGGTACAGTTACAATGTTTAAAAGACATTTGGATAAGCACATGAATAAGAAGGGTTTGGAGAGATATAGGACAAGTGCCGGCAGGTGGGACTCATTCACTTTAGGGTTTTTGATTGGCATAGACTGGTTGGACTGAAGGGTCTGTTTCCATGCTGTATGACTCTATAACTACACCCCGTAACAGAATAGAAACTGAATAGGATAATAATAAATAATATGATTTTAATATCAACTTATCATTGTGGGCTCATGCTTGTGCTTTGTGTTTTTTTCTTGTGTAGGTCAAGAAACTTGATGAAAGCATTGAAGAAATGTTAATCAGACTGGATGAATTTTGTGCAATGCTTGAGATGGTAAGTATTTCAATATTTTTGTTTAAACAGAATATTTAAACATTTCAGGAACAGTGATCATTTTCTCAGAAGGTTTAGGATGACTGTGGAAAAGAAAAATGTACAATCCAGAATAAGAAGAACAGAGCCGGATCAGATAAACTGGAGCCAAACATCAGCAGGAACAATGCATTTCCTCCAAAGAAGGGATGGTTTGGAAGTAGTTAGGTGTATTTCCTCAAAAGAGAAAAATAGGGCAAACAAATTTAGAGCTACCTGAATTGAAGAGGAGATAGCAATTAAGATAAAAGAAGAAAAACAGTGCTTTTGACAGATGTCAGATAGAAATTACAATTGACAATTTGGCTGACTATGGAAGGTTCAAAAAGGAGGTGAGAAAGCAAATTAGAGAAGCAAGGAGGGATTATGAAAAGAGATTGGCATAAAAGGACATCCGAAAGCCTTCTCTATGCATATAAGTAGTATCAGGGTGGTTAAAGGAGCTGATTAGGGACCAAAAGGGGATTAAGACATGAAAGCAGAAGTTAAGTGCATACTTCGCATATGCCTTTACAAGGGAAACAGATGCTATCCTAGTCTTGATGATGGAAAAGGAAATTCAGTCACGAGAACCAAAATTGAGGCAGCATTGGATAGATTGTCTGTACTCAAAGCCGACAAAGCACTGGGACCGACGAAATGCATCCAATTTACTGAAGAAATTGCAGAGACACTGGCCAAAATTTTTTAGTCTTCATTATACTCAGAGGTTGTGCTGATCCAAATGTCTTTTAAACATTGTAACTGTACCCACATCCACCATTTCCTCTGGAAGTTCATTCCACATGAGCCACTTTCTGTGTAAAAAATGTTGTCTCTCATGTCCTTTTTTGAATCTTTCTCCTCCCACCTTAAAAATATGCCCCCCTAGTCTTGAAATCCCCCACTGTAGGGAAAAAACACCTGCCAATCACCAGACGACTGGACAATTGCAAACGTAATGCCTTCATTTAAAAAAGGGTCAAGGATAAACCTAGTGATTACAGATGCAGTGATGGGAAACTTCTTGAAACAATAATTCAGGACAGAATTAATAGTTCAATGGACAAATGTAAGTCAATTAAAGACAGCTAGCATGAAATTCTTAAGGTAAATTGTTTAATTTACTGGATTTGTTTTGATGAAGTTTGAGCAGAGAAGGGCGATGAGAATAATGTTGATGTGGTGTACAAAGGTGTTTGATATAGTGCCACATCATCGATTTGAGAACAATGCTAGAATTTGTTGATTAAGAGTGACAGAATACCACAGATGCAAATTGGATGAGTGATGAGTAACAGAGTACTAGTTAATTGTTTTTTTTTGGGTGGAGGTGGGTTTGGAGTTCCCTGGGATTGGAATTTAAATCCTTGCTTTTCCTGATATACATTAATGAACTAGATGTTGGTGCACAAAAGAACAGTTTTCGGTGTTTGTGGAAAATACAGAATTTGGAAGAATTGTGAGGAGGAAGGGTAGTGAATCTGAGGAACTCTTTACCGCAGAGGGCTGAGTCAACAAGTATGTTCAAGGCTGAGACAGACAGATTTTTAATAGTTAGGGAATCAAAAGGAAAAGGCAGGAAAGTGGAGTTAAGGATTATCAGATCAGCCATGATCTCATTGAATGGCAGAGTAGACTCGATGGGCTAAATGGTCTACTTCTTCTCCCATGTGTTATGGTCTCATGGACAGTATAGTACTTCAGAAGGACATTGACAATTGGTAGAGGAGGTAGAAGTTCAAAACAGAGAAGTATGAGGTGATACGTTTTGATAAGAAGAACATGAGAGACTTAAGGATACTACTCTGAAGGGTGTAAAGAAAAAGACAGACCTGGATGCATATGACTAAATTGTGATAATGCTGTCACTTTAAAAGGTTATTTTGTCCTGTTTCTTTTTGAAGATAGGTTGTAAGACAGAGGTACCAAACTAGCTACCTGAAGATGACTTAAGGTCTTTAGGTCTTTGAAAATTTCTATCAGATCTCCTCTTTACCTGAATGGGTGTGGCCAGTTGTCAAAGATCCACATTTCTGGGTTTTGATGTTCTTTTAGTAACATCAGCTTTTTTGGGTCTCAAAAGAGTTGGAAGCTTCAGTAAATTTCTCTTGGCTACAACACTTTCTGAATTTGCTCTTGATGTTTCTTCCTCCTGGATTGGAGAACTGCATGTAAGAATCTGTATCTGAATTTGCCTTTTTGCCAAGGGGTGTGTTTATAGGATGTTGCTATAGTGGAACAGTAAATTATTAATAGGTACTGAGCTCTTCATTCTGTTAAGTTTTAAACTCCTCTTTCTTTTGTTTGTATTTTAACTGTAGTGTATAAATAAATTGTGTTTTGCTTAACGTCGAATAATTTGACCAGTCGCATCGCAGCTGGAACTTGATATCTACCTTTAAAGTAAGAAAATGGTAGTGTCTAGGCTGCTTTAAAATATATTTTGAGGGCTCTGGTCTGGTCCATAACAAAATTATTAAGGTGACAAGATGGGCAGAGGCAGCAGTTTATAAACATTTTCTCAGGCTTTATTAATAGAGATGTAGAATACAAGAGAAAGGAGATTATTCTGAACTTGTATAAAACACTTGTTAGAATTCAGCTGAGTATTGTTTATAATTCTGGGTGCTTTAGGAAGGCAGTGAACACATTTGGAGAATGTGCAGAAGATGTTTACAAGAATATTTCTAGGGAGAAAAAGTCTCAGTTATGAAGATACGTTGGAGCAGTTGGAACTTTTCCTTGGAGGCAAAAAAGCGAAGAGAAGATCTGATAGAAAAATATCAAAGTCATGTGGGATTTGGACAGAGTAGACGGAGAGAAAAACTGTTCCTACTTGCAAAAGAATTGGAGAATGAGAGGGCGCAGATTTAAATTGTGTTATAAAAGAAACAAATGCAATATGAGAAAATAATTTTACACAATGTGTAGTTAGCGTCTGGAAAGTACTGCCTAGAAGAGTGGAGACAGTTTGAATTGAGGTTTGATGCATTCATTCAGGAGGACATCAGATATTTATTTAAATAGAAACCATGTGCACAGTTAGAGGGAAAAGGCATGAGAATAGCACTGTGATAATAAAAACCGAAAGATCTGCAGATACTGTAAATCAGGAACAAAAACAGAAGTTGCTGGAAAAGCTCAGCAGGTCAGTTCTGAGGTAGGGTCTCTGGATCCGAAACATTAACTCTGATTTTTTCTTCACAGATGCTGCCAGACCTGCTGAGCTTTTCCAGCAACTTCTGTTTTTGAGCACTGTGATTATGTTCATTTAGACAGCCTGCTACAGTGGACCGAATGGTTGTCTCCTGCATCATTCTGTGAAATTGGCAAAGTTAAAATATACATTTCATTTTGTTTTTAAAAAAAAATAAATTACATTCTAATGCATGAGAGGTATATAGTTAATACTGCCTATAAATTCAGGTGGGCTTTTCAACCATGGCCTGCAGCAGCTCAAGGTGCAGCTCAAAAATCACCTTCCTGAGGGCAATTAGAGATGGACTTGGCTTTGCCAGGAGCATTCACGTTTCAAGAACAAACAATACGATAAAGAACATGGTGTTGTGTTGAGTTTTCAGCAGGTTTGGCCGATGTTCTAAATGAAGAAGGACCTCCATACAGTACATTGCTGGGTTATGGTGATGTGCACTAATTGTGATGAGATGTATATAATTAATACATACAGCAAACTTTCCTTTAAATCGGCACCTATGGGACTAGGAATGTGCCGGTTGATCAAATATGCCGCATAATCAATGTAAAAACAAACACGAAGTAATAAAAACGTAATGCAGAGGGTACACACATCACTGTTATACTTTATTTACAGCATAAATCACTTCAATAATAATGCAACTTTGCCTTAAATAAAACTTAACGGCAGAGAGCCTTCTTACTCGCACCTTCAACTAACTACTTGGACATTGCGGTAGATCACGGTATTTGAGGAGAAATAGACTCAAAATTGAATCAACTGTTGATATTTCATTTGGCCATTTGATTGAATAACATGTATATTTACATTGAGGTAAATAAATTTTTTAAATTATAATAATTGGGCAGAATTATTTGGGAAGACGATGGCCTAGTGGTATAATCACTGGCCTGTGTTACTCCAGAGACCCAGATGGCAGACACTTGAATTTGAAATCAACAACAGTCTGAAATTAAGAGTCTAATGATGACTGTGAAACCATTGTTAATTGTCATTAAAAAGCTCGTCTGGTTCAGTAATGTCCTTTAGGGAAGGAAACTGCAGTCTTTGCCCGGTCCAGCCTACATGTGACTTCAGATGCACAGCAATGTGGTTGACTCTTAACTGCCCTCTGGGCAATTAGGGTTGGACAAAAAAGGCTGTTCTAGCCAGCGACACCCTCATCCCATGAATGAATTTTTAAAAATACAGTAAACTTTGCTGTATTAGTGGTATATAATTTTTGCCATTTAGTGAGACTGCTGGTTCATTGGGTGCCAGTTAAAACAAAATTTACTGTATTAACATATTATTTTGGAATTTGGATTTCAAAATGTAGGCAGAAGGGTATTGGCTGCTTCTGGTTCTTTAAAGTCAGAAAGCAGGTGATTGCAGACCCATATGGTCTTCAGGGATATTTATACTTTGGGTTTATGACAGGTAGGACATACATGTAAGGCCATAAATTTTGTTTTCAGTTCTAAAGAATCTAGGATTGTGTATGCTATTTTTAATTCAATTCAGAAGACACCAGGATAAAGTTTAGAATCCAGTTTAGATGCCCTCCAAGGAGGAGGTTAGAGAACAAGTTAGCTCCTTGGAAGGCTTGAGTTTGTATAGCTTCCAGTTCAGGAGAGTTTGGTTAGAAATCTGCAGATAATTAGAATTTAGACAGTAGACAGTTAAGGTCCTCAGTTCTTTAAAAAGTTCATGTCGGAAAGGACTCATCAACTTGTCTTCATAGTTAATGGTAAAGAAACTGGTAGAAGTTGGTTAAGTAGAACCAGAATGAGTTGAGATGAGGGTATAATTTCTCAGGACTTGAGAAATTAACAAATAACTTGGTTTTTATACTTCTGTTTAATAAACCTCTGTTATAGTGCTAAAGAAAATTTGCAGCCTTTTGAATATGTTTCAATAACTAACCACAAGAAAGATATCCTAGAATACAGAAGAGGCCATTGAGTCTGTGAGCTTCTATATTGCTGTTGAGGTCATCAACCAGATAAAACAGTTTACTGTCCTTTGCAGGGGGTCTGGGACTTGTGTGTAGGGGGCAAGCAGTGTGTGTTTTCTTAACCCACCAGATTGAAAAATATTTATATAGAAAGACCCTCTTCCACAAAGTATAAATTAGAATATGTAATTCAGTATACTATGATGTATGAAACAAAATAAAGAAAGGAAAGAAAGCTCGGATTAAAGAGAGAGGAAGCATTTTGCAGCAGATCACAAAATTCAGGCCAATGCATCTGTTGATGCCATAACCAAAAGAGAGCACTTCCTGCAAATATACAGAGGCAGATGCAGCCTGACTAAATAGGGACCGATTATGCAATGGCGGTGATCACAAAAACATGAAGCATTAACGGTAAAGGCTGTTCCCTGTGCATTAATAATGGGAAAAGTGAAAACGGACACGACTACAGGATGCAATCTACAAATCAACAATAAAAACTCTAGGCAATGCAAAAGAACACAATGTGTATGTTTGCTATAAACATTTAGTTATGCTTTTAATCCAGATCTCTGATAAAATCATCATTTTTGTAGATTTTCTCGATACCACCTGCACCATATAAATCTTTCCATTAAGTCTGCGATCGTTGTATTCAAGCTATGGTCTTGTTAGATTCACTAGCACACTGTAAATCAAGCCCTGCTATTCCCAGATTTATGACAAAAGTTTAAGATTTTAAAATAAGAATGCATTTCTAAATTTACCTGATTTCCAGACTCAGTTTGATAGAAAGCATACACCAGGTTTCTGTATTGAGCAATAATTACTATTTATTACAAGTAATTAAATTGTAGCCAAAGGTAAACACTTATAAAACATCAGCATATGACACTACTGACTAAAATTCTAATCCTTTCATACACTCTCCCTTACACACACGCACAGACAGGGGAAAGAACACATGGATGGAGCAGGATCATAAAGAGGAAACAGTGGATGTAATATATTTGCATTTTCAAAAGACATTTGATAAGGTTAGGTTAAGCTATGTAATAAGGTAAGAACCTGTGATGTTGGAGGCAGTATATTAGCATGAATAGAGGATTGGCAAAGTAATAGAACACTGGAAGTTGGGGTAAGGGGGACAGTTGTCAGGATGGTAACCTTCAATGACTGGAGTGCCACTGGGATCACAATTATTTAAACATATATTTATGATTTGGGTGTGGAAAGTGGGTGTACTATAGCCAGGTTTGAGGATGACTCAAAAATAGGTGGAAAGGCAAATGGTAGGGATGACTCAAAGAGTCTGCAGAGGCATATAGACAGTTTAAGTAAAAGAACAAAAACTTAGCAGATGGAATAAATATGGGAAATGTGAAGTTATGCAATTTGGCAGGAAGCATAGAAGAGCTAGATATTATTTCAATCAAAAAAGACCGTAGTAAATTACAGCACAGAGAGATTTGGAGTTCTCATGCGTAAATCTCAAAAAGGGAAGATGCTAGTTCAGCAGATAATTTATTTTAAGCGAATACAAACTTGGCCTTTATTTCAAATGGAATGTAATTTAAAGTAGCGAGGTTTTGCTAAATCTATACAAGGCACTGGCCAGACTGGAATATTGTGAACAGTTCTGGTTCCCTTATCTAAGGAAGGATATGTTGGTATTGGAGACAGTCCAGAGAAGGTTCAGTGGATTGATTCTGTGTATGGAGGGTCTGTCTTTTGAGGAGAGATCGAGTAGGTTGGTCCTGTACACATTAGACTCCACAAGAATGACAGACGACGCCATTGAAACATAACAAGATACTGAGGGGACTTGACAGGGTATATACAAAAAGGTTGTTTCCCCATGTGGGCCTGTCTAGGATGACAGGGTGTAATCTTAGTAAAATTTGTTTGAGTTGGTTGCTTGGGTATTGAGTGACTTGCTTTTCAAAACATGCAGTCATAGTTTCAAAACAGTTCTTTCTCATTTCAGTCCACAATTAAAAAAAGACACAAAAATAAGAAGACATGGTCCTTACAGTCTGACCAGAGTGTGTGGTTTTAGCAGCACATTCTCCATATATTCTGAAATTGCTGAAGAAACTCAGCAGGTCTGGCAACATCCGTGGAGAGAAAGCATTTAACATTTTGAGTCAAGTGACCCTTCTTTAGAATGGTCTGAACAGTTATGAAGAAGGGTCATTGGACTTGAAATGTTTACTCTGCTTTCTCTCCAGAGATGCTGTTGGATCTGCTCAGTTTGTCCAGCAATTTGTCTTTGTTTCAGATTTCCATATCTGCAGTTCTTTATTTTATCTCTGTGTCTTCTGTATGGGTTCAATTACTTTTAGTTGCCGTTGGACAGTGGTTGGACTTGATAAGTGCCAGGTCTACTGATACACCAAGATCTCCTTGAACTGTAGCCTTAGTAATTCATGCTGTACAGTTAGTACTTGTTTCTTTCTTCCTTTTAAAAAGGATACATAAATTTGCCACATGTCTATTATTTGCACGTTTCATCAAACCACTTTTAAAGATTGTACTGTATTTCTTTCTACAGGAACAAAGGCGTCTTGCTGCAATTGTACAGGGCATTGAAAAGGCCACACCTGGAATAACGTATGCAGTTTTGGTCTCTGTCGGTGGAAGGATGCTCTAGCTTTAGAGGGAGTGCAGTGAACTTTTACCATATGAACTCCTGAAATGGCAGAACTGACACATGAGGAGAGATTGAGTCAGTTAGGATTGTATTCACTGGAGTTTAGAAGAATGAGGGGGGAATCTCTTAGAAACCTGTAAAATTCTAACAGGACTAGTCAGATGCAGAAAGGATGTTAAGAGGTAAATATTTTAGAACTGAGATGAGGAGGAATTTTTTTCACCCAGGGAGTGGTGAGCCTGTGAAATTCACTGCCATAGGAAGTTGACGCCAAAGCATCATGCTTTCAAGAAGGAGATAGATATAGCTCTTGTAGCTAAAGTGACCAAAGGATATGGAGAGATGGCGGGATTAGGGTATTGAACTTTATGGTCAGTCAGAATCATATTGGATGGTGAGCAGGCTCGAGGGGTTGAATGGCCTACTGCTGCACCTTTCTTCTGTTCAATTTAATTTTTCTTCTATTTATAGGAAAATAGATGGTGTTATCCAGGGTATATAACATTATAACATTAATATCTAACAAACAAATTTGTAAAAAGAGCTATTTTTAAATACTTAACGGTTCATGTGCTGACAGTGTGCAAACTGTCCCTGGTGTCTGGCTGATTCTGTCAACCATTATCGTGATGTTTCTATGAAGCATTATCTCAAACATATTCTGATTGGGTAAAATAACTTCATTAGGTAACCAAAATTTTCTGTTTTTGACAGATTCGAAGTGATTCATCACAAATTCTGGATGAAAATGTTCCTAAACTAAAGGTCAAGGCATTGGAAATGAAGAAGGTGTATGCAAAGATTGACAAGATGGAGGTTTGCAACTTTTCAAAATGCACTTGTCACAGCTGGATGAAATTTAATTTCTGACATCCACATGTCTAAATGTAAAGTAGATCTCAAATGCTGGTGCTAGTACATGCTTGAGACTTGGCATGAATCCTAAAGCAGATGAGTTCTTTTCCGAGTCCATGCATAGTGTTCTCAAATTAAGCATTACACTTTAGCGATGTGCTGCAAGATGCTCTGTACTATTTAGTCACCTCATTTGGATAGCAGAAGGTGTGCCCCAAAGCATTATGGAAACATCCAACATTTACGTTTCCCTGGCCATGAGGTTCAAAGAGAAGTGACAGATTTGTTGAAGAGAAATTTAAATCTTGAAAGGCTTACTTCAGAAATGTGACGACGATTTGTAGTTTTATAAGTTATTCTTGATATTCTTTTAGAGAAATCTTTGTATAATTGTCTTCATGGATAAATATTGGAAGAACCTGAAAACACTTTTAAAAATTGAGGAAGCTCAGCTGTTTTGCTTTGTAACTTCTTTACTTTATATTCCTGTATTTCTATACCGGACCAAAAATCTTTATCCCACATCTTTATTCATTTTCTTCGTTACATTAGTGCACTCACTGTCCGCTCTCCCCAGTCATTTTGTTTTTATACCAAACATCTTGGCTGAAATACTTTGGAACTGCACACATCTTATTATAATATTCATGGGAATGTAGGAATTTGACTAGGTGCAGTCAGCCTGCCTCACCATTCAATATGATCGTGAATGACATACCTCGCTATCCTGTATACCATTGGTGATCAAAAATCTATCAATCCTTACCTTAAAAATACTCAAAAATGGAGTTTCTGCAGCCCTTTGTAGTAGAGAATGCCTAAGGTTCGCACTACCTGAATCAATAAATTTCTCCTCAACCAGACCTAAGTGGCATCCCTGTTATTTTCTTTTAATTGTGCCTACTGGTTCTAGACACTTTTAAAGAATTAAAGGTGATGTCATTGAAATCTACAGAATACTTAAAGGTATTAGATAAGATAGATGTAGGTAAGATGTATCCCCTGGTTGGGGAGTCTCGAGCGAGGAGGCACAATTTAATAATAAGGGTGACGCTAGTTAGAACCAAGATGAGAAGAAATTCATTGACTCAGAGGGTTGTGAATCTTTGGAAGTCTCTGCTCCAGAGGGCTGTGGAAGCTCAGTCCTTGAGCATGTTTAAAGTAGGGGTTAATAGATTTCTGATTAACAATGGTGTGGGTCAAAGATATTGTAATGTTTCATGAGCCATGATCATATTAAATGGCAGAGCAGGCTTGTTTGGCTGAACATCTGACTACTTTTATATTTTATTTGAGAATGGCCTTTTTAATGAGAGGGTAATGAACTTTGAACCAAGTAAATTAATTTTATGGCATTTGCTAAGTTCTCTTTATGAGGAAAGTATCTTTGGGAACTGATAACCATTTACCCAAAAAGCAAAACAACCATTGTCCAACTGTAATATAATTCACACATTTTAAACAGAACGTTGTTTGAAGGGCAGTAATAAGCTAAAAGCAGGCTTTCTTGTGTGCTTGGAGAAGAACTTCAGCTTCTACCACCAACCCTTTGTAAATTGCAAAGATCTTTTGGCATTTATTTTATACCTTACTGTCCGTACTTAATAATTCAAGACACAGCTTCAATGTTATTTAGAAGCATAGTAAATCCATCTGTTGATATTCATCTTAACATTTAAATAGCTTCTAAATTTCACATGTCTAAACAGAAACGATCTTTTGATTCAAGAAGTACGTTAAATCTTCTACAATTTGATATTTAACGATTCTTTGCTCATTCATCCATGTCTCTTTTTCTGTCTCTGCAGTGACATTATTCAGTGCACATACACAATGCCTCTAAATGAATTTATGTTCAGAATCTCTCAGTAAAATGAGCTGAAAAATCAACAACATGGTATCAAACATACATACAGGGAAAAGTAGTTTCTAGTAACTGATAAATTAATTGAGAACCTTTTTCTTATTGCATTTCCTCCTCTCCATTGTATTGAAGTTGTTGGTTTGTTGTTAAGGTGCAGTTTGCTACTAACTCTGTCATTACCTGTATTATCCACACTAGCAACCATGACTAGACTTCACCCTCTAATTGAGGGATAGCTGACAACCTGCAGTATTGACCGCTATCCATATGTGCAAATTGGCAGTACTTATACCTGCAACCCATGAAAAAGTGAAGAGCATTATAAGTAGCTGAGCTTGATTCCACTGCTACCCACACACTTTTTTTTGCTCTCCCTTTTCAACCCAGGGATTCTGATATTGTGATCAGGATTGCGATCCTGTGTAGTGTTCTCCTCCAGGTTGGTAGTGAAGTCAGTTGCTGTTCGTTTCCTGGGTGAATAAACTAAGTTAGTGCAGACTGCAGATTGAACTTGAGACCTTCCTGGTTTGTGTGATTTACTTTGTTGATAGGTGTTCTTGTTGTTTGATTCCGTGATATCAGAAAGTTGATACTGCAGTCTCAAAAAACATGACTCTCCTCTCACCATTCCTGCCCTTTCAAGATTAAGAAAATCGAATACAAAATTAATTTTGTTGTAAATGTAGAGTTGATGGGAGTCAAACTGCAACTCTTCAACAGAACAAAGTAGAGAAATTAGGTAATTTGTGTATATCAAATTGTTAGATATCTCTGTAACATCTGCCTTCAAATTTCAATAGGATATGCAGCACAAAAACAGGCTGTTTGGCCAACCAATACATGCCAGTGTTTATGTTGCAGTGGAGTTGCCTTCCATCTTTTCTCAGTTAATTCTATTATCATAATCTTCTGTTCCCTCTTCCTTCACATTCTTCTCATTAATACCAAGTAGTGCTAAATACAAGATTATAACATTTATACTGACATGAACATGAATAAATGGAAATTACATTGATGCATGTAGAACACTACTACCTTTGTTCATATGTTCTGGCCTACCTTGAATCACAGAATCATACAGTACAGAAAAGCCCTTTGACCTATTGAGTCTATGTCAACGAAAAAAACTCTAAATCTCCACTAGTCCCAATTTCCAGCACTTGCCCTATCAACCTTGACTGTTATGACATTTCAAGTGCTCATCTGTCTTTCACCTTAAAACTATACCGTCTTGTTATTAACGCTTCAACTAGAGGCAAACGGTACTACTTTTTACCAGAAATAATGGGCAAAACAGTGAAGCTGTACAATACTGGAGCCGTGATGCAACTTTTGGTGAAAATAGTAATTCATATGTTTGGTGTAGCAAATATTTTATGGATCTTGTAACTCCTATTGTAGACTTTTGTGAAGATGGTTGGACAGAATGCAGCTACACTTGAGCAACAAGTGATCCAGGCAGAAAAGGACTGTGGAAACTTGCCTCATGCTGTTCGTAGATTTCTACATTCAATTAGTGCACCTTCATTTCTAAATGTAAGTAAAGTTATAAAGCAGGAAAATATAGTTTTGTTTGATACGTTTTAATTATCCTCTTCATTGATTCACTGTAACAGTTTTCAACATTAGATGATAGACGTCTAGTTCCTTGATTTAAGTTTGTCAGAATATGTGAGATTGGACCTGGCCCAGCCTTAATACCACTGATATTGCAGTTTTCATTTTTATTTTGCGGGTGGTCGTGGTGGGGGTGTGGGGTTAGGGGCGCAGTCTTCTGATTTTTTTCATTGCTGAGCAAGTTAGCAGTCTGTTCATGTATATGCAGCTATATTTCAAATTTTGCTTCTCTTCAATCGTCTAGCATGTTTTTCTGGTTTTTTTTTGTGTTGCAGAAGAAATGCAGCTCACCCAAACAACAGAACACAACATATGAGCTACCCAGTCTGTACAGAACTGAGGCTTATTTTCCTGAGAGTTCTAATGGGACTTACTTCAGCAAACCAAAAAGTTGATTGTAATAACGCTTCCCACAAGCTAGGACACTATTCATCAAAAATATGCCATTTGCATTTGCACAAAGAACAAAACTGAGAATATTACTGCAAGTCTTCTACAGTTTGTTTCATCATCTAGTTCAGTATGGATGAAAGGTGGTATGTGTGCTTCTAATTTTATGGAGATATTTTCCATGAAACATAACATTACTAAGACAAACAGATTTAAATACTGTGATATTCAGTTTTTGGCATACTCTAGTACTGAAAGGTTCCAAAACGCGTATTCGACAGTTGTCACCATCTGCCAATGCTGTATGTTATACAGAACCTTAGTCAGATACTATAGTACATATCCAAGTCACAGATCAGTAAGGCTGGGACTTTATACACAGCTTAGATGTCTGGGTGTGTTTTCCCCACTTGTGCCCAGCTACCATATAATAGTGGGTGGGCCATTAAGTAATTCAAGTAGAGACTTCCATCTTCAGCTGGATGGAAGTTCTACTCTGAGTACTTCTGGTAGGTCAAGAGGCTGGCAATTCTCTGGTCGCAGCAATGCTGCTCACGTCTGGGGTGGCACGTTGGCTCACTGGTTAGCACTGCTGCCTCAGCACCAGGGACCTGGGTTCAGTTCCACCCTTGGGTAACTGTCTGTGCGGAGTTTGCACATTCTCCCCGTGTCTGCGTGGATTTCCTCCGGGTGCTCCAGTTTCCTCCCACAGTCCAAAGATGTGTAGGCTGAGTGGATTGGCCGTGTTAAATTGTCCCATAGTGTCCAGGGATGTGTAGGTTAGGTGTGTTATAGGGGATGGGTCTGGCTGTGTGCTTTGAGAGTCGGTGTGGACTTGTTGGGCCAAAGGGCCTGTTTCCACACTGTAAGGATTCTGTGATTCTATCTGAGATCACAGCTGAAACTTCAACCAGTCAGTGCTGGAGCTGTAGTTAAGTAGGGAAGGTATTGCTGGTGAAATGTGTGAAGGGCAGGGGTGAAATGGCACAGAGGAACCAGAAGGTGGATTGTGTGGACAGGTGGGGGCAGTGGAATCAAGGAATGGACATGGGGACCTGTAAATGTGATTCCCAACTGCCAGCTGTCCCTTGCTCACAGACATGAGAAATGAAAGTTTCTGGGCCTTTCACTTGGCATGATTCTCTGACTGCCACAGAAAAACTTGTGGCTAGGGCACGGGTTCCCCCTCGAATCACCAGAGCAGGAGAGGTGCTCAATTTTATACCCTCTGCCTGTCTCCAATCCACTCAGGTGGGAGCACAGAATTTAGCCACAGGCTTCATCATGGTATTTCTTTTGTCTTTTAACTTCCTAAATAATGCAAGGAACACAGATTAAATTAGTATACAATGAATCTGCAAGGGAATATTTGAATCCAGAAACAAAATCTAAATGTGTCGTTCTCAATTGTGTGAAAGGAAGTACCTTGAAAATCAAGTATTCATAGGTATGTAAACCCAATTTAAGATTAACATTCTGCAAAACCTCTAATAAAGCACCTTGATTTCAAATTCCAAATGTACTCATAACACTTAAAAGTTTATAACCTTGATTTGAGAATAAAATAATCATTAATCAATATGGATGAACAATGTAGCACAAGAATATTTTGCCAGCCATGAAGAGAAGATTTGTAATTTTGCTTTCCAGTAAAGTTCTCAAATCTAATGTCTTTTGTCTTTTTCCAAAAAACTTGTTCACTGTCATAGGATATAAAGCTGAATCACCCTAATGACTGTGGTAAAACCAAAATGGGAATATGATAGAGGAAAAGAAATCAAAGTGAAAAAAATAGAGAAAATGAAGTACTGTATAGAGAGAACACATTCATTAAGACTGTCATGGAGTCAAGATGCAGATGGCTACACAGGTTGTGCAGACTTTGCTCATATTGATATTCAAACAATTCACATCCAACTATTTCAGCAAAGTTCTAAGTGTCAGAAAAATAAAGGAACTTCTTTCCCTTTTTTCCATGGTGGTTTGTATTCTCCAACAGAAGCAATGTGATTGCTCCAAATTTTCACATGATTGAATTGTAATAAAAAGAACAGCTGACTTACATCATTACAATGATGGACAAGAAATATCTGTTTAAAACACACTTCCTGTCGACTAACTGTATTATAATTCTCAGTGATGCAGAAGCATGAAAAAGCCCTTCTGCCTGTCAAGTTTTGCAGCCATGGGCAGAAATTTGGCAAGTTATAATACAATTGACAGACACACAGACTCCAATGAAACTACAATAGAAATGCTTTCAAAGGTTAGTTAAGTATATTTGGTACAAGAGATAAATAATGAATACATTTTTAATGAACAGATTTACATTCTAAATATAAAGCTGTGTTCCATGTTTGCATAAATTCATCTAGAATCAAACTTCATTTATCAGCTGCTCTCAGGGATGTAGGGTATCCAACCCATGGAAAATCTGTCTGTTTTAGCCAACATGACCAAATTTGACTCCAGCTACTTTACAGACAATATCGTTGTCACAAAATGTACCATTTAAAAACTGACAAGTTGCTCAAGATTTGCACTTCAGATTCACGCAGTTGCAATAATTTATTTTCTAGGCAGTATGTATAAAATGTTGGCAGCGATATACTTAAGAAAAATGTAGTTTATTATTTCACATAGTTTTGCAGAGCAAACATATTTTGTACTGAAACGTTTCACATCATTGTTCAGTATAAGTGACCTTGTCATCTATGCAAGCTAACCCCTTCCATAATGCTAATAATTGGCAGAATACTTGTTTATTTGTATAGAATACAAAATAACACAGCCAAAATTGAAATACAGACATATATTGAGCATTGCTTCTTCTTGTAGTACCAGGATACAACTACCAGATATTCAGCAACGGGAAAATTGCTGATTTCATATTGAAATTGGGTATTGCATATTGCTTAAAGGTGATTACGTAAATCAATGAATTTCAGTAGCTAAAAGTGCCTATGTTGCTAATTTCATTTCTGACAAATATGTAGACTGGATAACATTCTATTATTGTGTTTTAGATGTAAATTTTTACTATATGAAGCTAAAACACTAAACGATAATATAAAAGTGTTATAATCTTTACATCTTGGGCCAAAATTAATATTGTTATCTTACCAACTAATTCATATAATGCTAGTTTCTGATAAGGTAAAGAAATACAAAAATATCATTTTCTTAATCATTGCAATTTGAAAACCACTCCAAGTTAATGTGTCCAATTTTTTTCTGAAGTTGCTTGTTTATTTTATGATGTGATACATTTTACATTAGCTGTAGCATAATTAGAAAGGACACGTGATTATCTATCTGCTTTATACTATATGATGTGTTCATTTTCTAAACTGGTGCCAGTATGATATATCCAGCGAACTGAAATTTTGTAGTACCAGGTGTTGGACCATTCTGGTGTTTGGCCATGATTGTTTCTTTCTCTCAATATGTAACTTTTTTCAAACCTATGTTTTAAGTTTCTAGCCAAAGCAGCAGAACTGACTTAAAACTGAAGCTCCCCCTTCAAAACCAGTACCCGTGTGTTGGTTGCAAGTACTGTATATGAAATTCTACAATCCAGTGACAGTATGTTCCTGTTCGGGTGAGGGGCAAGGCTGGTAGGTGTAAGGAATGCTGAATAACTACAGGGAAATTGCGGTTCTGGTTAAGAACAAGATGGAAGCATATGTCAGGTATAGACAGCAGGGATCGAGTGAATCTTTAGAAGAGTATAAAGGCAATAGAAATATACGTAAGAGGGGAAAAAAGGGGACATGAGGTAGCTTTGGCAAATAAGGTTAAGGATAGTCCAAAAGGATTCTACAAATACAGTAAGGACATAAAGGTAACTAGGGAGAGAATAGGGCCCTTTAAAGATCAGCAGGCCACCTATATGTGGAACCGCAGGAGATGGGTGAGTTACTAAACAAATATTTT
The DNA here is from genome assembly GCA_024137785.1 of Ginglymostoma cirratum. Taxonomy (NCBI): domain Eukaryota; kingdom Metazoa; phylum Chordata; class Chondrichthyes; order Orectolobiformes; family Ginglymostomatidae; genus Ginglymostoma; species Ginglymostoma cirratum. The sequence goes on from JAHRHZ010000087.1 coordinate 17,642,191, forward strand.
GCATCAATGTTTACCATGGAGAAAGATATAGAAGCTAGAGAACTTGGGGAAATAAATAGCGACATCTTGAAAATGTCCATATTACAGAGGAGGTGGTGTTGGATGTCTTAAAACACAAAGGTGGATAAATCCCTGGGACTTGATCAGGTGTACCCTAGAACTCTGTCGGAAGCTAGGGAGGTGCTGGAATATTGGAGGTCGGCTAATTGGTGCCATTATTTAAGAAATGTGGTGAATCAAAACCAGGAAACTGTAGACCGGTGTGCCTGACATTAGTGGTGGACAAGTTGTTGGAGGGGATTCTGAGGGACAGAATTTACACGCATTTGGAAAGGCAAAGACTGATTAGGGATAGCCAATGTGGCTGTGTGTGTGTGTGGAAAATCGTGTCTCACTAATTTGAGTTTTTTGAAGAAGTCACAAAGAGGATGGAAAAAGGTAGAGCAGTGGACGTTGTCTATCGGGACTTCAGTAAGGAGTTCAACAAGGTTCCCCACGGTGATTGGTTAATAAGGTTAGATCACATGAAATGCAGGGAGAACTAGCCCATTTGGATGCAAAATTGGCTCGAAGGTACGAGACAGAGGATGGCTTTTCAGACTGGAGGGCTGTGACCAGCAATGTGCCGTAAGGTTTGGTGCTGGGTCCACTGCTTTTTGACATTTATATAAATGATTTGGATTTGAATGTAGGAGGTATGGTTAGTAAGTTTGCAGTTGACACCAAAATTGGTGGTATACTGGACAGAGAAGGTTACCTCAGAGTACAAGGGGACCTTGATCAGATGGGCTGATTGGCAGATGGAGCTTAATCTGAACAAATAGGAGGTTCTACATCTTGGTAGGGCAAATCAGGGCAGGACTTATACACTTAATGGTAAGATCCCAGGGAGTGTTGCCGAACAAAGAGGCCTTCGGGTGCAGGTTCATAGTTCCTTGAAAATAGAGTCAACAAGTAGACAGAGTAGTGAAGAAGGTGTTTGGTACGCTTGCCTTCATTGGTTAGTAGATTGTGTATAGGAGATGGGAGGTCATGTTGTGGCTGTACAGGACATTGGTTAGGCCGCTATTGGAGTAGTGCATTCAGTTCTGGTCTCCCTGCTTTAGTACAGATGTTGTTAAACTTGAAAGGGTTTCGAAAAGATTTACAAGGATATGCCATGGTTGGAGAGTTTTGAGCTTTAGGGAGTGGCTGAGTAGGTTGGCGATATTTCCTCTGAAGCATCAGATACTGAAGAGTGACCTTATAGAAGTTTATAAAATCATGAGGGATGTGGCTAGGGTGAAGAGCCAAGATCTTTTCCCCACTGTAGGGGAGTCCAAAATTAGAGGGCATAGGTTTAAGGTGAGGGGGAAAAATTTAAAAGGGACCGAAGGAGCAACTTTTTCATACAGAGGGTGCTGCGTGTATCGAATGAGCTGCCAGAGGAAGTGGTGGAGGCTTACAACAATTAAAAGGCATTTGGATGGATATAGACCAAATGGGACTAGATTAATTTAGGATATCTGGTCAGCATAGACAAGTTGGACTGAAGGGTCTGTGTCCGTACTGTACAATTCTGACTCTATGACTAACTATTCACAAATAGGAATAATGGTAACATCAAAAAAAAGGAGTAGGAATAGGTGATTTGACTCTTCGCGACTTCTCTGCCATTCACGAGGATCTGGCTGATCATCCAAAGTACCCTGTTCCTGCTTTCTCCCCATTCTTTTGATCCCCTTAGCCCAAAGTTCAGTGCTTTGGCTTTAGCTGCTTTCTGTGACAGAGAATTCCACAGGCTGACTAAAATTCCTCAATCTCCCTCCTCAAATTGAAGTTGTTCATTTGTAATTTCTATGTACATGAGATAGAAGTCTTTGAGGGGAATCAAATGTTCTAAATCTCCAATAGATAACACATATCTATCGATAGATGATATTTATAGCAGCCAAAAATATCTAGGTCAGACATTTGCACAGCATTGCAATGATTCCCTCATAATTGTCAAATAGGAAATAGGAGTAGAACATCTGGCCCTTTAAGCTTGTTCCTCCATCCCACAAGGCTGGTCTACCTCAATGCCATTATCCCACACTCTCCCCACATCTCGAAATCAATTAATTTCAGTCAATGAGTTAGTTCAAGACAGAGTCTCCACAGTTGTCTAGTACAAAACAATTTTAAAGAAGTACACTGTATAAGAGATTCCTCTTCCTCATTTCGTTCCTGTTATTGTCGTTATTGTCAAACATTGTTCTCTAGTTCTAGACACCCCCAACCATAGAAACATCTACCCTGTTAAGCTCTAGAAGAAATTTCTTTCTCAATGAGATCATCTCTCATTCAATCACAAGTGGTTCATCAATACCTGGAATATGGTCAAACTACATTTGAATCCTAGATGACTTAAAAGATGTGTTGTCACACCAAGAAGCTAGGTTTAATTTTGATTGTGGCTGCCTGCCCACTTCACAAAGGAAGTTATGTTTTATGTACCAGGTTAGATTGTGAATGTAAGCAAGATACCGTGAGGGGCATCTCAATGGAGGCTGACCATACGTTGCTCAATGTTCCTCGTTACTCTAGTAAGGATAACCTAGATAATAACTGAGAATGGGAATCCCAGCCAGTGCATGTGTGTCTCTTTCTCGACACCTCTAGCCCAATCTGATAGCACACAAAGACCAATTCTGTATCTTTTATCATTGCCTTAGTTGAAACCCAAGTCAGCAAAGTCTCTCTCTCTCCATTGGTTTGGCATCTATTTTTATCTGATTACATGTGTTAAGTACTTTGGAATAATTTGCTATGTGAAGTGTATAACCTAATTGCAAGTTATTGTGATTTCTTTCTTTTGGGCTTCACATATTGGTTGTGATTCTTAACCATTATGCCCCAGTTGGTTTTAATATTTCATAAGCCTGTCATCTGTGCAGACAACAGAAAGCCTCCTGCTATCCTTAAATCAGATTATGACATTCCAACGTAAGCCCTGTTTTTAAGGACATGGACTGTTGGCTATTGCAAGAGGCAAAAACAAACCCCCTATAAGTATGACTTTTCTAAAGTAATGCCTCCCTTAGTGTATCTTACATTAATGTTGATAGAAGATGAAACAATACTGAGGCAGAGCCATCTCAAAGATATTTTTCGACAGTATAGTTATGAATTGGATTGTTTCCATACATTCTAGTATGTTTTACTTCCAGAAGTATCATTCAAAATTTACAGGACATTGATAGTGTTGATCACTGCTATTGTCCCTTCCTCATTTATAAGTGCCTTTATAAAGTTAATTAGAATTTTCTTTGTTATCTTCAGTTGATTGCTGATTCAGTACCTAGAAACAGGAAATGCCGTAAGTAGAATGAGTGAATTAGATTTTGGTTACTTTCCACTGTTTAAATATCTGGTTGTGTTTATTCACTTTCCCCTCTGCTGTTTGAAACCTATTTGACATCTTGCTAGGATATAGTTCTGCATATGCAGTCCACTACCATGTTCCAAGTGGCCATTGAGATGAAGATATAGCATGTTTATGTTCACAACTTTTTTTTTTGTTGAACACCATTCACATTCAAGACTTGTTTCTGGGAAATTGTATTCATTGAACAAAGGCAAATATGACTGGTACAAACACTAAACCTACAGCAGAAAGGGACAATAAGACGGTAGAATTATCAGCACCATAATTGTCAGCTGTTATCGAAATTTGGCTCAGGGACAGAAAAAAAACTGGCAGCTTAGCGTTCTAGGTTTCAGATACTATAAGGAAGGATAGAGAGAAAGGCAAGCCAGCAAGTGGTATTTGATTGAGATAAACATTACTGCTGTAACTAGAGAAGATATTTCTTTAAAAAATTCGTGAAAATAGTTGAAATTAGCAATAAAAGTGGAATGATTACCTTGATGCTATTGTACTAATGACCTCCCAATAGTCAAAGGGAAATTGAGGAACAAATATGTAGAGTTCTTAGATATATTTAAGAATAACAAGGTTGTAATAGTAGGTGATTTTAATTTTCCAAACATTGATTGAGACTACCATAGTGTTAAAGGTTTGAATTTGTTAAATGTGTTCAAGAAAATATTTTTAATTCAACATGTAAACATTCCTACTAGAGAAGGAGCCAAACTTGACCTTCTCTTGGGCAAGTGACCAGAGTGATAGTAGAATACTTGGGGTCTAGTGATTATTATTCTATTTGTTTTAAAATAGTTATGGAAAAGGATTATCCTTCCATAAAATTTACCCTATTCCAATTAAAAATTTTAATTTTTAAGCAGTCTGAGACAAGAACTTTGAGAAATTGATAGTAGACTTCGCAGATAAAGGAACACGTGACAAGTGTGGGAGGCTTTCAAAAGTGTGAAAACAAACGTTGTATAGTGGACAGTGAAGAAGATTATTTAGGATTACAAAGAGATCTCAATCAATGGGCTGAAGAGTGACAAATAGAGTTTAATCTGGATAAATGCAACCTTTTGGTGGCACGGTGTATCAGTGGTTAGCACTGCTACCTCACAGCACCAGGGACCCAGGTTCAATTCCAGCCTTGGGTGACTGTCTGTGTGGAGTTTGCACATTCTCCCTGTGTCTGCGTGGGTTTCCTCCGGGTGCTCTGGTTTCCTCCCACAATCCAAAGATGTGCAGGTTAGGTGGATTGGCCAGGCTAAATTGCCCAGAGCGTTCAGGGATGTGTAGATTAGGTGGCTTACAAGGGGACAGCTGTGGTTGGGATTCTCCAAGGTTTGGTGTGGACTTGTTGGGCCGAAGGGCCTGTTTCCACACTGTAGGGATTCTAATTCTAACAAAAAAAAAAATTCTTTTTAATAAAACAAAAAGGTGGGACTTCACCAGTGTCCTAAGGGTTCAGGTACATAAGTTTTTTTAAATGTGTAGCACATGTAGAGAGGGTGGTTAAGACAACAGTTAGCATGCTTGCCTTCATTACTCAGGTTTGAGTATAGGAATTGGAACATTGTTAAGGTTTTACAGGATGTTGGTGAGGCTTCTTGTGGTGAACTGTGTTGTTCTGGTTTCCGGTATAGGAAGGCTATTATTAAGCCCAAGAGTGTTCAGGAGAAATTTACCAGGATGTTGCCACAAATGGAGGGTTTGAGTTATAAAGAAAGACTGGGGCTTTCTTCACTGGAACATAGCAAGTTGAGGTGTTAAGGTTGGGGGGGGGTGGTGGTGGTGGTGGTAAGAGAGAGAGAAAGATTGATTTTTAAAAAGGATGAGGGGTAACCATTTCTACATAGGTGCATGTGTGGAATGAGTTGCCAGAGGAAGTGGACAAGTTGGATTGAAGATCCGTTTTTGTGCTATATATCTCTATGACTTTGAAGTGGAAACACAAACCTATCACAACCTTTCAGGAAGTGCTAACTGCAAATAATACAAGCTAATCAGTTATAGGGTTAGTAGAATGAAGAGCAGCTGATATTAATATAATGTAAACACATCCACAGCCATAATACTGGGAAAGGTAGTAATGCAGTATAATATCTCTGGAACACAATTGGAAGGTTTTGGATTTGACTACTGAAGGTATGAAGAGAACGTGGATTTTTTTTTAAATCCATAGAAGAATTAATTGCTTCTGGTTGATGTTTTGGAAATTTGGATAATCAGAACAACTATCGATAAGTAGTTTGTGAAGGGAATGGGTCAGGTATACTATTGTAAAACTCTGGTTGTGATTGTGCAAAAGGGCAGCATGGTATTGGAAACAACAGTTAGTTGTCCTTGCATTAACACACAAAACCACCCCGTATCTGTTATGGGCTAATTTAAAATTCCAGATGGTAATTATAGTGTGGTGGCCAGTTGTGTGGATGATGGCGCAAAAAAAACTTCCTCAATTTATACTTGCAATTCTTTATCTTTTACGATTGTTTGACCAACACTGATCAAACACTATACAAAGTAAACCAGTACAAATTACTGCTGATTATAATTTTAGTATCTAGATTCTACAGGATAAACGTGATACAAGCTTGGAGGATATAAAGAATTTCAATATTAAGTCAAAATGGAAGTGACTGTATGGAATGAGGTAAGATATCTGATTGGGAGCTGCCAACATTTTGGATTTGATTTAACTTTCACTGCAGGGAATTAGGTCAGCAGCTCCTGAACGGATTCCAGGAAAATCAAAATACATAATACTAATCAGAAATGGTACTAAAGCTATGGCCAACTATGTGGTTGATATGTTGACTTTTTAAGTAGTCACTTGCCTAGCTTACTAGTGTTCTAGGGTACACCTGCTCAAGTCCCACGGATTTATATACTGTTGTCTTTTAAGACATCCAGAGAACCTCCCTTTAATATGGACACTTTTCCAAGATGTCATTACTTATTCCTCCGCAATAAACACTGATGCAAAATACTTGTTTAATATCTCCCCCATCTCCTGCAGGGCCTTTTAAAGATCAGCAAGGCTGCCTATTCTCTACCTAGTTACTCTTTTTTGTCCTTACTGATTTGTAAAATGCCTTTGGATTCTCCTAGGCTACAAAATATTTATCTGATGTCCCCTTTTTGCCCTCCCAATTTCCCTTTTATATTCTTCTTGGGAATCACTTGATTTCTGCTATCTATACCGGACATATGCTTCCTTCTTATCCTTGACCAAAACCTCAAATGTCTCTAGTCATTCAGCAATTCCGACACCTACCAGCCTCGCCCTTCAGCAGAACAGGAACATACTGTCTCTCGACTCTTGTTATCTCATCATAAAAGGCTTCCCATTTTCCAGCTGTCCCTTTAGCTGTGAACATCCACGCCACGCCAATCAACTTTTGAAAAGTACTTACCTAGTACTGTTCATAGGTCTTCCTCCAATTTAGACCTTTACAGTTTTAGAACCAGTCTATCTTCTTCCATCACTATTTTCAAACTAATAGAATTATGGTCATTCTCCTCAAAATGCTCCCCTCAAGTCACCTTCCCTGCCTTCCCCAAGAGTTGACCAGGTTTTTGCACCTTCTGTAGTAGGTCCATCCACATACTGAATCAGAAAATTTTCTTGAACACACTTAAATGCCTCTCCAGCCAGCCAAGCCCTTAACAATATGGCAGTCCTCGTTCATGTTTGCAAAGTTAAAATCCCCTACTATAACCCACTCTATTACTATAACCCACTGATAAACGTTTCTCAATTTCCCACTACAGGCGACAATCCCTTTCTTATTCTTCAGTTCCACCCAAATAACATCCCTGGACATATTCCCAGGAATATCCTTCCTAAGTACAGTCATAATGTTATCCATATTTCAGAAACACCACTCCCCTCCTCTCTTACCTCTGCCTTCTATCCTTCCTACAGCATCTATACCCTGGAACATTAAGCTACCAGTCCTGTCCATCCCTGAGCCACAATTGCTATGATATCCCAGTCACACATTCGCAATCATGCTGAGTTAAGCTGCCATACCTATTAGGCCTCTGTATTGAAATAAATGTAGTTTATCAGTCCTACCTCGTTCTCTACTTTGTTCCTGACTGCACCAGTCTCAGCGTGATTTCTTTCCTCACCATCTCTCTGGGTCTCATTCTTTCCTCCCCCTCCCAAGCAGCTCTAGTAAATTTGCCTCCCAGTTTATTAACCGCATTCAAATCAGATGCAATTCTTCCTTCTTGTATGGATCAATTCTACCCCAGAATATTCCAATGATCCAAAAACTGGAATCTTCCTCCCCTGCACCAGGTCCTCAGCCACATATTCATCTGTTGAATCCTCCTATCCCAACCTTCACTAGCTCAGGGCATTGGAGTAATCCAGATATTACTACCTTCAGGGAACTCCCTTTTAAATTTGTGCCTAACTTTTTATATTCTCTCCTCAAAATCTTGTCCTTTTCTCTTTCTAGGTCACTAGTTCCAGCGTGTGCAACAACCTCCTGCTGGTCCCTCTCCCCTAGAATATTCTGCATCCTCAGATATCCTTGCTCCTTGCACTAGGCAGGCAACACACCATTCTGATGTCTCATTGTTGGCTGCAGAAATATCTGGTGTGTCTCTGACTGGACAGAGTTGCCTATCACAATCGATCACTTGAAACCTGGCACACCTCATTACATTAGAACCAGTCTTGGTATCAGAAACCTGGCTGCTAGTGCTATATTCCCCCGAGTCCATCACCACCTACATTTTTTCCAAAACAGCAATATTTGTTGGAGGTAGGGCTAGCCACAGGGGACTCCTGCACTACGTGCCTTCCTCTCAGCTACCTGACAGTGGATGTTTTTCTACCTTTCTGCAATTGCCATCCATCACACTCCCTAGCTCCTGTAAGTTCCTCATTGCTTCTAACTGCTGCTCCAACCAATCCATGCAATCTGACAGGACTCCCAACCAAACACACTTCCTGCAGACAATCAGTTTACATGGAAAGTCTCCCTGATCTTCCACATTGGACAGGAAGAACGCACTCTACTGAAGGCTATCTTTGCACCTTAATCTATAGATCCAGAAAATAGCACACTTCCAACCCTAAAGTTACTGCTCCAAGGTGGCTTTGTACCCATGTTTTATATTTTTAAACTTTAATCGCAATAAAAACATTCAAAAACAAAGAACCCACTCTACTCACTATTTTGATTTACAAAAATAAAAAACAGAAAAGCCAAAACATGTCTGCAGTCATGCTACATACAGCATTAGTGTAACATTTCACACATGGTGCTTCTCAAACAAGCCATTATGTCTGTGCCAGCTTACAAAGCCCTCCCCAATTATTCCCTTTCCCAATAGCATCTTACATTCATAACATTGTATGATATCTTGAGCTGAATCTTAAGTCTGAGTTACATTGAGTTTTTGAGGAATTTCCACTGTGAGGACAAGTAAATCTTCTCTTAGCATATTATCAAACTTGCATCATTGACTACCTACCACATCCCTCTGGTCATTACATCTGGTTCTGGTCTTTCTTACCATGTACTGTTCCCAAGTGTCTCCAGATCCCCTGGGCCCTCACCTCCTTTAGAAAGTCCACTATGCACCCGACAAGCATGGTCAGTCAGAACCATTATGCATTGTTCCTGATATTTGCCCCAGATACACCAAAAACAAAACAACCAAAAAAAAAATGGTGCCATACTTTGTGGGAGTTTGGAAGTTCTGCTGACGGTGGTGCGGACGCAAGGCTTTCTCTACTCCCCAGAATCAGTGACACAGCAGACTGGTCAGAGGTTGCCACTCAAGATATAGCAGTTTCAGAAGTCTGGAGGAACACAGCTCCACAAAAAAAAGCCAATGACCACTTCCACTGTCAGCACAAGGGCCACCATCTTCTCTCCAATACTTCATATTCACTCTACTTCCACTACTTTACCGACCTCCCACAACTCATGCTCAAATCACTGACTAAATGCCACATATCCTCTCACTTGCCATCACCCACCCCCATCTAACAGCACTAAATGCACAAGTCCTCTGGGTGACCATTTGCTTGGGACACCTCCCTATCTGTGCCAAAAATAACAGCCATGCCATACACTTGTCCCTCTCATCCAGGAGGAAACAATCCCAAATAGGGTAAAAGTCAAGACTATAGCAGGCTGTCCAACATTCAGCTCTTCTTCCATTATGGGGACAGCATTCTAACTCGGGCTGCCAGAATCAGAGGCTGTCCTTGACCAACTGCGTTGAGACACTTGAATGAAGGCTAAACTACTTGTCCTAACAGAGGCCTGTTGTTGACCATGACAAAAAAAAAAAATTCCTTTCTTTGCACCCGTGCTGAGAGGCGAGGCAAGTTAGTAGTTGTTGAAGTGGTACCCTCTGGCTAGGGTCAAGTGCACTAGGACAAGGCAAAGGAAAACAGGGATGAGGTAAGCATCCAGTTAAGTTTAGTGAGTGAAGGTTATGACAGTTAGCCAAGATCCCAGAGATGCAGCCTCGTCCACTGCATGAGCTGGGTGCAAAGTGTCCTTGCTGCAGCATTAGAATAGTAGTTGTCGGAGATGCAGCACTGAAGTCCAGCAGAAGCCTGCAAGTAGATTGGAGAGAATGGCATCTACTGGGTGCCAACATTAACAGACCACATCCAGAAACCAACAAAGAGTTCCTCAGATGCAAGTGAAGAGCTGAATTACCCACTTTGACATCCAAGTCAAGTTTTGATGCCTAACTTCTCTGGCAAATTTGGTAAGCTAGGAAAGATGAATAAGGAGATAAGCTGGGCCATCAAACAAGCAATAATCTCCTAAAATAGCAATCGCCACAACACTTGTCAAAAGCATTAAAATATGGAACAAGATGCTCCGAAATGTTGAGGTGGGCCCAGCCAGACTTCTCATCTGATACTACCACACTGATGTCACCAGGGCCCAAGTCACTCACAGGCCCTTTGTTGCATAAATTGTTAATTCTATTCAGTCAGGCTACAAAAGTGGTTTTTATTTGGTTTTGGGATTATAAGCCATTTTGACAATCCAACATGGCCTATCCACGAATAATGGAAGTGGGCATATATTGTGAATGCCTGAAACAACAGTGACCTGGAGAATTATAGTGCATTCAATTAAATCTTGCACTTTGTTGACTCAGTATCCATTCTGGTGGATAGCCTGAAAAAGTTGTTTTTAAAAAGGTATTCTGGTTTGAAGGCTAAGGTAGCCAACATTTTCAAGTCTGTTCAGCATCTTAAAATCTGCCAGCCTATTAATTACATTGTACAGTCAGCTGGACCATTATTTTGAAGTCCTAGAGTAGGGTTTAAACCTGGAAACCTCGAAGTCAAGAATGGAAAGTATTAGCAACTGATCCTAGGGGATATTTTGACAATCAGGAGTCATAAACATTTATAAATATCTGTATCTTTATAAAAGGCGGTTGCAGTCAACATCCAAGCTTCATCTATATCTGTCGTAACAAAATCAATAATATCAGTGCAGTAAACACATAAAGGCCAAGTACATTTAGCAACAAACTGAAGCCACTTATTTTCAGATTCTAAGTTATCTTACGTAAACATTAATACTGAATTTCCAAAAAGGTGATCATTCACACCTGATTTAAACCGAAGGATAATTCACATATTAAGTGTCTCAGTTTGACTTTTTTTATCCTGGTCCATTCTAAGCTAACTTCCTGAATGATGGAGTCCTGTACCAGGAAGGCTGCTGCAGAAGAGGTCGCAGATAATTACAGACCAGAGAACAGAGATGCAGTTGAGTGAAAAATTCATTGTTTACAGTTAACAATCACAAATTGTACTTTATGCTTAGACATGTAGACCATTTAACCCAAATGCAACAAGAATGTTAAAGTTTTTCAGACGGAATTTACAGATTTGATATTGTAGGCAATGTGAAGCGACACTATGTATTGTAAGCTTTGATCGATATTTCAAACTGTCCAATCACAGTAAGTTATACACTATTTAAAGATCAGCAAAACCACATTACATAGTTATTAAATTTGTTAAAAATTTCATTATATAATTTCTACAATTGTTTGAGAGATTTCCAAAATTAATTCAATGTAACCAGTATTAGATTTGGCAGTTTTACAAAAGGGCAAAAACAAAGGTTGTTTCAACCCTTTCTCCACTCAATAGTGGTGGGGTATTGAACCATGATGTTTGTCAGCATCCTCAACAATATAAACAATAAATCAAGTAAGTTGAAAAAGAATCTGGTCTATACAACATTGGATCATCCGAGGGAATGGTTCAACTGAAAATAAATGATCTAAAGCTGCGGGTTAGCACATTCCTCTTCTGGGAGACTTAAAATTATAGAGATTATTTCAGAATGGAATTACTGATAATTTTGTACAATGATGCATGATCAAATACTGACAACATTTATACATGCTGGAATGCATGGCACCCAACTTTAAGTTATAAATCTTCTAGAGATTTCAATTACACAGATCATCTAATGAAGACAATTCATAAATCAATGTACATGTTACAATATATACAATTCCATAATTCATAACTGATGGAATTCAGAAGCAAGACATTAAAAAAGGAAAAGTAGAATTCTTGCCTATTTGTCATTGCATCACAACAGCATAATTGGCAAAATTTATTATAAGATGTATCAAAATAAATCAGTGTCTTACACTTACTGAGCAAACAGCGTTTATTTTGAAAGTTAAATGAATATTTGAGAAAACATCTTAAGGGGAGGTGCTTCTTTATTTTTAGAACATCTACTTCTAGTCCCAATGTAAAATGCATGTAAATATGATACACAGTTAAGTACGATAAAGCATTTTATTTTCCAGAAGTGTAAATGAAAAGTACAAAGGAAAATAAAGATCACAAAAATGAAATTTACTACACAGACACTATTACATAGATGATACAATGTATACAAACACCACAGTGGTGTTTATCCCTAACATGTAACCTTGAAAGAGGCAAAACCCAGCATTTCTAAATATTTGCTACGTTTTACCCAATTCATGTGTGCTGATCCCAAACACAAGTTAGTGAAATCAGCATATTATGAATTTCATTTCTAGTTCTGTAAGTAATTTAGGTTGAAGGGAGACTTTAAAAATGCATTAACATTTGAAATGCCAGTAACCATCAATATTGGAGCAAAGGATACATTAAACAGCAATTTGCCATATTACAGTAAGGCCAGTTTTTTTTTATGTTCAGTAAGCTACTGGCCAAATGCTACCAAAGTTGTATAAGGATATGTGCAATAAAAACTAGTTTATAATAATGTTGACAGACACTACAGCACAACCTCCTTCAAGCAGTTAAGTGAACTAAATGCTGCATTTATTTGACAGCAGGGATATCACTAAAAAAAGGTGAATCATACAGTAAATCTAGAACAAGTACACAAGACCTATACGATAAGCTTCACTTAGAATGGCTCTAAAAGACTGTAGAAATATACATTCCAGCTACGCAGACCGAGTAAATGAATAAAACAAACTTAAAGGTCTTGAAATCTATAGTACAGTACACTGTTAACCAGTAAGTACATGTTGGCCTTTTCACTACCGTGGGTAAATGAGAAAACATTTAGAAAGTAAATTACAATATGCCATTTTTGTACAACTGTAAAGCAACCCAGAGGGAAATGCAACTAAATCTGCTGCATTTTAAAACCTCTTGTCTGTTATTCTGTACCTCTGAATAGTCCTTCAAATTTTATACACTGGCTCTTTTCATTTTAAGATACTGCACACATTTCACAGCAAGAGACTCAATCAGGTCAAACTTCTACGCAGGCTGACTACTCAGCCCAACACCAGAGGATGAGCCACAAACAGGTTCCGCCACATTATCTGAAAGACCATCATTTGACTGATCAAGGAGTTGATCAAGCTCTTCACCTTCACTATCTGCTGTGTTACCTTGCCACTCCAACAATGGATTAGATAAACTTTCCTCATTCTCTGGTGAAACATTCTTCCATTCAGGCTGTTCTTTGGCCCACTTTTCCTCTTCAGTTTGGAATGGTTCTCCACTCCACTCAGCTGGTCCTTCTGTCCATTTTTGTCTATCAGCTTCTACTTCAGCTTTTGTTTTGGAAGGCTTTGTGGGCTCCTGCTCCTCTTCACTTTGAGATGCATCATCCGTCCATGGTCGCTTAATCCAAAATTCTTGTTTGAGTTCAGCTGAGACATCTTCCTGATCAGATGCTTGTGGAGATGGTAGTCCATCCTCAACCGGAGAAGCACCATCCTTACATTCTGAGAATGTTTCAGAATCCTCACTTTCTGATTCTTTATCTTTTGATTCTAAAGATGGTTCAGGATATTGTTCTTCTTCCATATTTGATTCATCATCCTTCAACTCCAATGGTGCAGCTTCTGCAAGCACAGGTTTCTGAAAATCACTATTTAACTCTTCAGAAACCATTTCAGAATGTTCCTCCCTAGGCTGAAAGCCTATTTCACCCATTTCAGTTGGTGGCAAATCTTCATCTGCACAAGTATTAGATGCATTTTCCTCCACGTTATCTGGGCTCATATTTGAAACACTTCCTTCTACTGTATCTGGACTCATGTTTGAAGGACTTGCTTCCACCATCTCAGAGCTCATGTTTGAAGGGCTCTCATCCACCACCTCAGAGCTCAAATTTGAAGGGCTTTTCTCCACCATCTGAGAACTCAAATCTAAAACACTTCCCTCCACCATGTCAGAACTCATATTGGAAGGACTTTTCTCGACTATGTCAGAACTTAAGTATGAAGGACTTTCCTCCACCATCTCAGCACTCTTGATTGAAGGACTTTGCTCCACCATCTGAGCTCTCAAATCTAATGGTGCTCCTTCAATCTCTGAACTCACATTCGAAGGACTTTCTTCCACCTGAGTGCTCAAATCCAAAGCACCTCCCTTCATTTTAAGCGCTCTCCGGCTCAAAGCACTTCCCTCAACCTTTTCCAAGTTTGAATAGGAACTTTCCTCCAGTTGGGAACTCAAATCCAAAACAGTTTCCTCCACTTTTTCCGATCCCAGATTCAAAATTCTTCTCTCTTTATCTGGTTTTTGATTAGTTTTTTCAGAGTTTGGTTTCAAACTGGTAGAATCTTTGCCATCTACTTCTTTGTTATTCAACATATTCCAAGCAGGTCCAAAGTCCATATTGTGCTTTACTTTTCGTAACTCCATCATGTTAAATCCAAGTAAGACCTTAGGCCGATACCTCTCACAATCTCGTACACACTTCTTCCTCTTGTTGCTGAAGTGTGAAGCAATATCCGATTTCCATAACCATAAGCCAGCTGCCAATTTTTCAATTTCTCTTCTGTTTGGGTAGGGTTGCTTGTTAAAGTAGTTTGTGAGGAACATTTTTCTAGCCTCATAGGATTCATCCTCATAACCCTTGGGATCAATTGCTAAAACAACTGGCTCCTCTGGTTTATCCTCTCCCAAGGTAAAACTCTGAACAGACTCCTCACCATCCAATTTTCTTTTTTTCATTAACGCAAAGTCCCCATATTCATACTCATATTCACGTTTCATGGGCATTGCACTTGGTGAGTGTGTCGCCTTGGCATGAGCAAGACTTCGATCTTGACCATTTTGTGCTTTTCCAACACCTCTACAGTGCACCAGATGCAATGTAATAGTAGAGGCAGTCATGTTACTTGTATAGACACCCAAACAGTGAATGCACTTATAGGTGAGTTTTTTCTCAACGGGATGAATAGTTTGTATCACCTGATGTCGTTCCCTCAGATGGTGAGCCAAAGCATCTGATATTGGGCCCTTTAAAATAGAGAAGCACAAAGGACACAGGGTTTTCCCAACATCATTTTTATAGGGTATTTGGGTTTGAGGTATAGAATTCAAATCTGGTTTTATTTTAGATTTAACTGGTGGTTTTGGCTGTTGCAACTGCCCTTCTGGCTTTCTGAATGTTAAGTTCTGACTTTGGGGTCGATAGTTTGTGTTTTCCATTGAGGCACTCTCAGAAATACTGTATGTAGTTACAAGGAGTTGTATATTACTGCGACTCCCTTTCTGTGTAGACAAATCAAAAGTTAAAGTTGACTCTGTCTTAGGTCCGACTTCTTCATCAATGTGAAGGATTCGTACATGTTCAGCCATCTTTTCAACGTCATTGAAGGTAGAACGGCAGTAGGGACATGACAGTCCGTGTATAAGCATATGGTTAAGCAGCGTTTCACTAGGCAAGTAACGGTTGCAGTAAAGACACTTGCTTGTGAAACTGTTGATCTTCTGAATATAATTAGCCACAGCCTGTATCTTTTCAGCTTTATGCTCCTTTTCAAAGTGTATGCTATACACACTCTCTGGGAAAAGCTCATTACACATCGTACAGATCTTCCATTTCTGAGCAGCTGAACCAGCTAATGCAGAGCTCTGTGGAGCAGAATTAGAGAGGCCTGCGGAGGAAGTTAATGATTTTACAGCCGAGGTGGGCAATCCTTGCATCCTTTGTGCTTGAGAAATACTGTACTGCGACTGTTTCATCGACATTTGACTGGATGCACTGTTACCAGTTAAGCCTCCTGACTGAACATTATACTGCATCTGAGATGGACGCCTCTGTTCACTAACTCCATACTGTCTTCCATTGCCACTAGAGATTAGTTGTTTTACTGTTTGTGATCGCTGTTGAAGAGAAACTGGTAAGCCACCTGGCAGTGGGAGTCTAAGTTGTTGCCCCAAAGGATAGTTATGTGCCATTGATGAAATAGCATATTTTGGTGGCAGACGACCAGTACTTGACATAAGATTGACTGCAGAATTCTGTGCATTTTTGGACATGGATACACGGCCCATACCCTGATGCATTGAAGTCTTAATACTCTGATAATTTGCAGCAGCTAGAGAAGGTTTATCATGTGGCTTTGGTGCGATCAGCATCAAGGGCTTTGATCTTGGTACTACCACATTCGTATGCCCTATCATTGCCGTTACCTGGTATCCTATTCGTTCATGATCTTCAATAACATGCTGCACCAAGGCCTCATATGTCTTCGGTATGAAAAGACAACGTTTGCAATGTACAGTGCCATCATCTCTTCCATTGGGGGCAGAAAATGTGCCATTCACCGACTTGTCTCCTGTTCTTGCCACATAAGGTGCTGCCACATGCTGAAAATGTTCTCTATAAATATGTTTTCTGACAACGTCATATAGAGGATCTCGATAAGTACATTTCTTACAGTAATAGACTGCTTGCTCCACACTATCAGCATGCTTCAGTTTAAGATTGCCATCCTGCTTTGACTTCTCATTGTGTGCATTCTTGCCTCCACTGGGTACTTTCCACAGGGGAACATGAAAGATTTTGATGTGGGTCTCCAGGGTCTTCCTGTCAGCATTGTATGGACAATAGGGGCAATTTATCAGAATTTTGTTTTCAAAATCTTCACTGTGAACATTCCTGAAGTGGCTCTTGTAGGCAGAAAAAAATTTGGATGCAAAAGGACAAGCACTACAACAAAACGGTTTTGTACGATAATCCTGTAAATGTAAAACAGCAACTGTTATTAATCAATCTATACAGACACAAATTGGTTTAATTATAATACCACAATTAGACCGAGATGTACACAGATTGGTGCTTCACTCAAAATGCAGCACAGAATATTGGAACTTCGTATTTTTAAAAATCCTCAAAGAAATGAGTATACACATCCTATTTACCACCAATATAATCGGATACTACAGTAAGATGAAGTCTATTTACATATTGCCCTTATACTGCACCTAGTGTAAAGGCCCAAAACAAAAATATTTTCACCTGCGTTTAAACTGAGCTCCATCAACATTAAAACGCTAACTTTTAAATTCAGTCATAGTACATGGGCATTGCAGGCAAGGCTGATATTTGCTGCTCCACCCACAAGAGGGCACTAACACTTCCTTGAATCATTGTAGTCCACGTATGCTAGGTATACCTATTGTTATGAGGGAGGAGTTCCGAAATTTTAACCTAGTAAGCTATTTAACAATATTCCAGTTTAATCTGTTGTTTTCACAACATCTCCAAACATTAATTCAAAATACTAAAGATTATGACCATTTAAATATTCTAAGTTTTAACAAACTAGTCAGACAGCACATACCTGCTCATGCTAAATGGAGCGAGCAGGGAAACATAGGATTTAATTGAGAAAAGCCAAAGATTTATAAAAGGCAAATAATACTTGACTAATCTAATTTATTTTTAAAAAAAAAAAGGTTGAAGGAATCCAGTAGATACCATTTGTACGGATTTAAGAAAACAGAAGGTGGCTAACAAATGGGGATTTTGTGGATTAGGAGTAACTGGATAAAACAACTAGCTTCAGGACAGAAAGCAGCAAATCATAGTAAATGGTTATGTTGCCAGCTACAAGGTGTTAGGAACATTGCTCCCTGAAAGGTCAGTGTAAGAACCACTGCTTAACTTTTGCGAAATATAAAAATGATTTGGATATTTGAATACAAACTAAAATTGCAATATTTGTCAATTACAAAGTTGGAAGAGGAATGGCAAGCAGAATGAATGGCGAGATGGAGGAGTGGTAATCCAGAGGCTCAAACCACTACTCTGGAGATATTTGTTTAAATGCCATCAGAGCAGCTGACGGAATTTGCATTTAATAGATCTGGAATCGAAAGCCAGTCTTAGTCATGGTGACAAAGAGGAGGATGGTCATAAAACCCATTTGGCTTTTAAAGGAAAGAAATCCGCCATCATTTGCTAGTCTGACCTGCATGTGACTTCAGAACAACGGTAACGTGATTGAGTTTCAATTGTCTGCTGAAAAAATGTGGCAGGCCACTTAGTGCAACGGAATTAGTGATGGGTAAACAATAATCTTGTCTGACTGAACTGCCAGACATAGGGGTTCAGCATGGGCAAACAAATAGCAAAAGGAATTTAATACAGAGAATTGCAAGTTAATGCACTTCGCAGCAGACATGAGAAGCTGTAAATTTAATGGCATAGTTCTAAAGTATGTGTAGGATATACCATTGTTCACCAAAGCCAGTAGGGCATACTGAGATAGTGGTTAGGAAAGCATATGGGATCTTGGACGTTATAAACAAAAGCACAGAGTGCAAAAAGGTGGGAAATCATATTGAATTTACATAAAACACTAGTCAGGCCACAACGAGAATACTGTGCCTAGTTATGGTTACCATACACCTCAGGGAAGATAAAGAAGGTTTCTGTGAAGGTGCAGAGGGAGTTTATGAACAAGGAAGAAGTAGTAGGCCATTCAGCCTTTTAACCCTTCTTGCGCTAACAAATATGGCCATGGCTTAACATCTACTCTAATGCGTTTTACCCACATTATTCTCATAACCCTTCAGTTCACTGATATTTGGCAATCTGTCAGTCTCAACTGTAAACACACAAATCATTGAGCTTTCACAGTCTTCTGGGACAGAGAATTTCAAAGATACACAACCCCCATAAAAACAAAATTCTCACCTCAATCTTGTGGGTTCCCCCTTACTTTGGAAAAAGGGTCTTCTGGTTTTTACACATCCAACTGGAGGAAACTTTTTAGCTTAATCCACGCTCTACCCTTTACGTATTTTGTAGGGTTCAGTAAGATCAAGAGAATACAAGTTCAGTTTTTACAACATTTCTTCACTGGATAATTCTGCTCGCCCAAGATCAAGTCTGGAGAATCTCTGTTGCACTCCCTCTCTGGCAATATCTATCCTACGGTTACGGGACCAAAACTGTATACACAGCTGCAGAAGAACCAACATTCCAAACCAATGAAACAAGACGTCACTACTCTTGTACTCAAATCCTCGTACAATAAAGATTTCAATCCCATTAGCCTTTGCTGCAATTGCATGTTAACCTTCAGCAAGTTACTGACAAGAACACCCAGGTTCCCCTTCATATATCTACAGTTTCAAACTGGAAATTTAAGGAATCCTCCGCACATTTGTTCTTCCCACTGAAGTGAATAACCTCTCATTTTTCCCACATCATATTCCATTTATGTTCTTGGCTGCTCAGTAAATCTGTCCAAATTCTCTCAAAGCCACTTTATATTTTCTTATCTCACATTGCCACATTCTGAAAACGGATATATTGTATTTGGTCCCCACATCCAAAGAATTGAGATGTACTGTGAACAGATGAGGTCCCATATTTTGACCTATGCAGTACCCTACAAGTAATAACCTGGCAATACAAGAATGATGTGTTTGTTCCTACTCTGTTTCTGCCTGTTAGTGAATTTTTAAGCCATGCCAGTAAATTACCTCCTTGCTGCGCTTTAACAGCGAACCAACTTCACCAAAAGCCTTCGCTCCCCTTTATCGATTTTCTTCGATCCTCAAAAAAAGACCTAAAACAGGCTCACTAAACACACCATCCCATTCACAAATTCATGCCATGACATTCAAATACCCTTGATAACAGGTTCTAAATACAAGATCCATAGATCTGGAATTTCCCAATTTCATTCTCGCTCTCTCTCTTTTTAAATAGTGGAACAACATTTGCTACCTCACAAGCTGCAGGAACTATTTCAGAATTTATACACTTTGGAACACAATGATCAATGCATTCACCATCTTTCTACTGGCTTCAAACTCTGGAATGTAGGATATTATATCCTAGGACTTAATAAACTTCAATTTCAATGTCCGCAGGATAACCTATCAACGCATACTCGTTTCCTTGCCCCTTCCTCAGGAGGAAACAAATACAGGTAATCATTTAAGTTCTGTCATTTTCCTTCTCTCCATTCTAAGTTTTCCTGACTCCGCCCATAAGAGAACCATTTTGTCTTAGCTAGATGTTTCTTTTGTGTAACTAAAGAAGTTCTTACTAATTTTGTTTTACTAATGTACATTCATATTTTATTCTCCCTTTATTGATTTCTTGGTCACCCTTTGCTATATTCCATTATCCTCTCAATTCTTGGGTTTACAATCATTTCCTGTAACTTTATAGGCCTTTTCTTTTAAAATCCTGAACTTCCTTTGCTAATCCCAGTTGACCGACACTACTTTGTGTGTCTTGAAGGAACTTCAATTCTCAATTAATCTTCCCCTCGTTCACAATTTCCTTTCTTCAAATTTAACATCCTGGCTTTAGATTGAACAATCCCACTTTTAAGCAACACAATTCTATCATGTTCCAGATATTTATTTCTGGAGGTTCTCTCAAAGATTATTAATTAGCCCTTTCTGGTATATAGTATTAGATCTAGAATAGTTTCAGAGATTTTCTTTTTGCCGGGACACTGAAAGGTAACTATGCAACCACAGGACAGAGATTGTCTCCTTGGAGACAAGTTTGAGAGGAGATTTGATAGGAGGTGTACAATATTATGGCAAGCCTAGTTAGTTAAGGCAGACAGGGAAAACGTTTTTCCATTAGCTGAAGGTACAAGGGCTAAGGTGGAACACATTTAAGATTTAGAGAAGAGGTGCAGGACGAATGAAAGAAAGAAGTTCTTTGTCTTAGCCAGTGGTAATGACCTGGGACTCAGTGCAGTGTTGGTAGACACAAACAAAAATCAAAAAGGAAATTAGACGGGCAATTGAAGGGATGCAGGCACTAACTCAGTTGCTTAATGGACTACCATCAGCAAACTGAAGGGCCAAATTAACTTGCTCTGTGCCATAAAGTGCTTATGTAACTATAAACACATGAATAACAAAAGATTACTGGAAGTATACAAGGGCCTATTAAAGCAGATACATTTGATAATGGGAAATAGGAAAACGTGAAACAAATACTTTGTATACATGGTCACCAAAGTTACAAATTATTCTAGAAATAAATCGGCCAAGAGTCAAGATAATTGAAATGAAATCAATATAAGTAAATAAATAGTATTAGAGAAGCTAATGGGGCTAAGTATGATAAAATCCTTGGATCTTGGGCATCAGAGTTTACAAGATGTAGCCGTACAGATAATGGCTGCATTTGGTTTGATCTTCCAGGATTTCTTAAGATTCTAGGACAGTTCGTAGATTACTTGAGGAATGAGGAAGAAAAAAAAAAGACAACCAGAAGCCAGTCAGCCTAATATTAGTAGGCAAAATACTAGCATCTATTAACAGGTATCTGGTAACGGAGGTCTTGGAAAACTGCCTCTGCTGAATCGTATTGTAATGTCAACATGGAATAATGAAAGGTAAAGATTTGAGTATAAAACTCATTTGTACATTTTCAATAAGTTGCCTGTTTTAAACAGTTTTGATTCAACTGCACATTTTATAAGGTTGGTATTCATGTGTAGCATACTGAATTTTTATTAAAACCCGTTTCACGCTGATTGTGACAACCGGTCAAGTGATCCAAATCAGTGCCATGATGGAAGAGCATCTACTGCTCCTTAAACCTTTTGCAGTCCAATCCCTTCACCCAGCCCTCCAGCAAGCAGTTCATCTCTGCAACTCACAGCTGCTTTCACTCATAGGTTAGTTCCTGCCTCTTGCCATTCATCTCCCAAGTTCTTGCTATGTGCAAGGATTCAAGAGAGGGAAGCAGCGAGCAGAAGGGTCAGTGATAAGCAGGAGTCAAGTAAGCATTTTTTGTACATTTAAATTTATTTTAAAAGGTATTTCATTTACAAATAATTTAGCAATACATAGTATTTAAACTATACAAAGTATAAGGATTCAATGTTAGTTAATGTCCAACACAACTTAAATAAAGCTTTTACATTGGTTATAAAAAGGACAAAACTGATTCATTTGGAGTTTCACCTCAAGACCTCAACTAGAACATTAGTAAGGAATTACTGTAGTAAGCTAGGCAAGAAACAAACTGGATGTGCTGTACTGCTGTGCAAAAATAAAAGTCATGATACTGAAGGCAATTCATTAGTATGGACTAGAGATTAGTTAAGGCAAAGAGAAATGGCAATAAACAGGATACTTTTAGGTTGCAATGAGGAGCTGCAGGAATATATATTGTCGCCCTTGGCTATTTACAATCTATCTTAACGTGATGAAAGATGTATAAGTTACATACAAATACAAATGTTACATTCTCAATTTCAAAATAAAGGCAGGTGTTGGGTTACTTCTACGAAGGGTGTTGAACAAGGTCAGAGTGTTCTTTCAGAACAATGGTTTAAATTTAACATTTTATCAGAGACCAGGTGACTAAAGACCCCTGTGCCACGCAGTCACGTGGAAGGTCCATCACTTGATCTGCATTTATTTTTTGGGTCCTGAAGTTGCTGCTGTGCATGGAGTAGAGGTCCAGGCAGCAGCAGGAAAAATTAGGGGAAACGTAGGGAGTGTTAATAAAAAGATACCCATACTGTTGTTTTTAAAATCACAGGCAGGGCAAGCACACAAGGCCATTTTATTTCACTTTAGAAGAATCTAGATTTGAGCAAGTTCTACATTTCAGAAGTCACATTTCAGCATCAATACCAGTTTAATTGTTCTCCTTGGAGGAAAAACTAAGAAATTCAGAACGCAAGTTACCCGAGAAGGGCTTTGTTTGTGAAGTTTTCAAATCAGGAGAGTTTGGTTAGAAATCTGCAGGTTATTAGAAAGCTTTGACTCAGATTTGTGATAAGTTCCAGTCAGCAGCTTTGCAAAGGACTCAATTACCTCGACAGTCCCTGGCAAGGAAATTGCGAGGTGTCAATAAAGTAGAACCCTAAACTTAGGATGGGTATGTAACTTCTCCTGACTGGAGTCTCTGCAAAGAATGTGCATGGAAACAGCTTGAAACTTTGTTTTCTTGCATGCTTTGAGACTATTCCAGCTGTCATACATTTAGATGGATTTTTTTTAAAAATCCACCTTTCATAGTGTAAGTGGGCCATTCAACCCATCGACTTCGACACCTATCATCCGAACAGCATCCCAACCAGACCCACTCCATCCTTGTAACTCTACATTTCCCCTGGCTAATCCACCTAACTGGCACACTATGGGCTCCTGCAGGCGATTCAGTGTGGCCAATCCTCCTAACATGTACATCTTTGGACTGTGGGAGGAAACCACAGCACCCAGAAGCAACCTGTGCAGACCAGGGGAATATGTGCCAAATGCATGCAGGCAGAGGGTGGAACTGAACTTGGGGTCTCTAGCACTGCTGCCTCACAGTACCAACCACTGAGCCACCATGCCATCCCATCCCAAAGTCAGTCCTGTTTCTGAAAAAAAAAATCTACCTCATGTGAATTTCTGAATGATTTAACCATGTTAATAAACTAAACAAAAACAGAGATCTATCAAGTCAGGTTTAATTTTGGCATCAAGCTGGTCTAGAAATACCATTAGCTGGGATGAAAACAAAAGAGGTTGTCAATCCAGGATGTGAATTAATTGAATTTGAGGGGGATCCTTGTCTCAAAAGAAACAGGTGCATGAAGGCTCTGGACTGTTCTGTTGTGTTTTGTGTTGAAGTCTACTGCATGGATTGGATTTGCAAAAAATGTTCTGAACATTCGTAGATTTTGCTGCGAGCAGAAAACAAAAACAGTGGATTATTTGAAATCTTTGGCTAAAGCCAAATTGACAACATTTAGCTAATTTGAATGTAGAAATTAAAGCAGTTTCTCAAAGAAATGATGCTTTAAGTGATTACCCTTTGAATTAGGAGGGAAGCCTAAATTTGTGATGCCATAGATGCATGTAGCTAAGACAATTAGAAATTGAATAAGGACTTGGACCGAAGATCAGAAACATCTGAGGGTATTGATAAAAGAAATAGACAGTGAACGAACAGAAAGGTGCAATGGAATGGGAACAGAAAGAAAAGGAGAAGTGAAAAGAGAGAAATGAAAGGAAGGGGAGATCTAATTACAAAACTTTGAAATCCAGGGTCTTAACAGATTGTTCAAGTCCCCTACCTAAAACCAGAATCTGAATTAGCACCTTTTAAGATCTACTTATCATGATTTTGTGAAGGAGATTTACAGGGCCAAATAGCATAATCTAGCTCTATTTAGTAAGTGATGTTCTTGATACATGTTCCCTCAACATCATATTCCATTTAAGTAATAGCTTTCCTTTCAAAAAAAAAAGACATAAATCTAGTCATCGCATGAAAATTAACAACCGACTTATAAAATCTGTGCAACACCTTAGAAATAACATCTAAACGATAACTACTAGTGCTACTTTAGATTTACTGGAGATTTCAGTTCCAAACAGAATCACAAACTATAACTAAAAAGAACCGGTGCAGACATGCAATTTTTAACCTTGTAAAAATATTTTTTTAACCAATAAAGTTCACCTTACTGGCTAACAATTCTGGGTCGCTTCTTAAAATAAATTAAAAGAATCAACACTTGAGCACAGGAAATAAGTTAACCTGGAGCTTTGTAGAAGAAGGGTCCCAAAGTGAGACATCATCCCATGTAGTGTTCTTCAGGTAGAAATCATTTGGTTCAAACTGTTTGAAATCCTGAAAGAACAGTTTAAATGAATCAATTTTTAATCAAGTTCTACTGAAACTGTGCATTTAAGCAATACATATTCATTTATTTCTTTTCTGTCCCCCAAAGGGGTTATAAAGAATAAAAATCTAAATCGCTTAACAAACCAAGCAAAAACATGGAACAATCTATGACAGCATACTTTGCGTTTGTCTATCTAGACGGTTTTGATTGCTTGTTTTAAGGGTGCATCTGATGGCAAGCAGTGCCTGGTGCATGTCTGGAAGTGAGAGGTGCTCACACGGCGCATTATAAAAGAGACTAAGAAGAAAACAAAAAACCATGCAAAATATAGGGTAGCCTAATAACAATTACCCCACTTGGAGCACGTATTTCTGAACTGGAAAGGGAGAAAGGAGTTTGATGGGGTTAAAATTGTTTCAGAGATAGTAGGAACTGCAGATGCTGGAGGATCTGAGATAACAAGGTGTAGAGCTGGATGAACACAGCA
>JAHRHZ010000087.1:17667882-17695593 GCA_024137785.1 Ginglymostoma cirratum
CCTTCTTCAGAAATGAAGTTTTCTGAAGAAGGGTCCAGGCCCGAAACGTCAGCCTTCCTGCTCCTCTGACGCTGCTTGGCTTGCTGTGTTCATCCAGCTCTACACCTTGTTATCTCAAGGAGTCTGATGGAATTGGTTAACTGTAGCAGAATGACACATACAGTTCTTCCTTGAATAACAGAGCCTGTTAGATGTAAAAGTGCCCATTCAATGCAGGAGAAAAGTTTCCAGTTACTTTAATTGCCACATACAAGACCCAAAGGTCAGACTGTTGACAAAATTTATATTTTTATTGCCAGGTCACTTAGACAGCTTTATGTAGCTTTCTCTAGAATGAGATGACTTGCCTGTTTAACTATAGTGCCTGTATTTAGAGAAGCATTATGGCAATTAAAGGTACTCATCTGAATGCAAGTTGTTTTTTGTCAATAAACTTCATTTGGTGCAGTATTAGCTTAAGAGTTTAGACTGCAGAGGAGTAGTCAATAAATTTCTTTAAGAAATGTGCAAACAAATCAGCAATGAACAAGTTTAAAACCATTTATTTTTAGCTCAGGACGTTAAAAATGAAAGCTGGGTTTGAGTTGGCAGCTACCCAAAATCATTGAAAATATTCCATGATTAAAAAATATAAAATTAATAAATTTGAAATATTTAGCACAAAATTTTCAGACCTTAATTCAGCTCCCTCGCAAATTGAGAGTGAGAAAGAAACATGCACTGCACATCAGTTTATCCTCATTCAACTCTTGCTGAGAAGCAGCGAGTCGAAAAGCCTATACTGCTGCTCTCAAATGATGATGAGGTTTGAGTATTTTTGCCAAATACCAAAATCAATTATTTATACAATCTTGTCACTTTTCCTGTGATATAGTTGGTTCAGGTTAAATTTGCACAAACAAATTTTGAGAGAAAGAAGATAAACAGACTAGACTGGCACGCACAAATGACACTCTCCTCAAACTGACTAAGGGAAATTATTTTGAAGATAGTTTTTAAACTTTTCTTTTTAAAAAGAGAAGTACTTTTGCCAAATCTAGAAAAACCAGGAGTTATGAATGGAAGATATGGTCTTGAATTTCAAATGCAACTACACCAGTCTTTACACATGCTAGAATTAACAGATGACAAAGAAAGTAAGATATTGCACACCAGAACAGGTTCATGATACAGGATGGAGTACAAAATTTGCTGACAAGGCAGCGGGTTGAAATTTAGGACAATCATCAGTAAGAAACAACTCAAGACAAGCCTCAGCTCTGTTCAGCATCAAGATACAAATTTACTCTATAATTACATTACACGAGAGTATCACAAGTTAGCAAATGAGGTGCATCCCTCAGGTAAATAAATGCAGGAGTGAGTGGCCAGTGACTGTAAAGGTCTGGTTTCATATGACAAGATATCATTTAATTACAGCTTGTGTAATTGCAGCCAGTTCACCTCCAATGTATAAAAATATTAGTTTTCCTTTTGTTTGCTTCTATTACCCCCAAGACAATGGACCAAAACATTTGTTTTCAATCACCCAAGACCTCAACAATCCAACTTCCTTGATGTCTTCAGCCTCCATTCTCCCCCTCACATCTTCACCATTCTTTTTCTTGCTCTTTGTTGTTAATTCTTCTCTAGCCTCCCAATCGCAATTTGTTGTGCCCCATAACCCTCCCCCAAACCTGGCCACTCAAGAGCCTCAATGCTTCTGTGACTACGCTGTTCGACTAGGAACCCCTCATGACCCTACCTCACTCCACAAATGACTGATCATTGTTCCTGTCTCAGTTCCCAACTGCTTATTTATTACTTCAGGTCTCACAGTCTGGGTCAACATTTATTGCCCATACCTAGCTGCTATCAAGGTGGTGGCAGTGAGCAGCCTTCTTGAACTGAAGTCTGAACTTAATTTAGGCAGACCCACAATGCTGGTAGTGATAAGAGCTGTACAATTTTGACCCTGCAACACTGCTACTGAGCAGTGATGATGGATGGACTGTGTGGAAGTGGTGGCAATCGAGCAGACTGCTTTATCCAGACGGAGTTGAACTTCAGTGCTGTTGGAGTTGCGTGCATCCAGGCCAGTGGGGAGTATTCCATCACATTCCTGACTTGTGCCCTATAGATGGCAGACAGTCCCTGGGGAGTCAGGTGGAGAGTTAGCACTGGATTTTGTGTGCTCCAGTTCCATTCTGGTCAACGGTAACCCCCTTGATGGTGAAGAATTCAGTAATGATAAAGCCATTGAATGTCAAAGAGCGATACTTGCGTTCTCTTGTTGGGATATAGTCTAGGTACTGCTGGATTTCAGCATCTTTACTTCAGTATTCAAGAAGTTAAGAACAGTGCCAAACATCGTACAATCATCAATAAAAATCCCCAGTCAACTCTAGGACGTAGGTGAAGATAGTTGGGACTAGGGCATAACCCAGAGAATTCACCTGGGTTCAAGGCCGACCTGCTCCAGAGGTGTTTCATGATATCTCTGAACAGGTTGATCTAAAATACAGGACTTAACTCCTGCAGATTTGTTCTGGAGCCGAGATGATTGACCAGCAACTACAGCCATCTACCTTTGTGCCTTTCATATTTTTACATGGTTAATTATGTTTTTTTTGGCTGTGCATTAAATTGATTTAGTGTGCCATTTGTAAGTCTTTTGCAATCAATTTGGGTACAGCATACTAGGCTGCAAATACTGAATTAGAGTGGGACCTGTGCAGAAGAGGGAGGATGTAGATTACAAAATATGTTGATGTCACAGGAATTCTGAGTATAACCTACTAAATTATTGAGCGGCAAACATCATGAGAGGCAAGGCCATGGAGGATTCCTTAAGGAAAATATTTTTCTAATCAGAGCCCGGCTGGAACTCACTCACGGATTTCCAGCAAGTTAGGCTGAAAACATTAGAATCCTAACCAGTTACATACAAAATTTCAAATTGTGAATTTCTGGCACATACCGAAGACAACCTAAGTAAATCCATAGGCAGATCAAGCTAATTTCCACCACCACCACCACCACCCCATCCAAGGTCAGGAAGAGGAGTCCAAAAAGGCAGCTTTGTAACATCCAAATGTGAAAATTCCTTATCCCCACACATGCAAAATTATCCCCGTGTCAGTGAAGCTTTAAGGCTGCTGCATAAGACAACACATTGGAAACCATATCATTCGACTGCATTGATGACTTGGGCCACAAAAATTACTCATTGTCTTTGAAAAACTTTCAGACCTAGCAAAAGTGAATTTTACAAGGTGTGCGACAGATTAGAATCCAGTCAATGAATTTCTGCTTACCTCTATATGATCTTTACAATAATCCAAACCAATATCTGTAAGGATCTTTTTAACTGTTTTACGAGCCTTTCTTAGATTTGCAAGGTTGTTGACAGGAAGCTGGTACATAGTTTCTGTTGGAACAAAAAGGTTACAGTATTTTCAACATCATTTGTATGTTGTGATGTAATTGAGCATTAGAAAAAAAAGTGGGAAAAAAAAACTTGTTAAAAATAACAGGTAATTTGCACATTAATTTTTTTGCACTGCTTCGGTTTTCCTAACCTATCATCAGCAGTCTTCAATTTTAGGAGTAGACTGATTCAAGTACTCATGAATTGCACATGTCAGATTAGATCAGTTCAGCTGACTTGCAAACTGAGTAAAGTTGGAAGTGTGCAAGGCAAAAAGCCAGACAACCTAAATATATGGTGGTCTTGTGAATTTCAATAAGGAGGAAGCATTTTTCTGGTACATCGGAAAGATGGCGACGACAGTGATGACAATCTCATGCCTGTAATTCAATAACATGACAAAGTTTTCCAACAGAACTTGCACTGCTGTGATGAATTGCTCAACAGAGGCCAACATCTTTCTCATGGAATGTCAGAAGTCTTCACTGCCCTGCTACACTTCATAAGTGACTTGCCTCAGTGTCCAGTAACGTGAGAATCTGATCATGTAGTTTACGCTTTCGAACAAGTGATTCAAAAGAAAATAAATGGGTAAGTATCTGGTATTTAGACTGGCAACCATAGGATTATCTGCAATCTGAAAGGTAAAAAGGTCCACAGGAAGCAAAGGTTCCCAATGTTACTGTTAATGTCAGTTCTGGAGATATATGAATGAATATTCTGGAGTTTTCTTTGATTATATTTTGGAATGAAAGAATATTTATGCTAAATTTTCACTCAGATTAAGGAGGGGGGATTCTGTAGGCCACATAGGTTTTTCTTGCTCCATGCTTTAGGTTTTCATGTACCCTTTCATCAAGGATGCTGTCTTTGCAAACCAAACATCACTATTCAAGTGGTGACCAGACAGAACCTCATGCATCACCTCTTGCAGCTTCTTGATAACAGAATGAGAAAGAAACAAACTCAGGAAAACTAAGAAACTAGCCAAGAATTAAATGCAAGTTATTGCTGGTCCCTAGTTGCCCTCAAAATGGTGGTGAGCTACCCTCGAGCCACTTCAGTCCACCTGCTATGAATCGACCCTCAACGCCATAACAGAGGGAATTCCAGGATTTTGACCTAGTGACAGTGAAAGAACACTGGTATATTTTGACATCAGGATGGCAAGTGGCAGGGGAGGGGGTGGGTTGGTGGTGGTGATGATGGTTGGATCTTGAACATTGTGGCATTCCCAATCTGCTGCCCTGTGGTCTGGAAGCCGCTGTCCGGGGATCTGTGGTGGTGAATTTCTGCAGTGCCTCTTGTAGCTAGCACACACTGCTGTTGCCGAGCATCGGTGGTGAGAGAATGGATGCTTTGTCCTGGATGGTGCCAAGCTTCTTGAGTGTTGCTGGAGCTGCACCCAACCAGGCAAGTGTGAAGTATTCCATCACACTCCTGACCTGTGTATTTTAACTGGTGGACAGGCTTTGAGGAGTCAGTAGGCGAGTTACTGGCCACAGTATTCTGACCCGCACTTGTAGCCAACATGTTTGTGTGGTGAGTCCAGTTGAGTTTCTGGTCAATAAACGCCAACACGTCGATAGTGGAGAGATAGTCGGTGATGGTAACACCACTGAATATCAAGGGGTGGTGGTTACATTGTCTCTTATTGGTGATGGTCATAACCTGGCATATGCAAGGTGTGTATGTTGCCACTTGTCAGCCCAAGCCTGGATATTATTCAGATCTTTTTACATTTGAACATGGGCTGCTTCAGTATCTGAGGGGTCGCAAATGGTGCTGAACATTGCAGTGAACTTCCCTCCATCACAAGGTAATTGATGAAGCAGATGAATATGATCAGCCCTAGGTCACTAGCCTGCAGGGATGCCCTGAAGCTGACATGACAGACCTCCGACAACCACAATCATCTTCCTATATACCAGGTACGATTCCAACCACCAGAGAGTTTGCACCAATACCCATATTACTCCAGTTCTGCTAGGACTCCTCAATGCCACACTCGGTCAAGTGCAGCCTTGATGTCACGGGCTGTCACTCTCACCTCACCTCACCTCTGGAATTCAGTTTTTGTCCATGTTCGAATCAAGGCTGTAAATGAAGGCAGGCATTGAGTGGCCCTGGTGTCACAAAGCAGGTTATTGCTGAGCAGATGCTGCTTGACAGCACTACTGATGACACGTTCCATCACTGATGCTCAAGAGCAGATTGATGGGGCAGTAACTGGTTGGTTTGAATTTCTCCTGCTTTATGTACGGGCATTCCTGGGCAGTTTTTCCACATGGTCAGGTAGATGCCACAATTGCAACAGTACTGGAACACCTTGGCGAGGGTTGTGGCAAGTTCTGGAGCACAAGTCTTCAGTATCATTGCCGGATTGCTATTGGGCCCACAGCCTTTGCAGTATCCAGTGTCACCAGCTGTCTGTTGATATCACATGGAATGAATGGAGTTGGCTGGAGACTTGATATCTGTAATGCTGGGATCGACCATCCACTTGGCACTTCCGGCTGAAGACTGGTTGCGGAAGCTTCGGCCTAATCTTTTGCATTGACATGCTGGACTCTTCCATCATTGAGGATGGAAATATTTGTGAAGCCTCCTCCTCCAGTGATCTGTTTAATTGTCCACCACAATTCACGACTGGCAAGACAGCAGAGTTAGATCTGACCTCTTGGTTGTGGGATTGCTTAGCTCTATCACTTGCTGCTTATGCTGTTTGGCATGCTAGTGGTCCTGTTTGGTGGCTTCACCAGGTTGACACCTCGTTTTCAGGTATGCCTGGTGCTGCTCCTGATTTAAACAGCAAAAGTAAAAACAAAAACAAACTCTTCCAAACAATTTCTGGGCTTTGAAATAAAAGTAGTCAAGGATAAGACCATGAAATTAAAATATAACAAATAAAAATCTTTATTGCAAGTCAAAAACAGACATTCAATAGTATGAATCTGTCCATTTCTTTAATTTTGATGATTGCTTTATTTCCCTACCGCCCCCCCCCTCTCTATAGAGCATAGATTACAAAGAATTCATCCTGTCCTATTGAGTTTCCCTTGAAGCACACCTGCAGCCACAAAGACACCACAATAAACCCACATTTGTTGGGAGTCAAGCCTCACTCCGACAATCAGAAAATTAATTCTACTTATATTTAAATTCTGCATTTCTTAGTTTATTTTGTTCAAATTGTGAATTTAGGAGATTTTGAAACAGTAGTTCTTAGTGCTGTTGTCTTATCTTTTTAGAATGTATTGACAAATAAGTTATTGTGAGCACCATGAAATGTGTCAATTAGAGAGCATGTGGCACACTTTACACAACCTCAGTCTCTGCCCAGTACAAAGAACAGTACTTAACATTCACGTATGTGGAGGGAAGGGGAAACTTGACTAAGACCAACCATAAAACAAGCAAATTACTGAATAGGAAAAGCATTATAAATTTGAGAAATCCATGTTTAGAATATACATTTTCTGTCTTAATAATTGCTACAAGCCTCTAGTTCGAAATTAACCTTCACTGACGAGTAAAATCAGTGTGTGCGCACGTGCGTGCGGGGTGGGAGAGAGAAGAGAAGAGAAGAGAAGAGTGAAGGCAGAAATTAGTCACTTCCAATCAGTTTCCTTTGCTCGAACATATGTGGGGGAACAGGTTCAAATATAATGCCTAGTAGAGTAGAATAGCTGTTGTTATGATGTAATTGTGCTTCACGTACAATTCGGGCAAAGTCGAGAGACTCTTAGCTGCTTCTGAAAAGGTGGGTAAAGTCATCATAGTTCTAAAAGACCACAGGACTGCTTTCTCACTACAAGGAACAACTAGTGGTGATTTAACCCGAGAGTGAATGCCTAAGGTGAAGGGGGATGTTGCTAAGAAAGACAGGCCTCCAATATAACCACACCAGTGCAGAAACTGAATCCAATGAAAGGACATTTGGCTGCTAGAAATTTAGAAGAAATACGGGGTACCTATCAGAGAGTCAGCATGCATGGAGATCACACATAAGGAGACAATCAAATATAGTCTGAAGTTAATGCTTAAATACTTTGCAACCTCAAATATAACATCTCACCTGAACTTCTGTCCCCAGGTTTAACAGTTTGCTGATGAGGGGATTTCTGTAGGAAATAAAGTACAAGTTTTGACTAATACTATCAACTAAAAGATGAACCTGTGGAAGAGAAAAACAACTTTTTTTTTAAAAATAGACTGTGCAACCTTTTAAAGGTTAACAATGCCTTAAACACTTGTGAAATTAGAGGACTCCATAACAAATCAGTTACTGTCTGAGAGAGAACACTGATCAACAACCATCAAATTACATGCAAGTGAAATTAATGAGAGACATATCTATTGCCTTTAACAATGTGCTGGACTAACACAAAAGGTCACTTTTACACATCCAAAAAAATTGTTCTACTCTTTTCAAAGAGCTGTTTGTGCCAAGTCTCCCTGAGATTTAACATATTACACATGCCAATTTAAATATCCAGCCTGTGAGACATGGCATTGGTACCCAATTTTCATGATCTGAGTTTTTAGGTATTTAAGAGCTTATCTAGAGAATAAAATGTATACAACAGATTCTGATTCATGAATATACAAAAGCTCAAAACACTCAAGTTACAGCTCAAAAATTCTCGGGAAGCATAATTCAGAGTCCTAATACAAATTTTGTGGTGCACGCGTCCTTACAATATAGCTCTCATATGTAACCATTTGCTCAAAAAAAAAAATCCGGGACATCACTCAAGGAGAAGCTGTTGGAAAACTTCTGTGTTGCAGGGGGGAGAATCTGCCACAAAGCCTTGACAATGCAAATGGGCACATCTGCAATATAAAGGTATGCTGTGTGCGACAAATTTATAAAAGGGTTTAATCTGAAGATCTAGCTAGTAGGATAGGTAAAAAGGAATCAGTATGTGAAACATGCACAAACTTCCAAAAGGTATGCTGCAAACAAATGGCTCACATGCAAAAAAAAAGGTTTAATTGAGTTAAGGTTTGAATGTTAGCCAGGCATTTTTAAGCAAGAAGCCTGTAAATTTGGGAGCATCTTTAGGATCAGTGCTGGGATATCATAGCTTAGACAAAAATGTAACGGATCCAAACTTTCTAAACAATACAAAATCTTAGTGAGATCATTAGCCGAATTCAGAGGCTTCAAAGGGACAATAAGTCAGATAGAATATAAAGTGGTTATTCACCTCAGAGTTAGAAAGCAGAATATTTTAACAAGAAAAGTTTGAGTCAAAATGTTGCTCAAATGTTGATTATACTCATACAAGGAACACAGAAGCATTCATGCAGATACAGAAAGCAAGTGGGAAGAAAAAGTACATGCTGGCCTTTATTGCGATGACACTGACAACATGCAGGAAAGATCAAGGACGTGAAATAGTGATTCTTTCTGTCAACAGATGCTACCTGACTAAAATATTTCCAGCATGTTCCGTTGCCCTATTAATACGGCTGGACTCAGGACGTGACTTCACAGGTTGGGGGGGGGAGAAAGAGAGGGACAACTTCAGTACAATTAAATCATGCTTAAAAGAGTTGATGAAATTGACAGCTAGCAAAGTTCATTTACAATCCTCCATAAATTATATCCTAATAAAGCAGCTCATGGCAAAGAAGTTAAAAATGCGAGCCAAGACAGTCTTTCCAGCCAATTTGTAACTTTATTTGAAAGTGGAGTCGGAGGTGGTGAAGGCTACATTTGGCATGCTCGCTTTTATTGGTCAGTGCATTGAGTATAGGAGTTAGGATGTCACACTGGACCAGTACAGGGCATTGCTAGCATTCTGCATTAAATTCTAGTTTCCCTGCTATAGGAAAGGCGTTGTTAAACTTTGAAGGGTTCAGAAAAGATTTACAAAAAGATGTTGCTGGGATTTGAGGTTTTGAGCTGTAGGGAGGTTGAATAGGTTGGGCTTTTTCCCTGGAGAGTTGGAGTCTGAGGGGTGGCCGTAGAGGTTTATAAAATCATAAGGGGCATGGGTAGGGTGAATAGCCAAGGTCTTCTGCCCAAGTAGAAGTCCAAAACTACACAGCATAATTTTAAAAGGTGAGAGAGGAAAGATTTGAAAAGGGACCGGAGGGGCAACTTTTCCACGCAGAGGGTGCTGCATGTATGGCCCGAACTGCCACAGGAAGTGGAGGAGGCTGGTACAATTACAACATTCAAAAAGCATCTGGATGGGTACATGAATAGGAAGGGTTTACAGGGACATGGGTCAAATGCAAATGGGTCTAGATTAATTTAGGATATCTGGTCTGAAGGGACAAGTTTGACCCAAGCATGTTTCCGTGCAGTATAACTATCACTATATCTGCAACGCATAGTGTGGAAATCCTGTTTAAGACAAATTTAAGCCTAATTTATCATAGAAGGTGATCCACTTATTACAAACAAAAGCAGACTCCGAAAATTGCATGCCATAAACAAACATCCTCCCGACGGCAGATCACAAAATTAAGCCAATTTAGATTTATGCTAATACTTAGCAGTATAAGAATATCAAGTTGGATTTAGATCTGCAAATAGCTACTTGCGAGAGAGAAAATGCATACATAGGCATGCAAACTTAGATGTACCAGTATGACTGCTCATGTGTTAGAACTGTTGTACAAAATCAGAATCAATGTATCCAAATATGATACCTAGACTACTGTCAGTATTTACTAACACCCAAAAATACCCCACTACAGAAAAACTACATTTTCCTCCTAACCTATTATTAATCACATACAAATATACATCTAAAGAAAGAACAGTTTAATTTGGTATACTGGTAACCCAGTCAACATCCAATGTTGAAAAACCAAGGAACTACAGACCAGCGAAGCCTGACATTGGGGGGTGAATCCCGAGGGACAGGATTTACACGAATTTGGAAAGGTAAGGACTAATGATGGATAGCCAGCGAGGCTGTGTGTGCAGGAGACAGCATCTCACTAACTTCATTGAGCTTTCTGAAGTAGTAACAAAGAGGGTTGATTAGGGCAGAGCAGTGGACATGATCTATATGGGTTTCAGTAAAGCACTCGAAAAAGTTCCTTGTGGTAGACTGGTTAGCAAGATTAGATCACATGGAATACAAGGAAAACTAGCCATTTGGAGACAGAACTAACTTTAAGAAAGAAGATAGAGGGTAGTGGTAGAGGGTTGCTTTTCAGACTGAAGGCCTGTGACCAGTGATGTGCCACAACAATTGGTGCTGGGTCACCACCTGCTCTCCATAATTTATATAAATGACTTGATGTGAACATCGAAGGTGTGGTTCGCAAGTTTGCGGATGACACCAAAGTTGGAAGTATAGTGGACAGCAAAGGCAGCTACCTCAGAGCACGATGATCACTGAACCAGCACGAAAGTTTAAAAACTTCCATTATGGAACAAAGGTATGCATTCAACTTCTAATTAACTTCTAATTCTCGAGCTTTCAATATTATACATGACCCATTCTTTCTCTACCAATTACACAGTACCTGAAACCTTTTGTAAATCAACCAAGATTACAGAACAACAGCATTTCAAAAAATAAGTTCTACCCTCCACTTTGCTTCTATTTAAAAAGTTGACAGCATTCATTTTTCTTGAAAAACATTCTCAGTCTGACCTGTATTGCCTGATTCTCCAAACATACTTGAGTACGACCTTCCTGTATTCATGTGTGGTCGTTTGAATAGAAAGATTTGGTTGAAGTAGTCTGTGGTTACAAATCACTGCATCAGACCACAATAACAAAGTTTAATTGAAAGTGAAAGCCGAAATCTGAATTCCAAAAAACGTTAAAATATTTACGGACTACTTTGATTGTAGTGTACTGTTGTGTAGCCAAACCCACATGCCATCTTTAAAACGTAGCCCTCTCCCACAAGAGACTTAACTTATGCAGTTTTTTTCCTATTGTTTTGAGGGACAGCTTAAAATGGCCATTTCACTTACTGCCCCGTCACTTCCATTCACATTGCTGCAATGAGGGTAGAACTATATTCGGGATGCAAATTTCCTTTTGGGCAAAATACAAAATTTGGCATTAATACTGGAATTCTACTACAGAATAATAAACGGGGGCTTATAATTGTTAGGTACTGTGCAAATAGCAAGGAAGTTTACTTTTATTCACATCACATTTTATGTATTTGCTGCACACTTAAAAGTCATCACAATCAAAAATTATGTTTTTTGTCATTAAGGCAAGGTCACATGGCGGGGGCTAGAATAATCTATGGGCAAAAAAGAGCCATAGTAAACAATTGATGTGCCACAGAGAGGCAAAGCAAGTAGTATGGAGGTATAATGTGAAGCACAATAGCTTGGCTTCCACATACTTTCAGTTCTGTGTGTCGGCCATCCAAATGGAAAAAAAACACTACCCATCACCGCACAACCTGCAGCTTTTGATGCCATGGCATCTCAAAACAAGTGGGACCATTTGCCTACTTAAGACATTGGTTTATAGAGTTATCCAGACCAAATCACAATAATTTCCTCAATACTCAACTAATATAGAAGGAACACTAGAGTCATAGAGCCGTACAGCATGTACAGACTTTTTGGTCCAACTTATCCACGCTGACAAGATACCCTAAGTTAGTCTAGTCCTGTCTAACCAGCATTTGGCCCATATCCTTCTAAACCCTTCCTATTCATATACCCATCCAGATGCCTTTTAGATGCCTCCATGACTCACTCCGGTACCTCATTCATACACGCACTCACACATTCCATTCCTCTATGTCGAAAAACTTGCCCCTCGAGTCCCTTTTAAATCTTTTTCCTCTTACCTTAAACCTATGCCCTCCAGTTTTGGACTCCCCTACACTGGGGAAAAGTCTCAAACTTCTACAACACCACAGCCTTGTAAAAGATAACTATTTGAAAACTGGATAAAACGATTAGACCAAGTAGCATGTTTTCAAGAAAAATGCTACCAGAACGGATAGTACAAGTGAACTCTTTCTGCAGAGAGCACTATTACATATTAGATAACACAAGTCCAAAAACACAGTCAGTCAACACTTCTGAAATAATCCATTCAAATATTTGAATTGTGCTATCTTAAAAGTCAACGTTCCTTAAGAACCATCCTGTGTGGCCTCTTCCTCTTTAGTGCTAGTCCTTGGTGACATCCACAGAGAAGATGTCAGCTTGCACAAACACAATGCTCCCTACTAACAACAGCCATACAGTCTTAAATGAACTGCAAATTCTTCTTGCAAAAGAAACCTCAAAACCACTGACTGCCTTTCACTACTGCAAGAAACCACCTCTCATCACTTTTACTTGCTCCTGCCAACTGTCAGGCCAAACCAGATTGTTTGCCACTCACCCTGTCATATCTACATGCTGAGCCTCTTACAGCACATCATTCACTTCATCCCACTGTCCACCTATCCCTCACAATTTTAAGTCCCCACTTATATGGATTCACAATGCTACTTTGTTTTGACACTATTAATGTAGCATCAGTATAAGCATTGGCTAACATGGTGCCACTATTTAAGAAAGGTGGTAAGGAAAAACCAAGGAACTACAGACCAGCGAAGCCTGACATTGGGGGGTGAATCCCGAGGGACAGGATTTACACGAATTTGGAAAGGTAAGGACTAATGATGGATAGCCAGCGAGGCTGTGTGTGCAGGAGACAGCATCTCACTAACTTCATTGAGCTTTCTGAAGTAGTAACAAAGAGGGTTGATTAGGGCAGAGCAGTGGACATGATCTATATGGGTTTCAGTAAAGCACTCGAAAAAGTTCCTTGTGGTAGACTGGTTAGCAAGATTAGATCACATGGAATACAAGGAAAACTAGCCATTTGGAGACAGAACTAACTTTAAGAAAGAAGATAGAGGGTAGTGGTAGAGGGTTGCTTTTCGGACTGAAGGCCTGTGACCAGTGATGTGCCACAACAATTGGTGCTGGGTCACCTGCTCTCCATAATTTATATAAATGACTTGATGTGAACATCGAAGGTGTGGTTCGCAAGTTTGCGGATGACACCAAAGTTGGAAGTATAGTGGACAGCAAAGGCAGCTACCTCAGAGCACGATGGGATCTTGTTCAGATGAACCAGCAGGCCAAGGAGTGGCAGATGGAGTTTAATTTAAATAAATGTGAGGTGCTGCATTTTGGAAAGGCAAATCAAGGCAGGACTTATACACTGAATGGTAAGGTCCTGGGGAGTGTTGCTGAGCAAAGAGGTCTTGCAGTGCTGGCTCATAGTTCCATGCAAGGGGAGTCATTATTAGATTCTTAATTCCAGATATTTTATTGAATTCAAATTCCACCATGTGCCATGACAGGATTCGAATCCAGGTCCCCAGAACATTTTCTAGGTTTCTGGATTAACAGTCCAGCGATAATACCACTAAGCCATTGCCTCCCCTGGATGGGTATATGAATAGGAAGGGTTAAGGGGGATATTGGCCAAATACTGGCAAATAGGACTAGATTAACTTAGGATGTCTGGGTAAGTTGGACCAAAGGGTCTGTTTCCGTGCTGTACATCTCTAAGACTGTTTAATATTAAAGTTAAAAAATTATTTACTTTAATTGTTTGCAAGATTCAAGACTTCAATTTACAGACTGATATACATGCTGACATGGCTTTTCATCCACACCTCAATACTTCAAATCTCTTCTTCCGGCCCACTGCTACTGCCCATGGTTTTTGGCTTTGTTTTCCAAGCTCACCACGCCCATCCGCATACCTTGCTCTCTAAGTCTTGCCTCACATTGTCTTTCATCTTCCAACTTGGGGGTCTTGTCTTGGCTGCTAGCTTTGCCCATTTCTACATTTTGAGGGTGGTTAAAGCTGCATTTAGCACGCTTGTCTTCATTGCTAAGAGCCTTGAGTAGAGGGACGTAATGTTGAGGTTGTACAGGATGTTGGCGAGGCCACTTCAGGAGTACTGTGTGCAGTTCTGGTTGCCCTGCCACGGGAAGGATATTATTAAATTGGAGAGGTTTCAGAAAAGATTTACCGTGATGTTGCCAGTTATAGAAATAGGCTGGGACTTTTTTCACTCAAGCATAGGAGGTTAAGAGGTGACCTTACTGAGGTTTAGAAAATCATGAGACACAAAAGATAAGGTCAATAGCAAAAGGTCTTTTCCCTAGGATGGGGGAGTTCCAAACTTGGGGGCATACTTTTTAAGGTGAGAGAAGAAAGTTTTAAAAAAAGGGCATGAGAAGCCACGTTTTTACACACAGGATGGTTCATGTGATGAATGAACTGCCAGAGGAAGTGGAGGAGGCTGGAACAGTTACAACAACATTTAAAAGACATTTGGATAGGTACATGAACAGAAAAGATCTGGCGGGATATGGGCCAAACACAGGCAAGTGGGACGAATTTAGTTAAGGAACATGTTCGCTATGGACTAGTTGGACTGAAGGGTCTGTTTCCATGCTGTAAGTCCTAGGACTCCATCTACTGGTAGGAATTAGTCAGTGAAAGTAGTCTTGGGACAAGCTAACAAAGTACTTGCACTGGCCAACTTCTACCACTAGATGAAGCCTGGGTCCAAATAAAACATACACTATAGTGAGTGCATATTATTAATTCAATCTCATGTACCCTTCATTTGGCGAGGGTGAAATTCTGGTCTTCTGTAGTGCTTATCTCACTGAAATAAGCATGTTACTCAAACCAGCATCAAAAATTGAGTCATTTGGTGAAGTTGAGATTTTGGTCTTCTGAAGTGCTGATAGATTGTTTTGCATCTTGTTTCAGCTACGAAGTTACAGTACTACATCATCTGAATTTATAGAATGTCCAAAGCTGGACATGTCCAAACAGAACCTAACCCCGGTTTTAACACAGACTCACAAAGTCATGATGTTCAGGACTGCAACCACAACTTTATGTGAGGACTTACTGAACTGTTACAATCCTCATTCATCCCTTTGCCAACCACTATTACCACGTTAAACTAAAGTCACAAATTGTGACACTTAATCCATTGTTCCACCCTTACCGACAGAGATTAACTCTCAGCTAATAACTCCTTAAATGTCAAAAGTATTTTACTTTTAAGGAATCCTCCATGGCCTTGCCTCTCATGATGTTTGCTGCTCAATAATTTAGTAGGTTATACTCAGAATTCCTGTGACATCAACATATTTTGTAATCTACATCCTCCCTCTTCTGCACAGGTCCCACTCTAATTCAGTATTTGCAGCCGAGTATGCTGTACCCAAATTGATCACAAAAGACTTACAAATGGCACACTATAAGAATTTAGTGCACAAGCAAGAAAAACATAATTAACCATGTAAAACTATGAAAGAGCAACCTTCCTTTACCATAAATATCAGCTGCTGAAATTACCAAATCCTCGTCTGCAAGCACAAGTTATCCCAAGATAAATCTCAAAATTCCATATCACTAATTGCTGAAATGGATTGTTCTAACTCAACTTTTCAAGTAATCAGACAGATGAGTAATGGACTTCAAAGAAACTTCATTCCACATTTTGGATGCTGTAACAGAAATTATAATCACAACCTTGCTGATCTCCATAGAGTTGCTCATTTATGCAGAGTATATTTGCACAATGTATGGACCTACCTATTTAGAATTATATGCACAAGAAATTGTTTTGCAGATTTCCAATATTTATTTCCATCCTTTCTATACTATTACTACTGTTATAATTATGGTAAAACACAGGACTGTTGATATTTAGTTTCTATAATCTGATTTGAATAACAAGACCTTAGTGGACTAAAGTGATTTTTCTGATCTGAAGTGGTTGCTGCGATCTCCTGTCCACCAACTTGAGGCAAGTGCAGGGAACCCATACAGAATGTACCAGTATAGCTACACTGACATTACCAGTTCATTCGAAGATAGCGAAACCAGAAAACTAAGTGCCAAGAAACTTGCATCGTTTGAATTTACACTTGCACAACAGGTTCCCACATATGGGAAATTCAAAGTTGCCTGCGCCACGGAATGTTCAGGTTGGAAAAAGACAATGAAAATCAAATCAAGAACAGACACAGTTTGACAAATGGACCATATTTCAATAACTTGTCTGGCAGAGCAGAAAGGAAAAATGGCCCCATTAAGAGACCCTGAAAGGCTTGTTCCCTCTCTCTCCCTGTACCTTATCTTTCAAAAGCAGCATCCAGTGAATAAGCAAATTGGTTAACCAATCAATCAATTGCTCTTCAAGAATGTGAGAACTCTACAAATTTCACTCCAAAAGGAAACAA
The DNA here is from genome assembly GCA_024137785.1 of Ginglymostoma cirratum. NCBI lineage: Eukaryota > Metazoa > Chordata > Chondrichthyes > Orectolobiformes > Ginglymostomatidae > Ginglymostoma > Ginglymostoma cirratum. The sequence continues at coordinate 17,684,529 of JAHRHZ010000087.1, forward strand.
AACAGCAAATAAACAATCAATCATAGGGCTCAAGTTTCACTCAACACCAGGATGGAGAAACTCCAACTGCTTTATCTTCCTTTTCGTACTAGGCAGCACCCTTCACCCCGGTTCTTCCATTTAAAAAAAGTTAGCTGTGCTATGCGTCTGATGTCTCACGATTGGTTTTCTAGCAAGCGATTTTTTTAAAACTGAAGCATGATAATTGCATGCTAAAACGATTTGTAACCAACTTGTTGGGGAATAAAAAGAAGCAGATTCCACATCAAAGGGATAACAATATAAATGTTTCCATTCTTACAAAAAAAATTGATGGAATATTTCAATTTAACTAATTTCTTTCCAATTCTGCAACAATTTTGTCATGTATTTCAATTTTAATTTGTTCAAAAACAACCTTATAAATTGATCAAGATTCAAACCTTATTATAAACAGCAGACACCAAATGAACAAATCTAGCTACAAGTTTTTTTTGAGTTAGGTGCACATACTTAGATTAAAGTAGAATAAAGTCTTAAAACTTTAAAGCTGCCCCATAATTTACCATTTATAAAATGTGCATAAAACTTGAATTTCCTATTGTGTGCGCAAGCCAATTTATGCAGTTAATATTTCCTTTTTCTGCATTATACATGATAATTTTTTTAAAAAACTCTTGAGATCCTTAGCCAAGAAACTAAATAAGTCGAATACTGGATGTTAAATTATATCTAGAACTTTCCAAGCTGCACAGAAAGCAGTACTGGGTATTTTCTAGATGATTCATTGGATTCACAACAAAGCAATGCATAAAGCTTTCTTTTCTATTTGTTTGTATATAAAAAAAAATTTGAAAAGGTCAGAACAACCACCTCAAATTAGCCTCATATGCAGAAGGTTTGGAGTAAAAACTAACAGTATGTTATAATACATTCTCATTTCAGGTAATAAGCAGTCTGAGGTTGCAGAAAAACAAAGCTGTGTAGCCTTACCAATTCATACATTGCCTTCTAGGAGAAGAATTTTCAGGCGTAGGGACAATTAAAAATTGCTTCCCTTTATATAGATTAAAGTAGCTATCTATATATCCACTCTCAAATTAGGCATGAAGTTATGTAACTGTTGCACTTTAGCTTGATCATTTTGTCTATACACCAGGCTTTGCTTTACAACACGATGAGTAAAATGTAAAGAATACAAATAGCTAAATCAGCTCTACTGAGTAATCCACAATCAAATCAAACCACAAATGACAAAAATAACCTTCTCCTTGCTCCCACTTCCCCCCCACAAAAAAAGTGTTTGGAAGCACACAGGTGAGATTTTTGTCTCATTTTATCACATTGCTCAGGTCAACAACCCAGTGAAAACATTGATGATGGCATGTGATGGCCAAGTCAGATTTCTGATCATTGGGCAGCACACAATCAGCTATATTTGAAAATAAAGGTGCCATAATTAAAGAAGAATCTATGCTGCCTGGATAAAGTACAGCGTCCAAGTCTGAAATGCAACATTGTTAACAGTGGGTTGAGGAATGGCAGAAGGAGTTTAATTTAGATAAATGCAAAATGTTACATTTTGGTAAGAGAACAAAGGCAAGACTTACAAAATAAATGGGAGGGCCCTGGGGAAGAGTTATCAACAGAGACATCTAGGGATGCAGGTCCATTGTTCTTTGAAAGTGGCATCATGGGTAGACTGGTGAAGGCAGTGTACGGCACACTTGCCTTCAACGGTTAGAGCACTGAGTGCAGGAGTTGGGACACCATGTTACGGCTGTACAAGACACACATTTGGAGCATTGCGCACGATTGTAGTCACCCTTCTATAGGAACAACATCATTAAATTGTGAAGGGTGAAAAAAAGACTTACTAGGATGTTACCAACAGTAGAGGGTTTGAGTTATATGAAAAGTTTGGACAGAAAGTTTTCCCTGGAGCACAGGAGGCTGAAGCTTGACCTTACAAGGTTTATAAAATCATGATGGGCATAGAACTGTCAAATCTTTTCTCCAAAGTAAACAAATCCAAAAATTAGAGGGCACAGGTTTAAGGTGAGAGGGGAAAGATTCAGGAAAAAAAAAAGAGAGACCCGAGTGGTAACTTTTTACCCCATCGAGGGAGGTGCATATATGGCACCAGCTGCTAGAGGCCAGTACAATTACAACATTTAAAAGATATTTGGACAAGTACTTGAATAGGAAAGGTTTCCCAGGATATAGGCCACATGGAGGAAAATGGGACTAGTGTGGTTTATAAAACCTGGTTGGCATGGACGAATTGGGCCAATGGGACTGTTCCATGTTGTATGACCTAACTAACTACTTTCACAAGACTTGGTATTTTTGATACTCAATACCTTCCATATTTTTCCCAGCGACTGGAAATACAATTTAAAATGAGCCCATCTAATAATTGAGACATGTTTCACCATTCAGTTTGCTATTCGTTCACTTAGTTTAGACGTGTCTGCTATCATTTCCCTACTCTGCAAGTCTGTTTAAACAAAAATCAGTCTTGAGAATGCCAAATTTAAAACAAAACCAATTTTATTTTCTAACTACTTTCACAAGAGAATTAACATGTACAGGCAAGCAGAACAACAAAACACATTGAAATTACCTTGTCATTTCTAGGGCTAAATGAAAACTTCCTCAACAAAATATCCAGAACACACAATGACTGCCTATATCAATGAGACAAAACTGAGCTTTCAACATAGGCCATCACAACCATAATTTGCTACAATATATGGACTTTGTCAGAACTTATCAATTCAGGACCAACATTTTAAAAGCTAGCATATCAGAATTTGAATTAAATCAGCTTTGTTAAAAAAAAAACCTCATGGAATATAGGTGCCACTGGCAAGACCTGGAATTACTGCAGATCCACAATGTCCTAGAATTGAATGTCTTGCTAGACCATTTCAAACGACTATTAAGAATCAACAACAATGCAGGAGATTTGGGAGTCACATGCAGGCCAGACTAGATAAAAATGTTAAATTTATTTCCGTAAAAAGGAAATCTGTGAACCTAAAGTGTACCAGGTGGGTTTTTATAACATATCAATGATAGTTGGCACAGTCACCATTAGTGAAATGAGCTTTAAGTGCAGTGGTAAATTTGGACAATAAATTATGCCAGTTACTGTGGTGGGATCTGAACTCATGTTAGGATTAGCTTGGACTTGTTAGTCCAATGACATTACCAACCACACCACCTTTCCACTGTACTATTTTAAAGAAAGGTTGAAGGGTTTTGAGAATATGAGCATGTTAATCCATATTTCCAGACAGAGCTGCTGTATTACATCTGAAATTTTAATCATCTTTTCCGCTGCTGGTCCCATTCCCATTGTAGACAATTCAAGTTGTAATTTGGGTTGGAAAGCAATAATAAATTTTGCTCAAATTTCTGCTCCATATGCAAATACATTTCCAAAAAAAAAAAATCCTTACTTAATGCAATGGCACTATAATAGATTAGATTCAATTCAATATAAACAGCATACAAAGCTTGTTAGCCCATTCCATTGCTATTAACCTCTCCTGCCAGTTTCTTTAGATAATTTCGTAAGCAAGACAAATTTGCAACACATTGCCGATGTCTTTTTAACACACTTTATTTCCTACTGGTTGTATAATGAGGGGAGATTCAAACAACTCATGAAGTTCCTGCAAGTTCATTCCATTTCTTCATTGTCTGAACAGAGATTGAAGTGAACTTTAACTTATATTTAACTGCTCCAAAAGCATAATCATAGAGAAATTAAAGGAAACTTGCAATACTGTTACTCTTGAGCATGATCAGATATGTCAAGGATTCGGCCACAGGTGAATTACAAATGTGCTAGTCTTCCCAAATCAACAGTCATTATGCATTCAATGCATAATAATCGAGAGCAGGAGCATCAGCAAAGCACATTCTCACCAAATTCTTATGCTTACACAGACAAACACCAAGAGAATTTATCAGAAAATGATCCATAATAGGAATTTTGCCCAAATTTTTCTCACCCTTAACTAGAACATTCAGGCAAACTAAAACCCACACTGCTATACTAGATGAGATTAACTTTTTTAATACAGGGACTTTAGTTCCAACAGTAGAAACCTGCAATGTAAATGTAAGCTGTCACTGCATTCTATATGATACCTTTCTTTCAGTGACCAATAATTTGATTACTACAAATCATTATGCTTAAGGTCATTGATGTATGTTTGCATTCCCTCAGAATGAAAACATTAACCACATGCCTTGAACCAACGGACTTTCACATTTAAGTTTGGGCAAAACCTGTGGGCATGCCACCATGTATGTGCATGTAATTTTAAAATAGGTATACTAAGACATAATGCCGAATACGTTTGGACACTGACATTTACAAGCCAAGAAAATTTCATCTGGTATTTGAAATGTACAGGTATTTCTACTATAACATATGTTTCGTTAACATGAATTGGCTTAACATAATTGATGAATAGTTTGTGTTATCCAAACAGTGTCCACTATCTAAAGTACAGTATAGTGATTTTCTTATAGCCATTTCCCTACAATGCGAATTTCTATAGCACAAGATCGCACTAATTAAGAAAAAAATCTTAATTATAGGAGTCTGCAAACTACACAGTGCCAGATACAATATACAACACTGCAACAACTACTTCAGGTAGTTTTTACTGGTAATTTTAAAAAATTTTCCAGCAAACAGATGAGTGTTATAAGTGAATGACTCCCAAGTTTCAAATATTCAACTCTTCCAATGGGTAATTTAGAAAAGCAGTAAACCAATACAAACTGCAGATTTCCTCTTTATAAAGCAATCTTATTCTAATTTCTGGAGCTTTCAATTTTTTCATTAATTAAACCTGAGCCTTCAGGAGCCAACACAATTTTTATGATGCATTTAACCTGCTGGACTTGGTGAAATATTATGTCTAAGAAACTGAAATTTAAATTTAAGATGCTGAATGAATTGGTCTTCTGTGAACAATACAACTGTAATGAATCAAAGCTATTCTAGAAGTATTTACAACAAGAAACCTGCCTCAAGTTTACAAAATATCACATGCAATTACTTAAGATTTTGATGATTTGATTTTCTGGACCAATCATACACAAACTGTTTCCTTACCAACAGAATGAACACATGCATATATATGTAGACAAATATTTCCATTATGCGTCAGATCTTATACTTTAAGAATTCTCCACTCTTACTCGAATACTGTAATTTTACCCTGTTATAAGTAGAAGGCACAACTGCATTTTGATAGCATGTATCATTTTTTGATGCACTAATCATGCAATATTAAAATAAGTTACAAAATCTAAGAGTCTTTTAGTGAAATTGTTGTGACCTACAATTGCCTAAAAAGTTAATATTCAAACCTTGCAATGAAATGTTCTGCAATTAATGTACACTTAATTATCTGAACAGAAGGTGATAATTAGAACTTACTTAAGCCAAAAAAAAAACTTACCAGTCACAAGACGAAGGAACATGATGCCAAACGAATTTAGAGTTTAGGTTTAAAAGAACAAAAATTTTTTAAAAAGTATTTTCACTAAGTGTTGGAGTATTAACGATGAGTTCTCAACTGAAATTTCCCTGATGGCTATAAACACATCTGCTACTTGAAAATCTTAAGTCAACCTGATCACACCAATAGTAGCATCAAGTCAATACTAAACCATTGGGCTCAACTTTTTTAAAAAAAGTCACTTTCCAGTTGAGTTTCAACCATATCCCTATTTTTAAATATACCTCCCCCTAAAAATTATGAAAACAAAAATATTTTAATTATTCAAAACAATTACAAAAAGAAGAATAAGTGAATAATTTCATATTTAAAACTGGTCACTGCATAAAAGATATCAAAGCAGTAAAAACACATCCAAGCCCAGAATAACCTCTTTGCTAAGAGAAGTTGCAATCTGAATGAAAAATAATGGATTTTGGCCACTCCAGGTAATTGCAATGGATAAAGGCAATCCTGACATGGAAATTAAGAGTTAGTTCTTCAGCAACCCCAATGGTTCAGCTGATAAAGCAGAATGACAGAGTTGGTCAAACCAGAAATGTCTCAGGTCTGACCACAAACATGAGCCAATTTACCCATTCTCCACCAGGCACAGCAATGAAAATAATTTCAACCATAGCTGGTCAACACAGGGAGATAATGAATTCACTAAATTTCCCATCAGTTCCTGCCATAAAAGCATGTCAATAAGGCCTGATTTAGTTATGAAATTCCAGTCAAGTTACTTGCAATAAATGCTGTGAAAAAAAACTTCAAAAGAACTAAAAAAGGTACCAAGCCCATTTCACATCATCTTAAAAGAGAACAGACAAAATATTTTACAAGATGAATGTTGTGCAAGTGCACAATAATTTTCAAATCCAATAAAGACCCCAACCCACTTCACTACATTACTGTTGCATCTTCTTTTGTATTTTTTCAGAACAATTTCCTCTACAACATGTTCTACCATAGTAAGTGAAACACCAAGATCAATGCATTTATGCATAAGGAGGAGGAAAATAAGTTAAGAAGCATCGTGAGCACTACTACTGGAAACAAAAACTTCAGTGGAGGCAAAAGCCAACCAATTAGCTGTATTAATAGCACGCACCCAAGACTTAATCCAAAATCTTAGCACTGTTGACTTGAAACAAATGCATTGTTTTTGATTTCATGATGCATCTCTAATGTATTTTGGAATCATTTTAAAGAGAGTTATGAAAAGAAAAGTAAGTGCAACTTAAGTGGAAAATTCTACGCCTTCACTGCCCCCAGTGGTATAATTTTATACCACTGAAATCTACTTCCATGGTAGGACAAAATTAAAAATTATAAACAATTAATTAAAGACATTTGAGTTTTGTTATGTTTAAGGATTTATATATTGTGTTACAGGTTACTTGCACTTTTATAACCATGAAGTAATATAGGTCTTCACATAGTGATAGAGTTCCCACTTACTTTTCCTCACATGGTTGACTAGGAATCTTTGATTTTCTCACTGCCCATTGTTGAGATATGTTGAAAAGACTTCCAGCTCCACAATTAAACTAACCTCTGGCTACTCTATGAACATACCTTCCTTGGCCATCAAATCCTGAAGTGCGACTCAAACAGTGCTTATAACTCGAGGAAAATAAACCAAAAGATTACAGAGTTTAGATTTGCCTAAGCAAAAGAGCTATTCAGGTATCAAGTCCCATTTTAAAGAAAATTCAGCTAAAGACCAAATATTTTGTGCTGACTGGGAATGATACAGGATGCCAGCCGAACAACTTCTGAGTCACTGTGATCTCAGTAACAACTTGCAACATTGGAAAGATAACCTTCTGAAAAGCACATACATGATGGACAAAAATGGGTGATCACTATATAGCCATTTATTGCTAAACAGTAATCTCCATACCCAACTAAGCCAATTATGCTCAATCATCTTCTGAAATATCCAAGCAAAACCCTCTAACAAGTCATAGATGCTTTACCTGGATGATAGGATGAATCAACAGGACCAATTCCTTTACCTACAAAAACAGCGCACTCCAAGTGCAGTCATCTTCCAAATAATAACCAACGCTGTACTTACCACCATTTTTCACAAACATTCTTTCTTTGCACCAGCTATCACTAAATGCATTTAGTTATGAAGAAGTTGGGTTTCAGTAGTATGGGGTATACCAATGAGACATGCATTTGGTGAAATAATCCAACTACATTGCATGGTTATTATGCCAGCTACTGTTTTGCATGTGACCCAAAAGTCTTCAAGCACCACATTCGGAGCCTAAGCTACAGGTGGCGCTGTACTAGGAGCGTCAGCATTTTTCTGATTTTGTATAATGAAAGGCTCACAACTCCTCATCCTGCAACTGTAGCCTCAAAACTAGCCTCTGAAGAGCGCCTCCTGCTGCACCGAGTATTGATTTTCATTCTCTGCATGGCTGCACTACAACATGGGTGGGGGCGGCTGTGCACGCAAGAAGTGGAAAATGATTTGCCATTAGCTGAAGGGTGAGAAATCAAAAATCACTCCAACTTAGTTTTATTTTAAAAAACGTTTTTAGACACAATAAGTAGAAAGATTATTAAACGATTTTATTTGATGCAGAACAGTTCTAAATGCATTTTCTTGCATTTCGGGGTCGTAATTTGCAACACAAGACCTGATAACAGTGGGACCGGTCAAAATTTCTCCAAAGAGCACGTGCCAAACATTTCTACTTAAGCAATTACAAAACTGGGAATCCCTAAATCTATTCATGTCTGCAGTAGAGCAGTACTCGCGCCATTTTACAGCAACGTCACAGCCGGCAACCGGTCCAGAGGTGCACATTTTAAAAATATCATTTTAACTTATCCCATTCCCAATATTATTTGCATCATAAAATATCCGGAATCATCATCGAATGGAATCACTATGTGAATTAACAAATAAATTAAATCTCAGTTTCCATCCACCCCGTCTTCTGTCTAGGGCGTTTCTTGCTGTCTGGATTGGTTGAGCATGCTGTCTAAAGACCATAGAGCACTAGAAAAGGTATTGAGCAAATGTGTAAACAAATGTTCGATCAGATTCACGACCGATGGCACACAGGATCGCCGGCGACAATTCCTATTTTATATTTTACGCATCTGAAACCGCGACGATTTTCGAAGGGGCTTGAAATTATCAGAACTAATTTACCAGCGGATCAAACAATCCGCTAAACATAAAAAAAACCTTCTGCAAACAAAAAAACCAAAATGCCTCGATCCATTCAGCTCGAGACACAGGTAAATACTGTATTTCGCGAATGGGAAAGGTAACACTCACATCGATTGGGTGACTTGACCCATCACATATGCATCAAATCGATACATAGTAAATTATACTAATATCCGAACCCGCACCTAGTTTTGAAGAACAATGGACACAAATGATCGACAACAATTATAAGCGATGGGATAGTGTAACCAATATCGTCTGAATTGCGGATTTGTCAAATTCAGCAAAAAAAATCCGGTCTTTCGTGTATTTTTAAATCATGCAAATAGGCAACAAATAGGATAAAGCAATCGTTGCAGATGGATCTCTGTACCTATGGTCGATGCATCTTTAGCAATCGGCACTTGATACATGGACAAAGATAAAAGGAGAATACTCGCATGTAACACACATTTGCTGCAGGGGGGTTTCCCCACTTTTTCTGGCAAAATACAAACAGCATTTTTTGGATTATGCTTATTTATAGAAGATCTCGGTTACAGGCTTTGACAAAAAAAATCGAAACGCTCTCACCTTTTTGTTTTCCTTTTGCTTTTCTTATTTTGGTTTAATTGATCAGTTAAGCGCGAGCCGGTCGGTCGCTCAGCCGAACCGGCAGCAGTGAGAGAAGAGCGCGAGGGAGGGAGCGGGCAGGCGAGCCGCAAACAAAGGGGCCTCCTCCTCCTGCTGCCGCTTCAATCTCCTCACATCAAACCCCGAGCGAGCGAGCAGCGGCCCCGGCGGTGCTTCCAGCGCTGACTGAAAGAGGGAGCTCTTTATACAGCGAGAGGGGAGGGGAGAGGATAGGAGGAGGGGAGGGAGGGGGAAAAGAGGAGGAGAGGGGAAAAAAAGACAACTGAAGGCCACCGAACAAAACCGCTTCGGGAATAAAACGAAAATAAACTTCGACCGACTGAACGAACTTTTTTTCTGATCGAAAACTTTTCGAGGCGCAAACCCCGGAGGGACGACAGGAAAAACAGGGGTAAAGAGATTCAATTGCTTTCGGACAATAATTCACTGAGCCTTCCCTGGCCAAAATGGCGTCCGAGAAAGAACGGAAGTGACGTATACGCTTTATTTGCATAGGGACTATTGTCCAATAGAGAGCAGAGTTGAGCATTACTTTTAGGGCAATTCACGCAAACTTCGGGTTCATAGCCCCCTGCTATTTGTCCCACTTCTGCCAGCAGTGGTGAAAGGGGGTCAGGTGGCTGGAATAATAAGGATAGTTCATGTTGCACAAGTCCCCTTTTGCTGTAGCCTCGCGAGAATTGGAACAGGGCGTGTGAAAACGAGGCTCCCACGAGCCACCGCTAGGGGCGCTATTCCTCACCCGCCCTTTCTCTACTGGCCAGGCGGCAGTAGTGCGCAGGTGCGAACTAGGGCATCTGGCGCCTCCATCTGCTCGCCGTGCTCTCGCAGACCTCAGCACACATATGTGCATACAACCTCATTCAGCATTTGGGTTATTACTACGCCTCAGGCCTGCTCCAGCACTACTTTCTGAGATCTTGGTGGGATGTCCTCCATTTTGTCACACCAGAGAGTTGCAATGGACATAGGGGATGAAAATATGCCCATGTTCAGACCTCAGGATCTACTTACTTTTACACACATGATGTCACATTTGAGAAAGGCCCTCGCTCAGGTGTGTAAATAGTCACAAATATCTTCACACTGAGATAGAGAGATTTAAAGAACTACAATCTATCATGAAAGCCCAACACTTTAATAGATTTTGTTTTGAAATTTGAGATTAACAATATCCTGCAGTAGTGACAATGTTTGGAGATCATGCAATTTGTTATTAAGGATATTCTTTGAATTATAGATTGGCTAGTAAATGTCAGTGTCTCAAATTGGCATACAAGTGTACCATATTTTTAACATAGGTCAGTTACCGTATGTTTTTCACTGAAACCTATCTCTTTAACTTTGAAATACAGAGATTCAAAATCAGGAGTCTAGACAGTTTAATAAAGAGAAGCTTTCCGTTGGCAGAGAGGTCATGAACCAGAGGAAATCAAATTTATGGCGATTGGCAAAAGATCCAACAGTGTCATGAGGAATTTTTCTTTTATTTAAAATGCAAACAGTTGGTAACTGGCAAACCTGAAAAAAGACATGTTGTGTTGCTGATTTGATTGACATTTTAATGAAGTAATCAAAAAGGTTGATGAGGGCAGAGCGGTAGCTGTTTACTTCAGCTTCAGTATAGCCATAGATTACCACGCGAAACCTTGTCAAATAAGTTAGATTACGTGGGATTCAAGATGAGCTAGCCAACTGGGGGGGGGGGGGGGGGGGG
>JAHRHZ010000087.1:17695693-17715810 GCA_024137785.1 Ginglymostoma cirratum
GGAGGGAGGGGTCTTGAGGTGGGGAAGAGAAGGGGGGTGTGTGGAAGTGGTGTCAGGGTGGAGATGGTAGGGTAATGGGGGTGGAGGCGGTGGCGGCAGCAGTGGAGAGTTGTCTGGACTGGAGGCCTGTGAACAGCAGTGCTCCATAGGGTCAGTACTGGGTCCATTTTGGTTTGTCATTTATATAAATGATTCGAATGAGAATATAGGAGGCATAGTTAGTGAGTTTGCAGATGACACCAAAATTAGTGGAAGACTGGACAGTGAAGAAGGTTATCTAAGATTACAAAGAAATCTCAATCAAATTGGGGTCAATGAGCTGAGGAATAGCAGATGGAGTTTAATTTGGATAAATGTGAGATATTGCACTTTGACAATACATAAAGGACAGGTCTTGTACAATTAATAGTAGGGCCCTGGGTCATGTTGTAGAACAGAGAGACCTCAGGGTTCAGGAACATAATTCTTTGAAATTTGCATCACAGGTAGACAGGGTGGTTAAGGCGGCGTTTAGCATGCTTGGCTTCATTGCTCAGACTTCCGCGTAAAGGAGTTGGGATGTCATGTTGAGGTTGTACAGGACATTGGTGAGGCCTCTTCTGGAATACGATGTGCAGTTGTAGTTGTCCTGTTAAAAGGAAGGATATTATTAAACTAGAGAGGGTTCAGAAAAGATTTACCAGGATATTGCTGGGGGGAATGAAAGGTTTGAGTTGTAAAAATTGACTGGAAAGGCTGGGCTATTTTTCACTGGGACGTAGAGGTTGACAGGTGACCTTCATAGAGGTTTATAAAATCATGAGGGGCATAGATGAGGTGAATGACAAAGATCTTTTCCCTCGTGTGGGGATGTTCAAACTTGGAGACATATTTTTAAGGTGACAGGAGTGATTTAAAAAGGACACATGGAGCAACTTTTAAAATTTTCTTTTTAAACAGAGAGTGGTTAGTGTATGGAACGAACTGCCAGAGAAAGTGGTGGATGCAGGTACAGCTACACGTTTAAAAGACATTTAGGTAAATTCATGAATAGGAAAAGTTTGGAGGGATATGGGCCAAGCACAAGCAGGCGTGTCTGGTTTTGTTTGGGAACGTTACTGTAGACTAGTTGGATCGAAGGGTCTGTTTCCAATCTGTGCGATTCCAATTCTTGCCAAAGCTGGCACAGACATGACAGGCGGAATGGCCTTTTCTTGTGCTGTAACCATTCCAATGATTTTCATTATTATAGGATGCATAATAAAAGTGAGGCATCACCTTGTGCCTCATTGCATTCCTACAGAAGTATCACGATAATCTTATACTGGAAGTTCAGCACATCCAACAATAACAAAAGCTGCACGAGTTTTTAAATTTAAATTTAGAAAAAGTGCATTCAATGTTTTATCTGAAATTAAATGGATAGTGAACTTTTAAAGGTTGAAGTGAAAGTTGTGTTCTGTAACTGTGACTGAAAATATGCTTTGTCTAAATTGATTCTGGGAGACACTGAGCTCGTTACTGACTGAATGTATACACCAGTAATTAGCAGTAACAGGTCATTTTAAAAATTAGAAGGATATCCAAGTTTCAAATGTAAAGCCCAAAAGCAGCTAATGATACCCATTAATTTACTAACACTATCTTAAAGTTATTACTTTAGTCAACATGTCATGACTTTTATGTAACTTATGATATTTTATACAGAACACAGATGAGATGCACTAATTATGTGAACTGGTCCCAAGCTAAGAAACTATTTATTGCTTGTCCTTCAACCAATATCTGAATATATATTCACTATTTGTACTGAGGACATACCTGTGCATGAATGATTAGAAGTTATCCCAGAAGATTTCTTAAAAGGGATTTTCATAACTTTTCAGATTATTCACAAGTTCAAAATATAGCAGTTATGTTTCCACCTTAGATTTCCTCACCTTGTCAAATTGTTTTGTTAAATATTGCAGTTTTCACTCTAACCCCCTACTCCTCACATGCACACGCATGCACTCCAGATATACGCATATTTTTGAATTTGAATATTCCAAATTCATGGCTCTCTTTTTGCAGTCTACCCATCCTAGTTTGGTTTAGAGGGATATGGGTCAAATGCAGGCAAATGGGACTAGTTTATTTTGGTAAACCTGGTCAGCATGAACGAGTTAGACCAAAGGGTGTGTTTCTTTGCTGTATGACTCTATAGCTCAATTTACGTTAAAGTTACATTTACTTATTTTTGAATGAAGAGTAACCAATACTCAATATGGAGACTAAAATCACAGCTTTAGAGAAGAGCTTTATTTCTCCTCAATGATGTATTTTACTTAAATTGCAACAGGGAACACAGCACATTATTTTGATTCAGCAGAGTAGCTTTAGTTGTATCTAAAAGAAAGCTAAAGGTTATTTAAACCTCCAAAATTTAACTGTTGGTTTTAAATTTAATCACCTTCTCTTGATATATACCATCATGAAATGTAAGATTATCCTGGTGTAGAGCTTAAATAAGTCGGTTCTGGAATTCACTTTTAAAAGTGGCGCTAATTCATTTCAAAGTTTCACCTCAGAATACAGATTAATTTTCATATATTCATTAATTGCCATTTAATTATTTATTTGCAAAATGAATTCTACCACAGAGCCCAAAATCATTTTTTGACTTTGACGTTTCTTGACTAAATAAATTATTAAATTTTGGCCAGTATAGACTGGAAATACACACACCCAGTTAGTAACTACCTCACCTTATCTGCTGAGAGATCTACAACATGAAATCCATTATAAATACAGACTGTCCCAATGTTCACCTAATATTGCTTTGTTGCAAAAGTGTTAGTATAACTGACCAATAAGAATTCTGGTACTCAAATGGCTATACATAGTTGCTACAGTTGTGCCTATTGCAGTGCGTTGATCAACAATATTATTTCCCATGAACACAAAAATGCATAGCATTACATCACTGCTGTCACAAATTGCAATTATTAAAGTTAAAATAAATGTATTATCGAATGATTTTATTGAGCCAGTCAACAAAAATTGGATTTTTAGTATTTTATAAACCTAGCTTTTTTAAGGGTGAAGGGGTGGATGGGTAGAAAACTAAAAAAAAAATTCTCCGTTACTATTATCAGTCAGTATCACACTTACTTCTAGAGACAGCATACAAGTCACTTTGCTGACAAAGCAAAAATATGACTTTACATGCCTCCACCTTCATATTTCTGTCCTTAAGGAGAATTGAGGGTGATGGATACTTCCCACAATAAGAGAAAATCTAACCATCTTCCCTTGACAGTCAATGGTATTACCATTGCTGTATCTTCTACTATCAACATTGAGATGAGATGGTTCCCATTGACCCGGAACTCAGCTGGGCCAGCCACAAGCCAAATGTGATTGTCGAAACAGATGAGAAGCTGGGAATTCCGTAACAAGTAACTTGGCTCCTGATTCTCCAGTATCTGCCCACTGTTAAAAGTCATAAGTGAGACTGTGTGGAATACTCTCCAGTTGCCTGGATTTATGCAGCTCCAATAACTCAAAAAGCTTAACACCATCCAGGACAAACCAATCACGCATATTGGCAATAATGTGAATTATCTAAAAGATGTACTGCAGAAACTCAACATGTGCTCCTTCCAAACCAGTGATCTCTACCACCTAGAAGAACAAGATGGTTCTTCTAGATGCATGGGAATAAACAAACAAGCTGTATCAAAAATAGAAATTGATGGAAAAATTCAGTAGGTCTGGGAGCATTTATGGAGAGAAATCAGTTAGCCTTTCAGGTCTAGTGACCCTTCCTCAGAACTCAAATATCTGGATACGTCAGTGGCCCCTTTTTCAAATTTGGCATCATCGAAACAAATGCAACAGAGACAGAGGAACTGGGAGAATGGAATAGTGTCTTTATAGAAAGCAGGGTGTGAGGATGTACAGTCAAGGTGACTGTGGGAGTCACTTGGTTTGTAGTGGATATTGTTGGCCAGCCTATCTCCAGAAATGGAAATAGAAATGTCAAGGAAGGGAAGGGAGGAGTCAAAGATGGACCAGGTGAAGGTGAGAGTGGGGTGGAAATTGGAAGCAAAATTGATAAACTTTTCCCAATTGTGGATGAGAGAGGGAAGCAGCAGCAATGATGTTGATATGACGGAGAAAAAATTGTGGGTGGGAGCTGGAACAAGGAATGTCCACGTATCCCACAAAGAGACAGGCGTACCTGGGGCCCATGAGGGTACCCTTAATCACCCCTCTGACCTGAAGAAAGTGAGATGAGTTAAAAGAGAAGTTCTTCAGGATGACGATGAGCTCAGCCACATGGAGAAGGGCTGTAGTGGATGGGGACAGTTCAGATCTCTTATCTCCCAAGAAGCAGCGGAGAACCCTGAGACCACTCTGACAGGGGATGGATGTGTAAAGGGATTGCACGCCATGGTGAACAGGAGGTGGCTGGAGCCCACAAACTGGAAATTCTGAAACTGATAAAGTGCCAGAGGAATCATGGATGTAAGTGGGAAGGGACTGGACAAGGGGAGAAACAAAACTGAGTCAAGGTAAGAAGAGATGGGTTCTGCAGGAGCAGGCAGTAACAATGGGTATGTTGCCATCCAAGCCACACGCCATCTTGACTTGAAAATACATCATTGTGCCTTCACCACCATTTGGTCAAAATCCATGAACTCCAACCCTAACAGCACTGAGAATGTTCCTGCACCACACAGATTGCAGCAGTTCAAAAATGTAGCTCACTACCACATTCTGAAGGACTAAGGATGGACAATAAATTTTGACCTAGCCAGTGACACCCTATGAAAGAATATTAAGAAGTGTAAGGATAGGAACTCCGTATGAGGATCAAAATCAGATCAATAGCCTACTGCCTTGACGTTGTACTCCCAAGGTCAGGATTTTCTCTGCAGGGCTTTCAAACGCTACTGTGAGGCTGATGTGTAGGTCAGAAGCCTGCACAGAGCAAGAAACAATCAATCACTCATTTTGATTTTCCCCAGGGCTGACTAAGAATGGCAAGAGGGCAGATTTACCTTCCAATTATTGACGATGGATGGGCTCGAGGGTGGAGAGCCAGACACAGGCCTTCCAGGTTGAAAGGACCAGCAATCTGCAATGGAAGGTGAATGAGTGAGATGATGCTTCAAAATGGAGCTAC
Organism: Ginglymostoma cirratum; assembly: GCA_024137785.1. Taxonomy (NCBI): domain Eukaryota; kingdom Metazoa; phylum Chordata; class Chondrichthyes; order Orectolobiformes; family Ginglymostomatidae; genus Ginglymostoma; species Ginglymostoma cirratum. The sequence continues at coordinate 17,700,846 of JAHRHZ010000087.1, forward strand.
CCTCCAAATTATCTAAACCAAAAAATAGCTTTTGCACCCAGACTACTTATAAGTGGGAAGGAATTTGCTCCTCTAATGTGCAACCTTAAGTAGTTAAAAGGGCCCTGATGCCTGCAAGGACCTGGAGGATAACTGAAAAATCCTGGTTCCTAATCTTCAAATGGCTTTACTAGACTAGTAATAAACTTAGTGAATTCACTGTCACAGATGAACAGTCATGCCCACATCCTACCAAGAAAATGGTCCAGGATTGGACAGAGGGCCGGGAAGCAGGTCTGATGCCAACTAAATGATGCCTAAAAATCGAGCCTCAGAATATTGGACTCCACTACCCAGATTACTGTAACATTCAGATCATGAAGAGAACATGCTGAGTGTTGTACTATAAATAAGTACATGAGGTAGTAACGAGAGGGGGAAAAAAGGAAATAACAAGTAGGATCAGGAAGAGCCTGTTGACCTTTCAAGGTTGCTCAGTCATTTGAAAAGATTTTCAAGAAGCAACCAACATTTGACCAAATTTTATAAAAACTTAATGAAAGAATTATTTGGTTCTGCCTGTATCGAATGAAGATATGTATATGTCAATCTAAGAAGTTGCAAGAAGTCAAGAATTTAAGTTACAGTATTCTCAAGCACCATTTGAAGCAACAGAGATTAGTTAAGCGAACATGCAACTGCTTTTCCAAATGAGTCTATACAGTAAACGTACCTGTGCAGTTTTCATTGATAACCTGAAATAATGCAAGATTGAAAGATTAAAATGTATACCCTATTTGAGTACATAATTAACTAGAAAAATATGAAAAACTGAATAATTCAGTGCGTTCCAAGTATGCTAACTTGAAAGTAAAAATCACAGTTAACTTGTTCACAGTTCGTGCATTTTCAACTTTTGTTGAAATGTGACGCTATGGAGAGATATCGCAATGGTTTACATCTGTTATTCCAACCACAGCTAGTTTCACAGCCAGACTGGTGGAGATGCCAAGTAGAGTCTAGGAGCTTCACTTATTTGAAGATGAGGTAATAAACCAAAAAACAAACACACGAGTGCCTTTGCCTGTTAATTCAATGGTGGCATCTGGATAGTTCTAAGAGTTAGCTCTCTGTGAAATAAAAACTGGAAGAACTGCATATGCTGGAAGTCAGAAATAGAAACAGAATTTGCTGGAAAAGCTCAGCAGGTCTGGCAGCATCCGTGGGGAGAAATCAGAGTTAACGTTTCAGGTCAAGCGACCCTTCCTCAGAACTAGGAAAATGTCAGTTTATATGCAGAACATAGGTTGGAGGGGGCAGGGGGTAAGAAGTAAACAATAGATGGGGATCGAGCCCAAAGACAGACAGAACAACAGTTGAACAGACAACAGAAGTGGATAACGATCTGGCTGGGAGAACAACTATTAATGGGGACTGCTAGTGGCTAACAATGGGTGGTGTATTAGCCACTAACAGTGCCCATTAATAGGTATTCACCCACTAGCCAGACCGTAATCCTCTCCTTCGTCCAACTGTTCTTCTCTCTCTTTGGGTTCTGTCCCCACCTATCACTTACTCCTTACCCCCTCGCCCCCAGCCTATCTTCTGCATATCAATCAATATTTTCTGAACTGCCATAAGTTCCAAGGGTCATTTGACCTGAAATGTTAACTCTGATTTCTCTCCACAGATGCTGTCAGATCTGCTGAGATTTTCCAGCAATCCCTGAATTATGTAGTTAGATCTAGAGAAAAAAAAAATTATGGTGGTTGGAATTATTGAGGCAATAAGGTATCCAAGGATCATACAAGAAATGAACCTACAGCCTAGTGGATGCATCACTTTAGAAGAGGAAATTGTATTAAAGATGTTCATATGGACATTTGTGTACATTTTAGCCTTTATCTTCTGAAACATGAAGGATCAAATAAGCTTGGAATAAAAATGTACAATTACTTTAATTAAATCCAACTCATCTAAATAGAGAAAATTAAGTGAAAAAGACATTGGAAACCTTTAGTGGAATTACTATATTGCTTTATTCTGCTAAATGGAATTTTTATAGATTGAAATTAAGTTACACAAACTTTTATAACCCTGGATGTTTTACCTTTATACATCGTTTTACAGACTATGAGAATTCATTCTCAATCAGAACCCAGTTTACATGTAGAAGTTTGCACTAAACTACTATAGTAATGAAGTGTATCTGTTAAAATGAAGTTACTCAGGAAGTTTGATTAAATCACATCTGACAAAAGTGACAGACATCCATTATCTTAGTATATGTTCTTTTGGTTTCACTGGAGGACTGAAAAGCAAAATATTAGAAATGGCATGTTGTGTTCGTAATAAATCATAAGCCCACACTGAATTCTTAACTATATAAAATAATACAGCAGTATAGCCTATGGAAGTGGTAGAATTATTAGCATTAAGTGAAACAAAATTAATATTTCATAGACTTAAAGACTAGATTTATTTTATTTCAAGTTATATTTTACAAATGTTCACTTACCGAATGTGCTACAGATTTATACAAATATAAAATCTGACTTTACAAGGAAATTGTGAAATAACGAAATACACAAATCTAGTCTCAAGGCATTCTGACCAAAGAACATTTCAGTACTAAATATTAGTTTTGATTATGTAGTAGCAAACAGATGCAGCAGTCCTTTCAAAAATGACACAATTTCATTTCCTCCCAGTTTGGATTCACCATACACCCGATCCACAAACGTTATAGGAACCTGTAATAATTGGGAAGGAGAAAAAGACATGTTAATTCAATGTAAACATGAACATTTTTGAACAAGGGAATCATTCAAGGATCACAGATCTTGAATATTGTTGAAGAGACAGACATATTGCCAAAGATTTTCATCTTGGATTTTCAGGACTAATGCAAAAATGTCAAGTTTCAAAAGATCACATCAAATTATACTGTGGCAGAAAACAATGCTGATTGGTTGACAAGTTCACACTGACTGACTGTGGCATTGCCATGGAGAAAATAATGGGGAATGATGATCTCTCCAAGCTCCCAAATATTTCAAAAGCAACATGTGGCTTCGTGATCATATGTCACTTCGAAAAAGTGCCAGAAGCACCAAACAACTAACCAGTATCCATTTCTCCTTTAGTATAAGTTGTTGTGATCCTTTGAAATTTGGTATTCTTCTGTTTGCCCTGATAAGTGCAAGACGAAAAGCTTTGGTAACATGCTCATTTCTCAACAATATTAAAAATTAGTTATCAACGTACAGATGCACTGCAGAAGTATTATCTACATTTGAATTTTATTTTTGGAAAATAATTCATAATGTATTTACAAACATTGGTAATATAATTATGAAGGAATTTACATTCCCCAATACGCTACTGAAACTATTTTGTGATGCCATATAGAGATTGTGGTGGCAATAGAAACACGTCACATATATATTTTCATACATGCTGTAGAACTTAATTTCATTTTAAGAAAAGTACATCTTGCACAAAACAGCTAATCATTGCAATATGCTGTTTTTGATGTAGGCTATTGACTTTGGGGTAATTCCACTTTCCTTCTTTAATGTCTAGATGAAAACTTTGGATCATATTGTCATAGGTAGTGTGCATGCTGAAACAATTGGCAATATCTTATTCTACACTTTCCCATCTTGTTCTTCCCAAGTCAATTTTATGACTTAAAAAGCATTGACAGCATATGTAAAAATATTAGTGAACTCTAACCATATTATAATTTAAAAACTTGTATAATTATAGATGCAAATAAATTAATATTATAGGAGGAGCAAAGAATGATTGAAGCAAAGAGAAACATTTCAATGGGCTACAACTTAATAGATTTAGTGAATGAATAGCTATATCACATTGATCAGGAAGATCCCAGGCTCGAACACTGAATTTTGCAGAATTAGCTCGGTTTAGTAGGGTCCTCCATTAAGATACAAGAAAATAAGTAGCCATGACTCCTACTTTATGATGGTGTGGATTTATTCTTGAAATTTCAATGCCTGAAGTAGAAATCCCTAAACATTATATTGAGTTTACAAATTGTAAACTATCTTTTGTTGTAAACTAAATTAATCTAGCTTACAAATTGTAAACGATCTTTAGCATATCGGTGTTAAATCACATTACAGTCAATAGTAGCTGAGAAGCCACAATCCCCCAACAGCACCACCCCCATGTACAAATCATTTGCAAACACACATTACAGCTTCCCTTAAATAACCTCTTGATTAAATTACTGAGAAATTAGCTGGTGTGTAATCATACCAAACCAAAAGTGAACGTTAATATGTTTTAATGATGGAAAGAAACACAAGCCACAGGTTATTGCGTATCATCAAAGAGTCTTACATGTATGCTTTATTACCTTTTGTTATCTTCAATGTCACCTTCCATCATTTTGCCTTAAGTTAGTTCTTCAAAATTTGGATTGAGGAAATACTAGCAACCGACAATCAATTTTAGGAATTTCTTATGGTAGGCTACATCCTACAACTACTTTCTAAATTATACAAAAGCAGGTCTTTTGGGGTTAATTCATCATAATTTTACTGTTAGCAACACATTCTCGCAATCTCATCTGCCAATAGTGATCAAGTGACCATTCTACTTCTATCATATGATAGACTTTGAATGCTTCAGGCACCTGTCAATCCAGTTCTCTGCATGTATCTGGTAGGAGATTTGACAGCCTTGATTGGTCCCTAGTAATAATATGACCAATTCCATTAAATCTTTTTCTTTTATGCATTATGATTGGTCTGTAGAAAATGAAAAATCTCATTTCGCATTGGCTATGGTAGTTGCTACTCTTTGGTCCCTAGTAATCATATGACTTCAACAAGGATTGATACTATAATGACAATACAACTTCTTTTTGGAACTGCAAAGGTACAAATAAAATTTCTCAATTAAATTTTGAGAAGATAATTTAATGTTTTCTTCCTAACTTTTAGAAATGTAAGGGATACATAGTAAGACAGGTAATCAAATTAGGAGCTATAATCAAGCAAATTCCATAACAATAATAAACAGGAACAGAAAGGGACCACTCAGCCTTGAATCAGGCATTGAATTCAATCACATCTGATTTCTACCTCAAATTCATTTATTCACATGCACTCCACATCACATACCCTACTAAAAAAAAAAACTATCAGTTTTTAAAGTTTCTCAAAAAAATAGTTCGGTCAATTTTAAGCGTTTCAGATTACTACTAACGTTTCACTACAAAATTACCTAACTTTTACTTTTAAAAAAATAGCCACTAGATTAAATAGTTTCTCTGTATATACAGTACTCAATCATGTTAAACAAGATAATTTTGTACTTGGACATTCTATATTGAAGACAAGCCAATTTAAATTTCTGGAACCTTCCCTTATTCTTGATCCTCTGAGCTCCGGTATCATTCTAGTGAATCTGTGCCACATTACCTGTAAGGTCAATATATTGTCTACTCAAGATCTGGCCAAGGTTCTCTCCATTGGAAGCATAATTCCTCCTTCTGATTCCCAAAACTCTCAAGATATAGACCAATATGCCATTAGCGGTTTGGTTACTTTGTGCACCAAATCTGCTACATTTAAGTGATTTAGAGTCATTGTCATAGAGTTGTACAGCATGGAAACAGACCCTATGGTCAAAATTGTCCAGGCTGACCATATATCCTAAATTAATCTAGTCCCATTTGCCAACATTTAGCCTATATCCCTCTAAACCCTTCCTATTCATATACCCACCCAGATACTTTTTAAATGATGTAATTGTACCAGCTTCTATCATGTCCTCTGGCAACTCATTCCATACACGCACCACCCTCTGTGTGAAAATACAGCCCATTTTAAATCTTACTCCTCTCACCTTAAACCTGTGCCCTGTATTTTTAAATCCCCTATCTTGGGGAAAAGACCTTGACTATTCACCCTATCCACAACTCTCGTGATTTTACAAACCACTGTAAGATCACCCCTCAGCCTCCGACACACCAGGAAAAATAGCCCTAGCCTATTCAGCCTCTCCCTATAGCCTGGCAACATCCTTGTAAATCTTTTTTGAACCCTTTCCAAGTTTCACAACATCCTTCCTATAGCAGGGGGGATCAGAATGGATACTTAAATTGCTATGGTCCTTGAACAAATGTAATCGCTTACCTAAGAAAATATTCTGATGAGTCTTTCTTGGATTCCAGGTCATTGCTTTCCAACAGTGACCTTCATCCGCTTATAGATTTTCCCACTCACTCAGGTTGCCTCTGTCTCTGACACTTTTTTCTTCCATCTTACATGATAAACAGTGCCTCCTACCAATGTCATCTGAAGATTTTCACATACAATTTAATTTTATTCCTTTAATCTCAGTTATTCTAAAATATGATGCACTGGCCAGAGCCCAACCCAGCAAAAGTTCCATCCAGCCTGCCAATTGGACTCAATGCAAATGCTTGATTGAAAGCAGGCCTGCCAGCAGGAATTCAGAGGACCAGCCATCCTCCAGGAAACATTCCAACACCTCTCACGATAAATGCTCAGGCAACCAGGGACACTATGATGTTGCTGCCTAATGTATCGTGCCTGGTGACGGCATGTGCACTTCTTAAACTGTGCCAGCAAATGGTGCCCCCACCCTGGTTCTGTTGCCTGTACGCATCTCAAGTTTGTTTCTCCCTTTCCCTTCCTCGAGTTACTTAGTCTCTCTTCCTCATTTCAGATCAGCAGGGTTTGAGGGCTGTGTAGACAGTGATCAACTAAGAGTGACCTATTCGGTGCTCTCTTTACTAGTGTTCAAGGTTCTGATCAAGTTGTAGATAAAGTGGTCAATGTGATCCAATTTTTTTTTGCATCCAGAGGGGTTTCACCAGTTGCCTCTCACTCTTCGTTACTGTTTCCATTTGCTGGCAGCATTACTTCACCTATTTGAATCACTTGGGGGGCTGGCCCATCTTTTTCAGAACCAAATGTAAGCCCTAAAGTTTTATTGCACAGTCCCTGCGCTCTCTGGCAGTGCAAGTTCTACTCAGACAGACTCTCATTTGAAAAGTCAACTGTTTAAGTGGCAGTAGTCAGCCATGTCGATATTAATGGTAACTTAAAAGGCCTTTTTCAGATTCCTGTTCTAGGATATGGTGTAGGAGAACAATTAGGCTTGTGTTTTATTGAGACAAGGGAGTGAAAGATTAAAGCCTACAGTATAAGCATGACGTAGGTTGAAAACAGTAGGATAGGTGAGGAAACAAGTTTATTTACTTTGGAGACAGTATAAAGAAGGTTCACCAGGCTGATTTCTGGGAGGAAGGGATTTGTTTTATGAAGACCTTCACTTACTGGAGTTTTGAAGAATAAAATGATGAATTTTATTGAATCATAAAAGACTCTGGAGGGGCCTAAATATGATAGATGTTGGCTGGGTGTTTGTTTTCTTGAAGATACCTAGAATGGGTGTGGCTCATGTAATTAAACACAGGATCTTCCATTTAGGACGGAAGTGTAATTTCTTCTCCCAGAGGTTGTTATTCTTTGGAATTCTCTACTCCAAACAGCAATTATTTTTGAATGTACTCGAGGTTGAGTTTGACCAGGACCAGCAAAAGAAGTTCAGCGCTATGGGGTACAGACAGGAAAGTGGAGTTCAGGCCACAATCGGATTATCTGTGACCTTACTGAATGGTGAAACAAACTTGATGGACCAAATAGCCTACTTCTGCTCCTGTTTCTCGTGAGATGGTCTGTATTATTCGGTAGTACCTGCGTCCCATGTCCATCTTTGTCAATTGGGTGCAATCAGTATCTGTAATGCTTTTTTACGAATAGTTTGGTTGCTTACAGGAAATGGAGCTTTAAAATATTATACATGGGACATGTTCATCATTAGGACGGTTGCTCACATCCAGGCTGCTCCTTAATTTTTGCATCAAGGTTTCGCGCCACCAGATAACATAGGGTCAAACAATCCAACAGTCGTCCTACACAATACACCTCTGAACTTTGTTACTTCGAGACTTACAATTGTAACCTTTTTGACCCAGTGATATCAAGGAAAATAATAGCCATTAATGTTGTTATTTCATGACAATAATATTAACTGTGATATCATTTTGAAGAAATTTATGCAGTTAGCATTTTCAACCATTCAGATTGAGACAGTTTGGAAAATATATGAAAATTGAAGTAGGCATGTCCAACATACCACCACGGGCTAGAATCTGGCCCCGTTTTGAGAATAAACATTAAAATATGGTGCCTTGGATAAAAAGATGGGACCACCCCTGTTGTGATATCATTTTAAGTAGGAATATGATAATAAGCAAGTAACTAGGAATTAGAACATGTGACCACTAGCCATTGCACAGTCTAGCTAGTGGTATGAGGCATTGTACCTCTGCTTACGTATAACAATAGTTGCTGAACTTTAATGGTGAATGTTTCTGCTGAGCAATCTCATAATATATCTTTATAAATAAACAAAATGTGTGTTTCGTTTACCAGTTCTGGTGTGAGATTGGTAAGTTTACTTTAAGCAAACATAGAATCTCAACATCACATGATCTTACAATACAGGAAGCCTTTTGGCTCATATTTTGGCAAGCTAGTGCAGAAAGTGAGTACCATGACTTAGTGCCAATCCCCTGCCTTGTCCCCTACCCCTGCACATTCCTCTATTCAAATAATCATCTAATAGTTTCTTGAATGCCTCCATTGAAACAGCCTCCCCAACATTTCCAGTTTCAAACCACTTGCTGCATGAGGAAATTTTTCTTCACATCACATTTGCTTCTTTTGCCAAGTTCTTTGAATCTGCATCCTCTCATTCTCCATCCTTCTATGAATGTCACGTTTTTCTCATCCCTGGAACTGGAACTTTTCCTGTAAACCTCTTCTGCACTTTCTCCAATGAGTTTACGACATTTTTAAAGTGTGATGCCCAGAACTGTACATAATACTTTAGCTACAACTAAAGATTTATATAGTTCATTAACTACCTTGGTGTTTAATAACTACCTTGCTCTTGTCTTCTATGCCCTGATTAATAAAGCCAAGGATATTGAATGCTTTATTAACTGCTCTCTCCAGATGATCTGTCTCCTTTAATGACTTATACATATATATAAACAAATCCCGCTGTTTCTGCACCCGTTCGGTTTATACTGTCTCTCTACATTCTTCCCACTAAAATGAATCACCCTATACCGAACTACATCTGCCCTCTCCACCAACTTGTCTATATCCTTTTGAAGTTCCACACAGTCCTTGACGGTGTTACAATGATTCCAAGTTTTGTCTTGCTTTCAAACTTTGAAATTGTTCCCTGCACAACGAAGTCTGGACCACTAGTATAGATCAGGAAAGGCAAATATCCCAACAATGACCCCTGGGGAACTCCATTACTAAGACTTTAAGAAGTAATGATAGCAGTGGCGCAAGTTTGAAGATCACAAGAAGAGCATCAAAAACATTTAAATAGTACAGAGGCTGTATGTACATCAAAACCCTAGGAGACAGTACCCTTTACAAACATCACTGGCTAAACACTGATTTCAAGATTTGTTGGCTGACCAGATCGGTGACTCATGGGAAGTATGAGTCAGCTTTGAATCGGGCTGAGAGAGGGTCATAGAAACATGGAAAATAACCGGTATAGGTCATTCAGCCCTTCAAGCCTGCAGTGACCTTCAATATGATCATGACTAATCATCCAACTCAGTAACCTGTTCCAGCTTTCTCCATATACCCTTCAATTCCTTTGGCCCTCAGCCATGATGTTTTGCCCTTAACTGCTTTCTGTACCAGAAAATTCGACAGGCTCACCGCTTTCCAGATGAAGAAATTTCTCCTCAGCTCAGTAATAATGACCTACCCACATCTTTAGATAATGACCTCTGGTTTTGGACTTCCCAGCCATCAGGAACATCCTTCCTGCGTTTATCCGGTCTAGTCCTGTTAGAATTTTACAGGTTTCTGGGAGATAAAGTCATAGAGACATACAGCATGAAAACATACCCTTCAGTCCATCTCGTCCATGCCAACCAAGTTTCCCAAACTACCTAGTCCCACTTCGAGACAGGGAGAACTGCAGATGCTGGAATCAGACTCGATACAGTGTACAGCTGGAGGAACACAGGTCAGGCAGGATCAGGGGAGCAGGAGAATCAATATTTCGGGCCTAGATCCTTCATCAGGGAGGGGGAAGGGAGCTGGGAGATAAATAGAGGAAAGAGGGGTGGGGCTAGAGGAAAGAGGGGTGGGGCTAGAGGAAGGTAGGTGGGCTGGCGATAGGTGGATGCAGGAGTCATGGAGTGACCAGTCCCTACGAAAGACAATTAGGTATGGGGAGGGAAATATCTCTTTGGTGCTGGGGTCGGATTGTAGATGGCAGAAAAGGTGGAGGATGATGTGCTGGATGCAGAAGTTGGTGGGGTTGTATGTGAGGACCGGGGTCTCTGTCTTTATTTTTGTTTGGCGGGGGGGGGGGGGGGTGTGTGGAATTTGAGGGCAGAAGTGTGGGAAACGCAAGAGATACGGTTGACTTGTTCTGTGCGACTCTGCTCCACACACTCCGCACCAACCCCAACACACCAGGCACCTTTCCCTGTAAACTTGGAGATATTACATTTAGTCCCCTCATCTAAATCCTTAATACATCCTATCCTTTGTTTCCTATCTACCGCTAGTCCATTAACAATGCAGTACACTAATCCTAATTCCACGCACTTTAATTTTACACGCATATCTCTCTCATATGAGACCTTATTGAATACCTTCTGGAAGTCCTAGTAAACTACATCCATTGGATCCCATCTCCACGAGTTACAGCTTCAAAAAATTCCAGTAAGTTTATCAAGCATGATTTTCCTTTCGTAAATCCTTGCTGTCTGTCCAATCCTATCACTGTTTTCCAAGTGCTCTGCTATTTAAATCTTTTATATCAGATTCTAGCATTTTCCCCATTTTTAATGTCAGGCCAACTGGCCTATACAACCTGTTTTCTCTCTACTTCCTTTACTAAATACCTGTAGCGGGGTTTCATTAGCTACCCTCCAATCCATAGGAACTGTTCCAGAATCTATTGAATATTGAAAGATGATCACCAATGCATCCACTATTTCTGGGGCCACTTCCTTTAGTACTTGAATAGAATCCCTGCAGCGTGGAATCAGATCATTCGGTCCATCAAGTCCACACCTACCATCCGAGGAGCATCCCACCCAGACCCATCCCCTACACCATCCCTGTATTTCCCATCCTAGACACAATGGGCAGTTTAGCATAGCCAATCCACCTAACCTGCACATCTTTGGACAGTGGGAGGAAACCAAAGCACCTTGGGAAAACCTATGCAGACACGGGGAGAATGTGCAAACTCCTCACAGACAGACAGTCTCCCAAGGCTGGCATCAAACCCGGGTCACTGGCGCTGTGAGGCAACAGTGCTAACCACTGAGCCGCCGACGTAGATCATCAAACCCTGCAGATTTATCAATTTTTAATCTCATCAGTTTCTCCAACACCATTTCCCCACTATACTTATTTCCTTCAGTTCCTCCCTCTCACTAACCCCTACGTTCTCCAACATTTTTGGGACATTATTTGTGTCCTCCTCTCTGAAAGCAAAACCAAAGGTTTGTATTTAATTTGTTTGACACCACTGTGTTATCATTTATAACTTCCCTGGTTTCTGACTGTAAGGGAACTACATTCGTCTTCACATACAGTCTGTTGTGTATTACCATATGCTTATCCTCATACTCTACTCACCCCCTCTTAATCAATCTCTTTCTCCTCCTTTGCTGAATTCTAAGCTGCTCCCACTCATGTCTGTTGCTTTTTCGGCCAACTTTTATGTCCCTTCTTTGGATCTAATACAATCCCTAATTCCCTATTTAGTCATCCTTGAGTGTCTTTTCCACACAAAAAAAAAACGTGAGGAACAGAAAGAAATGCTTTGAATCACAGTCCAAAACAAAACAGGGATGAAAAAAGCCCAGCGACTGCATTGCTAAATCTTCCTGTGGAGTGGCAAGACTATAAATCCTCTACACATCAGAATATAATCAGATCTACAGCACCAGAAAAAGGCTCTTTGGTCCATCACATCCATGCCAGTCAAAACAACCGCTTGACTATTTCAATCCCACGTTCCAGCACTTGGCCCAGAGCCTTGTATACCTTGGCATCACAAATTAAGTGTTAAGATGGTTTCTGCCTCTACAATCCTTACAGGCAATGAGTTCCAAATTCTCACCACCTCTGGGTGAAAAAGCTGTTCCTTCCATCTCCTCTAAAACTTTTACTCCTCGTCTCAAAATAGTTCACAGAAGACAGGTACATCAGGAACATGACCAGCAAATTCCCTAGCATGAACCAGATGGCCAAAGATGTCCTATTCAAACATAGAAATTTTAAACTAAAGTAGGAGCTATGCTTTTTGGACATACTTGTCAAGGAATTGCGTAAGCAAATGAAGAAAATAAAAAGGTAACCATTGGAAACAAGGAGTTGCACAGTATGAGGACAATCAGAAAGACCCTATTAAACTATGGAACATGCTGAAGGGTCAACTTCACGTAAAAGTAAATTTTAAAATGCATCATTTGAAGCTTATTTGTTGCAGGCAGCAGCCACAAGAATCAAATAATCAGTTCCTCGGTAGATGCTGTGAGATGGTGAGGGCTGCAATTTCTTCCAAGCTGAGCTGTCCAAGCAGATAATGGCGCTGGTACAAGACATTGTTGAAGCCCTGCTGTAGGAAGGATGTCGTTAAACTAGAAATGGTACAGAAGAAAATTTGAGGATTTGAATTACAAGGAGAGCCTGGGATTTGTTTCTCCCCCTGCTGTGTCGGAGACTAAGCAGTAGTTAAAGTTGAATAGCCAAGGTCTTTTCCCAAGGGTAGAGGAGTCCAAAACTAGAGGGCATAGGTTTAAGGTGAGAGGGGAAAGATTTAAAAGGGACCTGAGGGTCAACTTTCCACACAGAGGGTGGTGCGTGTATGGAATAAACTGCCAGACGAAGTGGTAGAGGTAGATTCAATTACAATATTTAAAAAATATTTGGCTAGATACACGAATAGGAAAGGTTTAGAGGGATATGGGCCAAACGCAGGGAAATGAGACTAGTTCAGTTTAGGAAACCTGGTCAGCATGAACAAGTTGGACTGAAGGGTCTGTTTCCATGCTGTATGACCTTATGGTTGTAGCTTCAATGCCAATCATAGCTTCCAGAAAGATCTTGGGGTAAAACGAAGGTCACAATATCAGTATACAACTAAAAGACACAGAACTTATGAAGCCATTGTAGCCGAACAACAAAGCCTGCAAGCATTAAATGCAGCTGTCAATACTGGCGCATGAGCCAGGACACAGAAAGCAAGTAAGTTGTGAGGTAAGTTTGGTCTGTTGCATTGTTTGTGGAGTTGTCTTGTTCCAAAAACCCTGGCAAATCATGCAGTGTAAAAGGATAATGGGTGCACCTAAGTAGGAAAGCTGGTTCCTGATATGTGATCAGAGGCAATAACAACATACAATCAAACCAAAAAAGCTTGTTTACCAAACCAGCAGTAACAATGGGGAGTATGCCAGAAACCTATATAAACACAATCACAGGCAAGATTAGAGGCCAGCCAGGAGATAGAGTGGAAATCTCTTGAAATGGAAAGGGAACAGTCTTTTCCACATTATGAATGTGACACATATGTGGATGAAGTCAAACAATTAGATGCTTTTGCTACATTCAAAAATGCATGGCTGAAGTGACCAGCACAAGCTCAAATCCAAAATCAGCACAGGACCAACTGTGAACATCTTAGCAGTTGGAATTCCTGAAGGATATGCATTAGATTATTGGAAGTTACTGATGGAACCTAAAACAGCCAAAATTAACCGTGTATAACAGGTTACCTGTTCCCTTCATTGGTACATTTGACACTAAAAAATGTAGGTAAGGCAAGGCATACATTGGAACCACAAATGTCTAATCGTCAGACAACTGAAGGAAACCTCAAGTGTGTCCATGGCAGACACAGTCCAGTATTCAGTCTGTTCACGACATCTGAAAAGACCATTCCTGACAATGAGACTAGCAGAAAATAGTCTTCAAATATAGGAAATATATCTATTGCAATTTGGACCATAGTTTTTTGAATCTCATATGGTCACAAGGTTGAATTCCATACATACTGTAACCCTGCTACTACTGGTCCACTCTTGTCCACCACATAGAACACTTGTGGCTTATAGTTCAGTAACAATACCACACAACCCTAACTTATTTTTGTGTAAGTAGTTCTCACAACTACTCTAATACGTATTTTCCGCTTTTAATGTAGGTAAAGTTAACTTGGTAAAAAGGGACATGTGACATCACCTTAATATATGCCATGGGAATATGCTAAGAAGTAACCAGGATGTAGAACATGTGACCATTGCAAGTCCAGGTTGCAGCAGAATGTGCAAAGGAGTTGCATGTGTTTTCTTGTAAAAATAATTGTTCGGCCTTGCTAGTGAATCTGACTGCAGAGTAATCCTGTAACAAGTTAAAGTAAACAGAACCTACGTTTAGTTAGTGAGCTTGGTAAGTTTGTGTCAAGCAAAAATGGAACCATCACAATCCATCATTTAGACAGTGAAAAGCTGCAGCCCAGTACAGAATAAACAGGATCACATCCTGCTACTCCAAGAATATGCTTCTTTCTATTCTTGTTTGTAAGCAATGTAATAGAAATCAACTTGAAGTAAAACACTAGAATTATTATAAGTAAGAGCACTACATCGATGACTTCACAGAAATAGGAACATGTTTTATGCTATAGATATTGGACAGCAAAACCAAACAAAAAATGTATTACAGATGTGTCTGAATGTGCAAAGCATTAATCAACAAATGGCAGATAGAAATCAAAAGGAGATAACGAGGTGTAGAGCTGGATGAACACAGCAGGCCAAGCAGCGTCAGAGGAGCAGGAAGGCTGACGC
>JAHRHZ010000087.1:17716210-17817011 GCA_024137785.1 Ginglymostoma cirratum
GCAGTTGCAAAATGACCAAGGTTCGGAACTAAATATTTTGGAATACTTTAGAAGTGATAGGCAGAGATGGAAAAGGAAGAAGGGTAGCCCTGAAAATGAACAATAACATACAGAGAAGTGTTCAGAGCTCAGAAAATCAGCAAGTACATTCATTTTAAGTGCAGTTAAGAAAGAGCAAGGCAGAAAACATAGGGCCAAATTCCTGCCTTTTCCTCAACATAAAACGTGTGGACAGCTGCAGCCAAATAGTCTCCTCTAGCACTATAACAATGCTACGATTCTGTGTATTGTTTCTAGATCCTTGACAGTAGCTGAAGTGCAAGGAAATATGTGGAAATAAGAAGCTCATGTCATTCAAGAGAGTCATCATAGACACTTTTATATATTAAAGCAAAATTTTTGTTTAAATATCCTGCCCATCTGCGAGTCATAGTTAACAGAATGATAAACAGGTGAATTTAAAAAATATTTAAGACTGCATTTTCACTTATACTTTTAATTCCTTGCCAATTTTCTCCTCCCAGAGGTCCTGGAATTCCATGGAAACTGGCTTCTGTTTGGGAGCTATTATAAGAGATCTTGATCAATTGTGTCAACGGGCTGAGGTCTGGCAGATGGAGTTTAATTTGGATAATTGCAAGGTATTGCATTTTGGTAAAATAAACAAGGGCAGGATTTATACAATTAATGGTAGGGCTCTGGGTAGTGTAGAACAGAGAGACCTAGGAGTTCAGGTACACAATTCTCCGAAAGTTGTGTCACAGGTAGACAGGATGGTTAAGAAGGCATTTAGCACACCTGCCTTCATCGCTCAGACCTTTGAGTTTAGGAGCTTGGACATCATGTTGAAGTTGTACGGGATATTGGTGAGGGCTGTTCTGGAGTACTGTGTAGTTCTGGTCACCCTGCTACAGGAAGTATATTGTTAAATTGGAGAGGGTTCAGAAAAGATATACCAGGATGTTGCTAAGAATAGAGGGCTTAAGATATAAACATAGGCTAGAACCTTTGTCACTGGAGCATAGAAGGTTGAGGGGTGACCTTATAGAGGTTTTTAAATCATGGGGGGCATAGGTAAGTGAACAGCAAGGATCTTTTCCCCAGGGTGGGGGAAGTTCAAAACTAGGGAGCATATTTTTAAGGTAAGAGGAGAACGTTTTAAGGAGGACATGAGGGGCAACTTTTTTTTCTTTACACAGAGAGTGATTCATGTGTGTGGAATGAACTGCCAGAGGAAGAGGTGGATGCAGATACAGATACAACATATAAAAGACATTTGGATAAGTATATAAATAGGAAAGGTTTGGGAGGGATATGGGCCAGATGCAGGCAAATGGGTCTAGATCAGTTTGGCAATAAGTTCAGCATGGACTAGTTGGACCAAAGGGTGTTTCCATGCTGTATTACTTTTATAGTACTGTGGTAATTATGGGAGAATATAATCGTCATAAACTGGACACAAAATTTGCAGTGTAGAGGATGAGTTCATGGAATGTGTATCACTTTCTTTAAGATCAGTCAAGAAACCAACTTAGGAACTGGCTATTTTGGATGCAGTGAGAAAGGGTTAATTAAAAACTGTGGTAAGCCATAATAGGGCAGAATTTGATACTGAAAGCAATTTGTTAAGTTCAAGCTAAGGATCACGAATCTAAACACAACAAAAATGCAGGTATGAGGGACAAAGTTAAGGTAGATTGGAAAGTAACATTTAAGAATATGACTTCAAACAAGAAATGGCAAGCAACTAAAGAATTAATCATAATTTGTTACAAATGTATGTTCCTTTCAAGACAAAGTACTATTTGTGGTTGACAAGAAGAGTTAAGGATAGTATTTTATCAAAGAAAGAGAATTCTAACATTGCTAATGCCTGAGGATTTTGGAAAGCAAAAGGAAGACCAAAACATTTGACGAGGAAACTGAAAAGATAATGAGAATAGGGGATCTTGAGGCCCAAAAATCAGACTGCGATATTACTATAGTTATGTAATTGGGAAGAAATTAGTGAATGTAAACATGGCCCATTAGGAGGTAGAAATAGATGAAAATGTATTGGGGAATAATGAAGTGATATGGAAATATTTTGGGCTGAATCTTTAAACAGCGGTGGAGGCAGGCAGACCTGTAACTTCTCA
Organism: Ginglymostoma cirratum; assembly: GCA_024137785.1. NCBI lineage: Eukaryota > Metazoa > Chordata > Chondrichthyes > Orectolobiformes > Ginglymostomatidae > Ginglymostoma > Ginglymostoma cirratum. The sequence goes on from JAHRHZ010000087.1 coordinate 17,718,349, forward strand.
TCACTGGCTGGCATGTGGTTTTGCTGTCTTGTTTCCACTTCACAGCCATATTGAAGCATGCCAATTCAGAAGTGAAAATATCATCAGACACCATTAAGGCTACTCTGTCGATGCCAAAACATGTTGGGGAAATAGTGTGCATGCTCCCTAACTATCAAAAATCATATCTGGGATCAAGTACTGACATGATGTGTTGTAGAGACTCAGATATATACCTAATGTTGGTGTCCCAACCCTAGAATTATGTTCCAATCGTGTGCGTCTGTCTTCATGATAGACAACACAAAAACATTTCTAGAATTAATGAGGATCCAAGTATTTGTCAGTAATGAGGAACTCCAAAGAATTAGTGTCAGTGAAAAAGTGGTCTGGAAATATCACTGGGATGAAGTAGTAACAAATCTGCATCCAAGAATTTTAAAAAGAGGTAGCTACAGAGATAGCAAGTGGTGAATTGGTTTTGATCGTGCAGAATTCTTAAGGACTGGAAGATAACATATGTAACCCAGATATCTAAGAAAGGAGGAAGAGCGAAAATGGGGAACTGCAGGCCAGTTTAGCCTAACATAGCAGAATGCACAATGTTAGAATCTAATATTAAGAATACAGTAAACGGGTAATTAGAAAATCACAATATGATTAAACAGTGCCACAGATTTCAAAGAGTTTGACAAATAGTGTTTGACAAATCTATTACGTAGTACTTTGAGGATGTAACTAGTAAAATGATAAAGGGGAAACCAGTGGATGGACTGTATTTGGATTTTTAGAAACTTTCAATAAGCTGGAGACTCATGGGCTTGGGCTAATACATTAGCATGGATTGAGGATTTGTTAATAGACAGAAGAGACAGCAGAATAAAAGCAGGATGTTTTCAGGTTGACAGGTTATAATTAGTGGGGTACTAATAAACTATTTACAATCTAAATTAGTTACATAAGACGAACATAACAGGTCTAAGTTTATTGAATATACAAATGAAGCGGGACACAAATAAGTGAAGAAGTCACAAGAAGGCTGCAGGGGGATATGGACAAGTTGGGTAAGAAGGCATGAATATGGCTGAGACAATACAATGTGGATAAGTGTGATATTATTCACTTTGGTAGGGAAAAGTTTAAAATGGTGAGACACTGAAAATGTTTACATCCAGAGGAACCTGCGTGCCTGTATTTTTCAAGTCGGGTGACCTGGACCAATACAGAAAATCCAGATATGACCTCCGCAAAGCCATCAAGGAGGCCAAGAAGTAGTACCAAGACCAGTAATAGTAGTAAGAGGCCCAGACCGGCCAAACAGACTCCCGCTGTCTACGGCAGGGCCTAAACAACATTACGGGATACAAAATGAAACAGTGTAAGATCGTGGACAATGACATCTCTCCCTGACACGTTCAATGCTTTCTATGCTCGGTTTGAGAAGAATACCACCATTTGGCAATGCCTGCCCCGACAGCCCCAGACACACCTGTTCCCTCCGTCTCCGCTTCAGAATTCAGATCAGTTTTCCTGGGAGTCAATCCAAGGACAGCAATGGACACAGATCCCTGGCCAAACACTCAGATCCTGTGCAGACCAACTGGTGGAGGTATTCACCGACATCTTCAGCTTGGCGGAAGGAGGGCTCGAAGTCTCCACCTGCTTCAAGAAGACCACCATCATCCCCGTACCCAAGAAAACACATGCAGTACGCCTTAATGACTACTGCCCAATAGCTCTGACTTCAATAATCATTAAGTGCTTCGAGAGGCTGGTCATGGCCCACATCAACTCCAGTCTTTCAACCTGCCTCAATCCCCTACAGTTTGCCTACTGACATAGCAGATCCACAGAGGATGCCATATCCCTAGCCCTGTACTCATTCCTGGATCATCTGGGCAAGAAAGACACCTATGTCAGACTCTTGCTCATTGACTACAGTTCCGCCTTCAACACCATTATCTCCTCCAGACTGATCTCAAAACTGCATGACCTTGGTCTCGGCTCCGCCTTCTGCGATTGGCTCCTCAGTTTTCCGACGTAAAGGCCGCAATCAGCAAGGCTAGGTAACTGCACCTCCTTCAAAATAACACTCAACACTAGAGCACCTGAAGGATGTGTCCTCAGTCCCCTACTGTACTCCCTGTACACCTATGACTGTGTTGCCAAATTCTGAACGAACACCATCTACAAGTTCGCTGTTGACACCACCATAGTGGGACAATATCTAACAACAAGTCAAAAATACAGACGGGAGATAGACAGCTTGATGATGTGGTGCAATAAAAACAAGCTGTCTCTCAACGTCAGCAAAACTAAAGAACTGATCATTGGCTTCAGAAGGAAGGGACGAGAACACACCCCCATCTACATCAACGAAACTGAGGTTAAGAATGTGAACAGCATTAAGTTTCTCAGAGTGACGATAACCGATGACCTGTTCTGGACTTCCCACGTAGATGCGACAGTTAAGAAGGCACAACAATGCCTCTTCCTTCTCAGGTGGCTCAGGAAATTTGGCATGTCCATAAGCTCCCTCACCAACCTCCACAGATGCACCATTGAAAGCATAATAACCGGGTGCATAACGGCCTAGTATGGCAACTGCTGTGCCCAGGACCGTAAGAAACTACAGAAGGTGATGTGTACAGCCCAGACCATCACGGAAGCCAACTTTTGATCCATGGACTCTATTTACACAGCTCGCTGCAGTGGAAAGGCAGCCAATATCATCAAAGACCATCGCATCCTTGTAATGACCTCCTACAACCTCTTCTGTCAGGCAGAAGATACAGAAGCCTGAACACATGCACAAACAGGTTTAGGAACAGCTTCTTTCTGGCCATTATCAGACTGTTGAATGTACTGTAGCCTCAAATAATGTAACCTGTACGCCTCCAAGTCTTTTGATCTGTACATCTTTAGCTTGCTGTGATCTGCGTGTATCAAACAAAACAAAGCTTTTCACTGTATTTCGGTACACATGACAATGAAATCATCAGATAAAAAGTCAGATAAATCAGATGTGTACAATATTACAGAAACTTAAAATTCAGGTTCGAAAGAACCATAGAGATGTACAGCATGGAAACAGACCCTTCGATTCAACTCTTATGCGATGACCAGGTATCCTAAATTGATCTAGTCCCATATGCTAGAATCTGAGCCATATGTCCCTAAATCCTTTCTATTCACCTACCCATCCAGATGCCTGTTAAATGCTGTAATTGTACCCATCTCCGCTGTCTCCCCAGCAGCTCATTCTATACACACACCACCCTCCGCATGCAAAAGCTACCCCTTATTTATGTCCCTCCTAAATCTTTCCCCTCTCACCTTAAATCCATGCTCTCTAGCTTTGGACTCCACAGGGAGAAAAACCTTTGCTATTCACCCTATCCATGAGTCTCATGATTTTATAAACCTCTATAAAGGTCACCCCTCAGCCTCCAACACTCCAGGGAAAAAAAAGCCCCAGTCTATTCAGCCTCTCCTTTCGGCTCAAACCTTCCAACCCTGGCAACATCCTTGTAAATCTTTTCTGAACCTTTTCAAGTTTCACAACATCCTTCCTACAGCAGGGAGACCAAATTGCATGGCAGTATTCCTAAAGTGGCCTAACCAATGTCCTGTGCAGCTGCAACATGACCTCCCAACTCCTACACTCAATGCTCTGACCAAATTTGGCAAGCGTACCAAACAACTTCTTCACCATTGTGGCTAAATGCGATTCCAAGTTCAAGGAACTATGTACCCGACCCCCTAGGTTTCTTTGTTTGGCAACACTCCTTAGGACCCTACCACTAACTGTGTCAGTCCTGCCCTGATTTGCCTTATCAAAATGCAACATCTCACATTTATCTAAATTAAACTCTATCTGCTACTCCTCGGTTCATTGGCCCATCTGATCAAGGTCCTGTTGTACTCTGAGATAAACTTCTTCACCATCCACTACATCACCAATTTTGGTGTTATCTGCAAACTTATTAACCATACTCACTATCTGCAAACTTATTACCCATACTCCCTACATTCACATCCAAAGCATTTATATAAATGATGAAAAGCAGTGGACTTGGCACTGAGCCTTGCAGCACTCTGCTACTCACATCCCTCCAGTCCGATAAGCAACTCTCCACTGCCACCCTCCGTCTCCTATACTCAAGCCAATTTTATATTGAATTGGCTAGCTCCCCTGGACTACGTGATCTAACCTTACTAGCCAGACATACCAAGCGGAACCTTATTGAACACCTTGATGAAGTCCATATAGACAACAACCATGGCTTCATCAATCTTCATTATCTCTTCAAAAAAACTCAATCAACTTGGTGAGACACGATTTCCCATGCACAAAACCATATTGATTATCCCTAATCACTTCTTACCTTTCCAAATGCATGTAAATCCTATGCCTCAGAATCTCCTCCAACAACTTAGCCACCACTGAAGTCAGGCTCACCAGTCTACAGGTCCCTGTCTTTTCCTTACCACTTTTCTTAAATAATGGTCCATTAGTAACCCTTCAGTCTTCTGGCCCTTCACCTATGGCTGTCGTTGATGCAAATATCTCAGCCAGGGACCCAGCAATCTCTTCTGTAACATCCCATGAAGCTCTGGGAAACACCTGATCAGGTCCCGGGGATTTCTCTACCTTTATACAGTTTAAGGCCTCTAGCACCTCCTCTTCTGTAATATGAGCAACTTAAGACACTGCTATTTATTTCCCCAAATTCCCTCGTTTCCATGTCCTTCTCCAGCAGGGCGAAATATTTGTTTAGTATCTCAGCACCTCCTGTGGTTCCACACATAGATGGCCTAAGGGCCCTATTTGCTCCCCAGTTACCCTTTTGCCTTTAATGTACTTGTAGAATCTCTTTGGATTCTCCTTAACCCTATTTGCTAAAGCTATCTCATGTCCCCTTTTTGCCCTTCTGATTTCCTTCTTGAGTATATTCCTACTGCCCTTATACTCCTCAAGGGATTCACTCAATCCCAGCTATCTATACCTGACATACGCCTCCTCCTTTTTCTTGACCAGAGCCTCAATTTTGAGTCATTCAACATTCCTGACATCTACCAGCCTTGCCCTTTGCACTAAACAGGAAAATTCTATTTCTGAACTCTTGTTATCTCATTTTTGAAGGCCTCCCACTTTCCAACCATCCCTTTGCCTGCAAACAGCCTCACCGAGTCAACTTTTGAAGGTTCCTACCTAATATTGGCCTTTTAGATCAGGTCTATCCTTTCCCATAACTATTTTAAAACTAATAGAATTATAATTACTTGCCCCAAAGTGCTCTCCCACTGACACCTCGGTCACTTGCCCTGCCTTATTTCCCAAAACTAGGTCAAATATTGCTCCTTCTCTAGTAGGTACATCCACGTATTTTCTTGCACATACCTCGATAGGAATGAATATGGTATGTTTATTTACAAAGGGATTCAAATGTATGAGTTACAGAGATATTAATACACAGAGCAGTTTGCAATTCCTGCAGTGCGTGACATACTTTCCCTAGAGGTAATGCAACAAAGATTCACAGAGCCAAATGACTTCCTCCTCCTGATCAGATTTTGTGTTTGATCTGTCTACCCCAACATCCAGTCGTGAAGAGGGGTAATACCCGAAACTTTGACTTCTCCTTTCCTCGAGACGTTGCCTGGCTTGCTGTGTTCTTCTAGCCCCCTGTTTGTCTACTTTGTCTTTTCTTCTTGTTTTGCCTACATCAATCTGTCTAAATATTTGGCACTGGCAACAAGAAAACTGTATCTTAATTTTTTTTCTCCCCCCTATTGATGTGCTTACATGCACATTGTGTGTATTGAGTTTACTGTTTAATTGTCCAGGAAAAGAAATCACCATTAGTATCCCATACATATTACGTATGACAATATTAAAAACAAATCTGTAACAATACAAAAAGTGCAATGTCCTGCATTTAATCTTTTCAAGTCTGTACAGCAGACGTACAATGAAACAATGGTTATCATTAAGCTTTTCTCAAAAAAACTTCAACTTACTTATGACATTATGTTCCATACCCAAGATACATTTTGTAATGGAGGACAAATGATTCTCAGAAATTCAGTTTTAGATTTATTTTGCGGAGCTCATTTCATACCTCCCCAATACTGTAATCCAGCTGGCGAGCCCTAACGATCATCTCCATTTGAAAGACATATCCTTTCGATACACACTTTTCAACCAGTTTCTGCAGTACTTCTTTTTTGTATAACCTGTACATAGAAATACACTATCTTATATTTAAATGCATGACTTTAAGCAGATATTGGAGAGGGAGAAAACAGTTAGGATACACATTTGCATTTCCTACAGTTTCTAATCCAAAACTGGAAGTACTACCACTGCAAAGTGCTGTTCCTGTAGTGTGTATAGCTTTCATCTCCGGAAGCAAAAATATTGAGGAACTGATTCATAAGAAATGCAGTCTATGACACTACTGAGCTGCACAGAGTACAAAGTTCATTTTTTGATCTGAACTGCATGATAGCAGAGTTGGTCTCAGCTAGGGCAGTGGTAGGATATTGAAGTGTTCCCCTGACTAGAAAGGGGAGGTACAGAAATCTGCCAGGGGCTATTCCTCTAATTCCTTTCCACTGACCTACTGCTGAAAAGCACTTAACCTTCATGAGAAGGGCAGGATTATATAGAATCAGCTACAGTGGCCTATTTTCAAATAGACAACTTCAAAAAATATAAGGGGAAGAACAGGAAAAATTTGGGATTCACAGGACATAGTACAGCACAAAACAGCCCCTTGGCAAATGACGTTGTGCCGAACATGACAGCAAATTAAATTAATCTCTTCTGCCTGTCATTGGTCCTTTTCCCCTCCATTCCTTACATATTCAGGCACTTATCTAAAAGCCCATTAAACACCCCTCTTGTATCTGCCTCCACCACCAACCCCGGCAGCACGTTCCAGACACCAACCACACTGTGTAATAAACTTGTCCCTCACATGTCCTTTGAAATTCCATCTCCCCCCCTGCCCAAGCTTAAATGCATGCCCCTGATATGAGACATTTCAACTCTGGGATAAAGATTCTGACTATCAAGTGTATCTACACATCTCATAATTTTATAGGCTTCTATTAAGTCTCCCTTCAGCCTCCACCACTCCAGAGAAAACGACCCTAATTTTTCTAGTTTTTTACTATAGCTGATTGCTGCCTGGACTGAGCGCTTTCTTCTGCACCCTGTCCAAAGCCTCCACATCCTTCCTGTAGTGTGGTGACCGAACTGAATGCAATACTGTAACTGCAGCCTAACCAAAGTCTTATAAAGCTGCAACTTGACATCCCGACTCTTGTACTGAATGCCCCGATCAATAAAGGCAAGCATGCCAGACAACAAGCATGGGGCTGGATGAACACAGCAGGTCAAGCAGCATCATAGGAGCAGGAAAACTTGACGTTTCGGGCCTAAACCCTTCATCAGAAATCACCTTCTTTACCATCCTATCTCCTTGTGTGGCACTTTCAGGGAGCTATAGCTAAAGACTTGAATCCCCCAAAATCCCTTTGTACACTTCAGGGGAGGCAATGGCATAGTGGTATGATCACTGGACTGTTAATTCAGAAATGCAAGTAATGTCCTGGGTTCAAATCCAGCCATGACAGATGATGGAACTTAATTTCAATAACAATCTGGAATTAAGAGTCTCAGCTTGACCATGAATCTATTCTCGATTGTTAGGAAAAAGCCATCTGGGTCACTAATGTCCTGTAGGGAAGGAAACTACCATCCTTACCAGTCTGGCCTTCATGTTACTCTAGACCCACAGCAACGTGGGATCAATGTGGAATCTTAACTGCCCTGTAGGTTATTAGGGTTAAGCAATAAATGCTGACCTAACCAGCAATACCAACATACTGTGAATGAATAAAGGAGAGAGGAAAAAAAAACAATGCTGTTCAGAATCCTGCCATAAACTGTATATTTTTCGTTAACATTTGATCTCCTAAAGTGCAGCACCTCAGTTGCCCATATTAAACTACATCTGCCATTTCTCCACCCATTCTTACCTTCACTAACAGTATAATGATTAATGTATAGGAGAGAGATAGAATCAAATAATTCAAATTTAAATTGATAGCTAATGGACAACAGAAACACCATATATAGTCATATACAAGTCAATACCATGATTTTCAGCCTAACCCCCCCCCCCCATCATAATTTTTCATATATTTAATCAATAAGTTGACTTTCTTTTTTATGATCAAAGCCCAAAAGATTTTAGAACCAAACATTTATTCCCAGAGACGTTCATGATTAGATTTCATTAAAATGTTTAAATAAAGAAAATAAATATCTGTAAATAAAAGTGTGTACATGTTAGATAACTAGTAAGCATGCAATGTATATAGTTTGTATTATGAAATAAATAAATGCTAGAAAATTAATAATGAATTATTTGGTGTTGTTGATTTTACTTTATTTCATTTTGACAATTATTTTGGGTCCAAACCACGTAGGTACATCAATGCCTCAAAAACATCTCCATGTAAAAGTCAACCCTGAGAGACTTGGCTGAGAAAACTGGTCTCCAAAATTCAACCTTTACAAGACAATATGTGGTAAAAATGCTGACAAAATTCTTCTGTCCTTCCACTCTACCCATGTTAGAGGCTTACAGCTTTGTACAAACAGTCAGATTTTGTCACTAAACCTGACTGGACCCACAGAACACTTAATGTGTTAGAAGATTAGCCTTAAATTCTATTCTTCATTACTCCCAGTACAGTAGGAAGAAATTGCTTGATTGAACTTAATAGGAAAACAGCATTTTTGGCTGTTGTTTGATAACTATATATACTTCTTTACATGCCCTCAAGGTACAAAATTACACCCATACAAATGTACATTAGAGGAATGATATTAAACCACACTCCTACCTGAAGCTACCTGTCAAGTCTGAAGCTCCTGGTCTCAACAATACCTGTGTGACAAAATTTGCTCCTCGACTGCATTAAAGAACAGTAGTGAATAATTATAACATGAAAACAAAGTGACATAATTTCACTAACCTTTGAGAAATTGAAGACAATGCTTGTTTAAATTTTACACTTAGCAACTGAATGTATTAACAAGATTTAAACATAAAACAGTGAAGTAAATTAACCCATTGTCAAATATGTAAACATCATAATTATTGTTTTGTTTTGGCTGGATGACAGAAAACGGAGAAAAGGTATAAAATCCAAAAAGATTTCACCTTATTTTAAGCACTAATTTACCATACATGTGATATTTTAAAAAGAGTGATTGCAGCACTATAACAAGCTTGTGACTTTTATCCTCAAAATAAAATTCATTTCCTGCTATTAAGTTAATTTTAATGCCTGTAAATGGGGTTACAAAACTTAATTCAGACTCCAGTTTACTTTGAAATTGAAATCTTGGCCAACATTTTTAGAAATCCATTACAAATCAGGCCAGCAATTCAGCTCAATCTTACTGTCAAGATTTACCAGGGAAGAGTGTGCCAATAATCACGCTTGACTATTCCACAGGGCGTCACAACATGTAAACGTACTTGTAAACATATGAAATCTCAATAAGGCCCTCAAACAGATCAATTTGCTTGACTGAATGATACTCAAGACAAAAGCAATTCACACCAGGTTCTTCAGTAACACTACTGAAGAAGGGTCCCAACCCGAAACGTCATCTTTCCTGCTCCTCTAATGCTGCCTGGACCTGCTGTGTTCCTAACTCCGCAATGGATTGACTCTGACTCCAACATTAGCAGTTCTTGCTATCTCGGAGTTACATGTATTTTTTATTTATGGGACATGGGCATCACTGGCTGGCCAGGATTTATTGCTTGATCCTAGTTGCCTTTGAGAGGGTGGTGGTGAGCTGCCTTCTTCAACTGCTGCAATCCACGTGCTGTAGGTAGACCCACAATGCCTTTAGGAAGGCAATTCCAGGATTTGACCCAGTGACAGTGAGGGAACAGTGATATATTTCTGAGTTAGGATGGTGAGTGCCTTGGAGGGCAACTTGCAAGTGGTGCTATTCCTACGTATCTGCTGCCCGTGTCCTTCTGATGGAAGTGATCTGGGCTTGGAAAGTGCTAGGGATCTTGGGTGAATTTCTGAAGCACATCTTCCAGCTAGTACACACTGCTGTTACTGAGCACTGGTGGTGGAGGGCGTGGATGCTTGTGAATGTGGTGCCAATCAAGTGGGCAGCTTTGTCCCAGATGGTGTCAAGTTACTCAAGTGTTGTTGGAGCTGCACCCATCCAGGCAAGTGGGGAGTATTCCATCACACTCCTGACTTGTGCGTTGTAGATACCGGGCAGGTTCTGGGGAAATCAGATGGTCAGTTACTGATGACTGCCCAATGTTCAGCACAATTTGTGACTCCTCAGACACTGAAGCAGTCCATGTTCAAATGCATCTAGATCTGGACAATATCCAGGCTTGGGCCGACAAGTGGCAAATAACATACGCACCACACAAATGCCAGGCAATGCCATCTCCAACAAAAGACGATCTAACCACTGCCTCTTGATATTCAGTGGAGTTACCATCGCTGAATCCAACATTATGAACATCCTTAGGTTTACCGTTGACTAGAAACTCAAGTAGACTCACTACATAAACACAGGAGCTACTGGAAAAGGTTAGCGGCTAGGAATACTGCCATATTTCCTGCCACCAAATTGCTGTTGTAGCTCCTGTGTTTATGTAGTGAGTCCACTTGAGTTTTTGGTCAACAGTAAACCCTAGGATGTTCAAAATGGTGGATTCAATGATGGTAACACCACTGAATGTCAAGAGGCAGTGGTTAGATTGTCTTTTGTTGGAGATGGCATTGCCAGGTATGTGTGTGGTGTGAATGTTATTTGCCACTTGTCGGCCCAAGCTTGGATATTGTCCAGATCTTACTGAAGCAGTCCATGTTCAAATGCAGCATCTGAGGAGTCACAATGAACTTCCCCACTTCTGACCTTCTGATGAACAGAATGTCATTGATGAAGCAGCTGAAGATGGTTAGGCTTAGGAGATCACCCTGAGGAATGCTTGAAGAAATACCCTGAAACCAAGATGACTGACCTCCAACAACCATAACCACCTTAACATAGGTTAGGTATGACTCCAACCACAGGAGCATTTGTGCCCTGATACTCATTGATTCCAGTCTTGCTAGGGCTGCTTAATGTCACGCTTGGTCGAATGCAGCCTTGATGTCAAGGGCGGTCGCCATCAGCTCACCTTTGGAATTCAGCTCTTTTGTCCATGTTTGAACGAAAGCTGTAATGAAGTCAGGAGCTGAGTAGCCCTGGTGTGACCCAAACTGGGCATCACTGAGCAGGTTATTACTGAGCAGCTGCTGCTTGATTGCGCTGTTGATGATATCTTCCATCACTTTCAAGTCATAGAGGTGTACAGCACAGAAACAGACCCTTTGGTCCATGCCGACCAGATATTCTAAATAAATCTGGTCCCATTTTCCAGCATTTGGCCCATATCCCTCTAAACTCTTCCTATTCATATACCCATCCAGACGCCTTTTAAATATTATGTCTCCACCACCTCCTTGGCAGCTCATTCCATACATGCACCACCTTCTGCATGAAAAAGTTGCCCTTCAAGTCCCTTTTAAATCTTTCCCCTTTTACCATAACCCTACGCTCTCTAGTTTTGGAATTCACTACACTGGGAAAAAAAGACTTTAGCTATTCACCCTATCCATGCCCCTCATGATTTTATAAACTTCTGTAAGGTCACCCCTCAACCTCTGACACTCTGGGGTAAAAAGCCCCAGCCTCTTCAGCCTCTCCCTATAACTCAAACCCTCTAATCCTGGCAACATCCTTGTAAATCTTTTCTGAACACTTTCAAGTTTAACAACATCTTTCCTATAGCAGCGAGACCAGAATTGAATGCAGTATACAAAAGTGGCCTAACCAATGTCCTCTACAGCCGCAACATGACCTCCCAACTCCTATACTCAATACACAGACCAATAAAGCCAAGCACACAAAACACCTTCCTCACTACCCTACCTGTGACTCCACTTCCAAGGAACTACGAACCTGCATACCAAGGTCTCTTTGTTCAGCAACACTCCCCACAACATTATCATTAGGTGTATGAGTCCTGCCCTGATCTGCATGTCCAAAAGGCAGCAACTCATATTTATCTAAATTAAACTCCATCTGCCACTCGTCAGTCCATTGGTTCATCTGAACAAGATCCCGTTATACTCTGAGGCAGCCTTCTTCCCTGCCCACTGCACCTCCAAATCTACTGTCATCTGTAAACTTACTAACCATACCTCCTATGTTCACACCCAAATCATTTATATAAATGATGAAAAGTAGTGGACTCAGCACAGATCATTGTGGCACACCACTGGTCTCAGGCCTCCAATCTGAAAAGCAACCCTCCACCACCAGCCTCTGTCTTCTACCTTCGAGCCAGTTCTGTATCCAAATGGCTAGTTCTCCCTGTAATCCACGTGACCTAACCTTGCTAACCAGTCTACCATGAGGAACCTTGTTGAATGTCTTACCGACGTAGATCACGTCCATCACTCTGCCCACATCAACCCTCTTCGTTATTTCTTCAAAAAAACTCAATTAAGTTAGTGAGACACGATTTCCCACGCACAAAGCCATGTTAACGATCCCTAACCAGTCCTTGCCTTTCCAAATACATGTAAACCCTATCCCTTAGGATTCTCTCCAACAACCTGCCAGCCACTGATGTCACGTTCACAGTCTGTTGTTCCCTGGCTTTTCCTTACCACCTTTCTTAAATAGTGGCATCACATTAGCCAACCTCCAGTCTTCTGGGATCTCACTTGTGGATATCGATGGTACAAATATCTCAGCAAGGGGCCCAGCAAACACTTCCCTAGCTTCCCAGAGTTCCACAGTACATCTGATCGGGTCCTGGGGATTTATCTATCTTAATGTGTTTTAAGACATCTAGCACCTCCTCCTCTGTAATACGGACATTTTTCAAGATATCACTTGTTTACTTCCCCTTATTCTCTATCTTCCATATTCTTCTCCACAGTAAAATACATGTTTACTTGCTGCCCCATCTCCTGTGATTCCACACATAGGCAGCCTTGCTGATCTTTAAGGTGCCACATAGCCTTTAGCTTTTGCAGTACCCAGTACTTCCAACAATTTCTCAATATCACACGGAGTGAATCAAATTGGCTGAAGACTGGTATCTGTGATGCTGAGGACCACTGGAAAAGTCCAAGGTGGATCATTCACTCAGTACTTCTGGCTGAAGACTGCTGCAAATGCTTCAGCCTTATCTTTTGGACTGATGTGTTGGCCTCTTCCATCATTGAGGATGGGGATATTTATGGAGTCTCTTCCTCCTCCCATAAGTTGTTTAATTGCCCACTACCATTCATGATTGGATGTGGCGGGACTGCAGAGCTTAGATCGGATCTGTTGATTGGGTGATTGCTTAGCTCTATCACTTGATGCTCCGGCTGTTTGGAATGAATGTGGTCCTGGCTGACACCTCATTTTTAGGTATGCCTGGTGCTGCTCCTGCCATACCCTCCTACACTGTCCATTGAAGCAAGGTTAATCCCTGGCTCGATGGTAATGGTTGAGGTCACAGATTATGCTGGAATATAATTTTGCTTTTGTTGACGGCTCACAGCACCTCATGTATGCCTGATCTTGAATTTCTAGTTCTGTTTAAAGTCTGCCCCTTCTAGCATGGTGACTGTGCCACACGACACAATGGAGGGTATTCTCTATGTGAAGATGGAACCGTATCTCTACGAGGGCTGTGCAGTGCTACTCTTACCAATACTATCATGGACAGGCGCATCTGCAGCTTGGTAAGCAGGAGGTTAAGTATGTTTTTTCCACATCACCATCTGCGGCAGACCCAGTTTAGCAGCCATGTCAGTTAGGATTCAACAAGCTTGATTATTAATGCAGCAGCCAAGTCATTCTTGGTGGTCTATCCACCCAGTGAGAGGACATATTCAGTGATAGTGGTGGTGGTGTCTGGGACATAAAGTTGTGGTAAAGCTCAGCAGGTCTGGCAACATCTGAGAAGGAAAAAACAGAGTTAACGTTTCAGGTCCAGTGACCCTTCCTCAGATCCTTCCTTATGGTGTCTGGGACATTGTCACGCGGTGGCTTGACTAATCTGTGAGACAGTTTTCCAAATTTTGGCATAAGTTCCCAGATGTTAGTAAGGAGGGCCTTGCAGGGACGACAGCACTGTTTTCGCCGTTGTCTTTTCCAGTGCCTAGGATGATGCCAGGTGGTCCGTCCAGTTTAATTTCACATTGAGACTTTGTAGTGACTGATACAACTGAGTAACTTGTTAGGCCACTTCTGTAGCCAGTTGGTAGTCAACCACATTGCTGAGAATCTGGAGTCACACACACGCTAGACCAGGAGAGGATGGCAGATTTTCTTCCCTGAAGGTCATTAGTGAACCAGATGAGTTTTTCTGACAATCGATGATGGTTTCACGGTCATCAGTAGATTCTGAATTCCAGATTTCTTTCATTGAGTTCTAATTTCACCAACTGTCCCCTTATTGCTTCCAAAATGCCACACTGTATTTCATAGGTCGACAGTATGCTTCATTTGATTTTTAAATTGCTAAACATTCCTGGTATTCCAGTTACAACAGTCTAACTTCCATTTTAGTTTATAGACCCAAAAATATGAAATATGTGTCCTCTTAAATTAGACTATTCAGTTCAATTCTTCCAATACCATTGAAAAAAAGAAAACTTCAATTTGTTTTTGAAGTATTTGTAGGGTTTTCCCTTTATTTCGAAGAAGTCTCTTCCATATATTGACAACAATCCTAAACTCATCTTACCCAGGATTGGAATGCGTCTCTTTGATTTCGTCTCAGGGTTTAGTTGAAGCAATTTCCTACTTTATCTTAACCATACTCAAACTCTATAATCACTTTGACAATCTCAGCACTCAAAAACACAAGTCTATCTAATCCTTCCTCTTACCTGAGATCCTTGGGGAAAAATACTAACTTTTGCATCAACTTTTGCATGTTGATCACACCTGGGGGTCACACATTTGACCTGCGTGGGAAATACAGTCATCTGAAAGTGTTGTTTCCCAAAATGGATTAACGAGAGGACAGATTCACCATACAATTAAAGGCAGTAAGCAAGCTCTCATGTCAAAAGGAGGCCCTCCTGCTCAGGAAGTAAAGAAACCTAGAGTTCCAGTGAGAAATAGAGACAGAAGGGGCCTCTATTTTGAAGGCTCCCTCTCCAACTACTTAAACTTTCATGTTAAAAATGGCCAAACTAAAAAAAGATCCCTCCATGGGACATCTGAAGGTAGACAGATGGAGATAGCTTCAAACCAGTTGTTCGGTGTTTTGCTACTAAGCTGCTGCCTTTGGTAAACTGGCCCCATCCTCATGAAGGCTCTCAGGCCAACCAGAAAATTTTATTCAGCCTCTGGCAACAGATCTTAATAAGCCATTCAGTATCGTCAATTACTCACTCTCTATGAGCAGATAGCCCTTTGGCTGCCGATTCCGTGTCCACGAGAATGGCCCCAGTCATTACGGTGCTTACAAATGAACACACTAGAGAACAGTACAAATTTTCATGCCTGTCCGCCTTCATACTCTTCCCCATTCGGTGCCGAGAATCATGCTGTAGGTATCAACCTTGTGGTTCTTATCTACACTATCTGCCCGAAGGACTCAAATGTTACAGTGACAAGAATCAGACTCAGTACTCGGCATGTATTGTGAGCAATGCACTATACTTGGATCATAACTTACACCATTTTGCCTGAATAGCCAACATTCTACGGTCTTTGTTAATCGCTGCTTTGCTTTGATTGGACCCACTAAGCATTGAGTCCAAGACAAAGGCATCTTTCATCGAGAGAAACAAACAGTCTCTCTGTGTAGAGTATACAAGTTAGCTTTGTAAAATGAGGTTCTGAGTTTGTTTATCTGGACAGAAGGTAAAAATTACTTCTTAATAATCCATCTTACAAAACAAGTCAGAAGTCACACAACACCAGGTTACAGTCCAACACGTTTATTTGAAATCACAGTTCCATTGATTATAAGTATATGTGTCCTGGTTATCATGGGGGTCAAGGAGCCCAGATCAAGCCTTATTAAAAAGTCAGGTGCCAGGTTTAACAGCTGAACACAAGAGGGAAGCAGTTTTATGCAGATTTCAAGGCTCAGGCAGTTTGACTCGGATTTCCAAGGCAGCCAGAGAGCGTGCAAGAGAGACAGAGAGGCTGCTATAGACAGCAGGGGAAAAGGCTGTTCTGTTTGCTACCAGGCACAGTACAGGTAGCAACATGTTTTATGGTCACAGAAATGAAACCTGTGGAAATTCAAAGATACTGCAAAATTCACACTGGGGAGACCAGGAGATAGAATCAACAGAGTGGGCCTCGGTGCTAGAAGTTGGTTCAGACACTCTAAAAAGATTCAAACGAGTAATTTTTGCTAGATACTGGATATTACAACTCAATGAAATTGTGGGTTACTTTGGATTGGTTCCTGTAAAGTCTGTAATTCTGCAGAGAATGCTGTGGAATGTATAGACATAGCATGGCTTTATTAGCTGTGTTTAGAAATATTTAGGATATTTTCCTGTCATTTAGAGTACTAGTTGCCTATTAAGCACAGTTTTAGCAAAGTTAATTTTAGTTTATTACAGTAAAAATCTTAAAACTTGAAATCTTGTTACTTTTTTTTTTAAAATCACTCACTGGGAATTTGAATCTCTTAAAAAATTACTGGGCTCCACGGAGATCATAACAATCTCTTGAGTTGGAACTGCTCTTGCTTCTCAATCTGGAATCACAAGGAAAATCAGGTTTCAACCTGAAATGTTGACTTATATGCTCCTCATATGCTGTCTGATCTGCTATGCTTTTCTAGCCTCACACCTATAGACTCTGGCTTTCAGCATCGGCAGTCCTTCTTGTCTCCAAACAATCTATAATTTTATTTGGATACTATGAAACTACATAACTGCCACACCTAAATCTTTTTCCTATTTGCTATTATACTTACATATTCTACCTTTGGAACATTACACATCACCTTAAATTAATATTAAAATGATTTCTGAAATGAGCTTAGGCATTTACTAAGTCTAAACCTCTCTGAACTGCATTTACTCATAGCATCCTGCTTTCTCTCACAACTTTAGATCACACGCATTCTACTTACAATATCCTCATTAAGGCTGTTGATATTATTCACAGCATAGATGGTGGACTCTTGATGGTTGCAGCTGTCAAACTTGAACAGCAGCCATTGACAACAACCGAGTTTGTTTTTCAATTTACAGTCAGTTTCTTGATTTTACAAATTTTCATTTAACCCACAACTTAAGTGCATAATTTTTGAAAGTGAAGATTTATAATAACTGAATATCAACCACTAGCTTCATAAAATTAAATTAAATACATTTGTTGGACACAACCTACGTTTAAAATCGGTTTCAGCTTTGATTTTATACCTATACTGTCATGACATAACTTAGATTTTTTTCTTTATTATAAACACAATGTTTCTTCCATTATGACTATCACACTAAAAGGCCTTCAAATTTTAACATCTTTGTTGTGATCCCTATTAAAGGACCGTGTGCCAATGAGTTGCAATAATTTCCCATGATAGTTATCTTTATTTCTGACGGAACACAAAAAAAAATTCTGGAATGTTACATCTAGGTTGAGGACCAGAAGTCCACAAACAAGTGGCAAGGTGGCAAACAAAGACCAAGGCTATACTTACACAAATCCAGACATCATAAGATTTGAAAGTTGAAACAGTTTAACTGAGACAATTTTGACAAAGAAAGGATCAGCAAGCTGGAACCCTTGAGAGGCAGTCCAGGTATTCAGCTCTGGACTTAAAAGTGATCTATGTCTTCCTAAATGTGCAACTTTTAAGGCCTGACTACAAATACTGAAGCACAACCATTATGAGGGCTAAAAGGGAGCTGTTATTTTCTTTTCCTCACAGCTTGCTGGTTAACACAATAAAACAGAAAGTTAGGAGCTTAATACTATATAACTTTATTCTAATCCATTTAAAATATTTAATTGGATGCATTTCATGTGGCACATTTTCAGGTGGAACACTAATGTATCAAGGTTTTTCTCACTTCAGTCTTCCATAGATTATAATTTTATGAAACAATCAGACAAAACTGACGTGAAGCCAAACTGGAGAATTTAGGCAGGTGACCAAAAGCTTGAGCAAAGAGATAGATTTTGAAAGATCATTTTAAAGGAGTAGTGTGAGGTAAACAGCCTTCTAACTCTCTCCAGAGAGTAACAGGCCCTGTTTGTACCAGGGCTTCCCTAAGTCCGAGTTGGAACTCCAAGTGGGGTTACAAGCTGAAATTTTGAAGGTCATGAACTTCAAGGCAGCAATGAGCTCATATGTAACACCTGCATCCCGCGCTAACAGACAGGCCCCCATTTGCTCTTGCAGTCCTCCTTTCACATGCCTCTCCCCTAGGTTTTCACTTAGGGATAATGCTGTTTTCAAGCCTCAAATGGGGTCAGAGTGGGAAAAATTTTGGGAAGTACTGGTTTAGACAACTGAAGGCGTGGCTGCCAATATGCGGTGATGCAAGTGAAGGATTAACAGGAGTCCAGAGTAGGAAGGAAACCAAGACATTGCAGGCCTGGAGGATGTCGGGGATAAAGCAGCCATAAAGTACTCTGAATATCAAGATAATAAATAAATCACCTTGTGGATGAGAGCAAATGTAAAAATCAGTAAGCATAGAGATGATACAACGAAAGACTTGATACAGATTAGGTAACAGCCAAGTTTTACATAAGCTTAAATTTATGACGGCTGGAAAACGTGAGAGGAGTCCTCCCATTTCCAAATGCAACTTGACCCTTCTTTTCATGGTACCTTCTTACTAGAACCTGATTTAGTCTTCAGTGTTTAACCATCCCCATCTCTGCCCTCTCTAAGCTATGGTGAAGAGTTATGGTCTCCGCAGTATAAAGGTGTGAATGGTGCAAAATAAAAACTGAGGGATTATAATCTGGAAAGACTGAACAGTTTATGACATTTCTACCAAAACAAAAGGAAGGCTAATGGTTGACCTGACAGAGATCTTTAAAATTCTGAGAGGACTTAATAAGGTATGCAATCAGATGTTTCCACTTTTAGGATACTAAAATTTAAGATTAGAAATATTAATAGTCACTAATAAGACAATAGAGAATTTGAGGAAAAAGTTCTTCACTCAGTTGTGACGATGCAGAGTTCACTACCACAAGAGTAGCTGAGGTGAGCAGTAGATGAATCTGAGGGGAAGCTGGATAAGAACGGGAATGAGAAAAGAACACTAACAGATTTGGTGAAGACATGTGGGAAGGAACCCACACGGAACTAAGCATACTCTTTAGGCGGGTGGACCAAATGGGTGCTTTTGTGCTGTATTTTTTTATGTAAAACTCATTGAGACAACAAATACTTAGGCAATCTTGATCACACAATATTTGTGGGACTGGGGAAGGATTTCCAGTAAGAATCACCAATAAGACAATGGAGAATTTCAGAATCAAGTTCTTCACTCACTTGCCACAATGCAGATCTCGCTAACTGATAAATCTATCAGTACTTCAGAAGAAATGTAATTGCTATAACGCGGAAACATAAATTTCAGCACTGTTACACTGATTTTCAGAATTATTACCTTTAAATATCCAGGAGTCCTCCCTTGAACCATATCATTTCCAGTTTTAGGTAGCTGAGGTTGATCAAAGCAGAACTGAAACAGAACACTCCACGCTTCTGTAGAAACTGCTAGGATCAAAAACTAAAATGAAACTCAATTAAAAGAATGATTCCCTAGCTAGATTACCATGTTTTACTAGTGCTGCAGTCACTCTTTTAGGTAGCAGTCCATAGTATTTATGGAAATGTGCTCCATACCTGATGAGTTTTCTTCTCAAATCCCAGCCAAATACTCCTCCATCCCCTTTGTAACGGGTGCCAGACACTACATCATAATTTCCTTCCTTTTGTTTTCTGCAATGTTTACATATTAAGAAAGAACATAATTATGCTTAACTTTACAGAATAGCTTGAGGTCTCTGAAACAGCAAGTTAGGAACAAAGTCAAAGTCATTCCATGGAAACTGAATTTGTATTTTCCCATTTCAACTTTCTTCACAGCTATTTCCTTCACTTCCCCAAAAACGTACCTTTTTATTGTACTGAAAAACAATAGGCGTATTCATGTGTTCTAAATGTAAAAATAATTATCTGAAACGTATTTGCCATGTTTCTCTTGTAAATTAATAATTAAATGGATGAAGAAGAATTTCAGTTAAAGCAAGTTTTCAACTTTTATCAAAAAGAAAGACTTTTTTTAAGTTTGTTGACAGTGCTTGACTTAACTCTAAAGGCATGTGGCACACCTACCTCCAGAAACTGTCAAGTTATAGCATGATAAAAATAAAATCATACATCCAAAGCAGTCTATTTAGTCTCTCTGTACAAAAAAAAAGACAAGCCTTTGCTGATCCAGGAAACTCAACTAAGATAAAATAAATCTAAAGAAAACAATGAACGGAAATTGATCAGAATCTATTCAAAAATGTAACTCTGACATTAAGTTGCCTCACTATATGTTGAAATAGCACAATGGCACAGGTAACTTATCCAGGAAACTACTAAACACAAATTCCTTCTGATTTTAAAATTAATCAAATGAAAGATGTGGTATTCGATAATTGAATAAATTACCACACCAAAACACAGACCTACTTTTGCAAGCCAACCGGTCAGTAAGTACAATCAGTACGATCACCCACTGTGCTTTAGGTCATCTATTCAATAGATCAGAGAAAAGGATGTCCTCACTAAAGAAAAAAAAAATGCATTTTGGGCAAGCAAATGAGGTTCTGTCAGTACAACTTTTTCAATATTTCATCTGCTTTGCTAATTAATGTCATGTTTTCTACTATGTTTAAAAATTGCAATAGACCTTTGTACACATGGGCAACAGGTTGGTGCTCATACTGGGGGTTGGCAAAAGGCTGCAATATCAGCAAGATGAGTCCAAAGTCTTCCTCAGGGGACTAGAGCATTCCTCACGAATCAATGCTGTAAAAGACACTTGCTCCTTGGCCCAGCAGTTTCTGTCTCCCTTTAGTTAATAGTTTTCCTAAACCCTGGAAACGTGCGTGGCAATTGCTATATCAGGTTCCCCACTTCCCACCTGATTAAACGTACTAACAGCAAGCTGTCCTATAATAGCAGAAACAGGAACATATGCAGATAACAGAGATGTAAGTTTTGGAAGTTTAAACATCACTCCTCCTCATCCCTTCCAATAAACAGGAATAGGAGACTTAACAGTGAAGGTACTATTTCTGCTTTGAAAATTGATTAAAAACAGACTTGGGAAGGCACTTTTCCGCTAAGGATTGCAAACTGTGTAGTCACATATCCTTTGTTGTAACAGGAATAATTAATTCAACAATTAACTAAGAAATATTATTTTAGTGTACATAAAATAAAAACTCAAGGCAACATTCATAGTATCTTAATTTTAGCAGATTAACAGTTTTGGAGACACTAACTTCATTTCATACATCTGCACAAGCAGGAGCAGTTTAATATGTTATTTCATGAGTTATAATGCAATTAATTTCATTTACAGTACTGTTTTACCATATTAAACTATTGAGATAGAACTGAAATGTAACATGCCTATTTTGCATGACTGTATACAATAGTCATGTTTTTGTGCTGAAGATGGAAACAACAGCAATCTTGAACTAATTAATAAAAACCATACTGGCAAACCAATGACTAGTTTAATTCATGTCTTTTAAATTTTCATGATTGATTCACAATAAACACATGTAAAATCACAGGTGTGAAATCATACTGATTTAACTGAAAATAGATGATGATGATGAGCTGGTTTATTAGTAATTTATGCTATATTCAAGAACCACAAAATATTTAAGACTACATGGTTAACAGTTGGTGTCCAACTAAGTAATACTAAGGTAGTTGCAAAAGATTAAAGAATACTCACTTTATAAATTCAGGGATAAATTTTGGCTAAATGTAGAAAGGAAAAAAATTGGTTAGTTGAATGTGTTAAAATGTTAAAAAATCCACTAAAAATGTCAAGATAAACTCACATGATGTGAAAGGTCAGCATCCATTATAAACACAAAGTTTCCAGTGGCATGTTGTATTCCATGGACGTATGCTGTTCCTAAAGCAAAAATAAATACTCTAGTAATTATTTTAGCCATAGCTCATTTTATCACCTTAAAAAGACAAACTTTAAAAAACATTATGACCAAAATGTATTTTTAAAATGTTTAATGTACAAAGCAGATATTGTCCATTAGTTGAATGGAACAGCCCAACTAATTGATGCTATTGAGTTTGAACATTTTAATGGCTGTACTTGTTCGTCATTAAAGACAAATAACTTGGTCCATGGATGTTTGTGGTCTATACAAGTAATTTAGATTTGCATGTAGGGTTAATGATTAACAAGTCTGCAGATAATACAAAATTGACTGTATACTCAAAGTTGAAGACTTAGACTACAGAAGGTGATCGACGGACTGGTTAACTGGATAGGAAAGTGGCAAATGGAATTCAACATGGAGAAATATAATAGAAAGCCTTTGAGGAAGATAAACATGGCAAGAACATATAGAATAAATGGGAGGATTCAGAGAAGTGTGGGGGAATAGAGAGACTTATGAACATTGGCTCTAGGTTCTTAAAAAGGTACAGAGTAGAAGCATATGAGACACTTTTCATTATTGTTAAGGTTTGAGAAGTAAGAACTGGGAAGTTACACAACAAACGTATGAAACACTGGTTAGACTACAGCCAGAATACTGTAGATTCTTCTGATCACTCTATAAAGGAGGCAATCACAGGTGATTTACAACGATGTTTCCAGGATTAGAAAGTGTGTAAAGAATGGATAGGCTGATGGCTGTTTTCTTTGAACAGAGGAGGCGGAGAGGAGTTTTAACTGAAGGCTATAAAAATTTAAGGGACCTCAACAGACTGGATAGGATGGATTTATTTGCCTCCTTAATGGAGAAGTCAATTACTCTGATTTAAGGTAACTGGAAGGGTTACAGAAGAGTTAAGGAGTATATTTCACCTCCCCACCCCCCTCACAGCAAGGTTTGGAACTCTGTCTTTAAGGGTGTTAGAGACAGAAACGCTCATCACATTTAAAAAGAAACACCTGAACTTGTATTCAAGCTGCCCTAATATACAGGGTTGGAGACCAAGACCTGGAAAGTGGGATTAAACTAGATAGGTATTTTTCAGTTAGCACAGACAGAATAGACCAAATGACCTTCTTGAACTGCTAGATGGCTTTTTGCAGTTTTCTCTTAGCAAAGCTTGTTTCATTGTTTTCTTACTCATGTCAAAATCAGATGAGCTGTAGCAGCAAAAGGAAATTTTGTTTAATTTATAATTATGCTTTCATATTTATGGCCGTGGTACACCATGACAGATAAGTCTTGTGGTACCACTGCACATCTGCCACTGATCCAATGACATAGCATTGCCAATATGATAAATTAATATCAGAATGTAGAAAAAAAAAAGAGGAATTGTAACACTATATGCCAACTGCAATACGTGCAATGGGTGTTTAAAATGATTTAAGTTCCTTCTACAAACATTCAAACGAGAAACATAAGCAGGCCACTCAGCTCTTCGAGTCTGCTACACCATTCAATAAGAGCATGGCTGTTCTCAGTTTAACCTCAATTCTACATTCCTGCATATCATTCCCCTAGTAATCAAGAATCTAACTCATCCTTTAAAACAAAATTAAAGGTTCTGTATCCACTGCCTTTTGAGAAAGGAAATTCTAAAGTCTCTCAACCCTCAGAGGAAAAAAATGCTTCCTCTGTTTTAAATGGATGCCCCCTTAGTTTTAAACTACGATCCCTCGTTCTAGATTCTCCCACAGGATGAAACATTATTTCAACATCCAGCTAGTCAAGTCCCGTCAGGATCTTGTACGTTGCAATTAAGTCACCTCTGTCTCTACTAAACTCCAAAATATTCAGACCTAGTCTTTCCTCATTGGGCAACCTGCTCATTCCAGGTATTAGTCTAATAAACGTTCTCTGAACTGCTTTTAGTGTATTAACATTCGTCCATAAGTACAGTTATTAATACTGTAGACCAGATACGGTTTCACCAATGTCCTGTATAAATGAATCATTACCTCCCTTGCTTCAATGCCCTTTGCAATAAACCATAACATTCTTATAACTTTCCTGATAACTTGCTGTACCTGCATACCTTCTGTGATTAGTGCACTAGGACACCCAGATCTCTCTGCAACTTCTCACCGTTTAGATAATATGCTTTTATTGTTTCTGCCAAAATGGACAATTTCACATTTTCCTACATTGTACTCCTTTGCCCACCTCACTTAAGCTATCTTTATCATTCTGCAGGTTCTTTATGTCCTCTTCACAACTCACTTTCCTACTTAGACAAGATTACAGAGATAGGGAGAGATGAGGCCAAGAAACAATTTGCAAATGAGGTTAAGAGTCCAAGGCTTCAACTGTGAGTCAACATAGGTCAGCAAAAGCCTCCAAGATGAGTGATGGGTGAATGGAAATTCGTACATCTCAGCAGGAGAGGGGGAATCAGACACTATGGTAGCTGAAATATGCAAAACAAAATCTTACAAAAAAATTGGGAAGGAAAAATGTTAGAAACTCTCAGCAGATAATGCAAGTGAGCAGAGAAACAGAGCCAATACTTCAGATCGATAACTTTTGATCAGAACAGAAGGAAGACTGAAACATCAGAATTTTTACTAGGATGGACAAAAGGGAAGGTCTGTGTTAGCATGACAGAACAGAAGGCAAGAGAATTAACAAACAAAATACTTACTAATGCAAAAGCCAAGACAGTGGTAATGGGCAAATTAGTGAAACAAAGACTGTACCCGGTTGAGGCATGAGTGGGTAAGTAGCAGCCACCTCAATGCAGCATGAAGGGATAAAGCAACAAGCTAGCAAAAAAAGCCTAGAAAAAAAATAGAACATGATGGACGCACAACCTATTATCTAAAGTTATTAATGCAGTCTTAAGTCCCAAGGTTGTCTAGTGCTGTTCCTTGTGTTCCTGGAGTGTTTGAGCTTCACTGGAACATTGTAGCAGGTCATGGACAGAAAGGCCAAAGAGGGAGCAAGGTGGAGAATTAAAATAACCAGCAACAGAAAGTTTGAGGATGCTTTCAGATTGAACAAAGATGTTCCACTAAGCAGTTACCCAGTCTATGTTTGGGCCACCCTGCGTACAGGAGGCCACATTGTGAATAGTGAATACAGTACAGTAAACTGAAAGTAGTACAAGTAAATCACTGTTTCATTTGGAAGGAGCGTGTGCAGCCTTGTTTGATGATGCAGCATCTGTCCTTTCACCACTTTGCTCCTCATCTGCACTTGCACTGAAAGATGTTTTTGAGAACGGAAATGGTAGGTGGTAGTGACATCACTCTAGAGCTGACAAAAATGATGTAAATGACCTTTTGAATACAGGACTGGCGGTGAGGTGGGATGACAGAATACCTAATATGCTTCTGGGAAGAAGGGAAAAGGATGAGAGAAGTGTGTGAAGGTGATGGTGAAAAGGCCCTAGCAAGCACACTGGGTAAGAATCCTCAGCTGATGATAAAGAAAGATAAAGAAAGGAATGTTCAAGTGGCAGGCTGTCATCAGAACTGATGTGACAGAAAAATTGAGTGAATTGAATGGAGTCCCTAGAAGAAGAAGAATGAGAGGAAGTGCAGGTTGAAGTAGCTGTGGGAGTGGTGGGTTTGTAGTGAATAATAGTTGATAATCCATCATCTGAAATGGAGACAAAATCATCATCGAGGAAGAAAGGGATCAGAGGTAGTCTTATAGTTTTAAGTTTATTCTGAAATGAGTTAGAAGTTGAATTATATTACTTTTATCTCTTGACATTCTTATGGAACAGCAAATAAAACCTTTTAGTTAGGTTAGTTCTCTAACAGAAGGAGGAAGATGGAGGAGGAGGAGAGGAGCAAGCAAAGAGTGGAATGGGAAAAAGCAAAAGGGATGAGTGAAGAGGGCTGAGGGGGTGTTGAACAGGGGAAGAGAGTATGAGGCAAGGGAGAAAGGAAAGTGGAGAAGAAGCAAAAATGCATAAAAAGGCAGTGGGGCTAGTGAGGGAATCGAGCGAGATGAAAAAAAAGGGAAGAATATTAAGTGTAAGCTTTCACTGCATACTGGAATCAAATCGGCTCAATAATTCATTTCTCAGCACCGCACTGATGTCCATCTTGATTAGGCAAACTGCTAGTGCGTTTCTTTTGCACATACATCAAACTCGACCTAATAGAACTGAAGGACATATCTTCAAAAATCGGAAGGCCAGGAGGAGATTTGAGAGACTAATGTTAACATGACAGTTCATCAAGACCCGGGTAGGCAATGGCCGAGTGGTATTATCACTAGACTACTGATCCAGAAACTCAGCTCATGTTCTGGACCTGGGTTCGAATCCCGCCACGGCAGATGGTGGAATCTGAATTCAATTAAAGAAATCTGGAATTAAGAATCTACTGATCACCATGGAATCATTGTCAATTGTCAGAAAAACCCATCTAGTACACTAATGTCCTTCAGGAAGGAAATCTGCCTGTCAACACACGACTCCAGACCCATATTAATGTGGTTGACTTTCAATTGCCCTTATAAATAGCCTAGTATGCCACTCAGTTGTACCAACTGCTACAAAATCTCAAAGAAATGAAACCAGATAGATCACCTGGCATCGACCTTGGCACCGGAAGAGACAACGGCAGAAACAGCCCTGTTGGCCTTGCAAACTCTTCCTCACTAACATCTTGGGACGAGTGCCAAAATCTGGACAGCCGTTTCACAAGCTAGTTAAGCAACAGCCTGACATAGCCATGCTCACAGAATCATACCTTACAATGTCCCAGACATGACTATCATTATCCCTGGTTGGGTCCTGTCTCACCGGTAGGACAAACCCAGCAGAGGTGGCGGCACGGTGGTATACACTGACTCCGGACCCCATGAAGTCTCATGGCTTCGGGTTAAACATGGGCAAAGACACTTTCTGCTGATTACCACATACTGTCCTCCCTCAGCTGATGAATCGGTACTCCTCCATGTTGAACAACACTTGGAGGAAGCACTGAGGATGGCAAGGGCACAAAATGTACTCTGGACAGGGGACTTCCACTTCCACCACTAAGAGTGACTTGGCAGCAGTACTACTGATCGAGCTGGTTGGGTCCTAAAGGGCGTAGCTGCATTTATACATTAATGATCTAGATGAAGGAACATGGTGGGCATTCTGGCTAAATTTGCTGACGATACAAAGACAGGTGGAGGGACAGGTAGTATTGAGGAGGTGGCGAGGCTGCACAAGGATTTGGACAGGTTAGGAGAGTGGGCAAAGGAGTGGCAGATGGAGTACAACATGGGAAAGTGTGAGGTCATGTACTCTGGTAAGAAGAATAAAAGCATGGACTATTTTCTAAATGGGGAGAAAACTCAGAAGTCTGAGGTGCAAAGAGACTTGGGAGCTCTAGTCCAGGATTCTCTCGAGGTAAACTTGCAGGTTGAGTCAATAGTCAGGAAGGCAAATGCAATGTTGGCATTTATTTTGAGAGGACTTTAATATAAAAGCAGGGATGTACTACTGAGGCTTTATAAGGCTCTGGTCAGGCCACATTTGGAGTATTGTGTGCAGTCTTGGGCCCTATATCTCAGGAAGGATAGACTGGCCCTGAAGGATGTTCACAAGAATGGTCTCAGGAATGGAAAGCTTAACTTATGAGGAATGTTTGAGGACTCTGGGACTATACTCATTGGAGTTTAGAAGGATGAGGGGGGATCTAATTGAAACTTACAGAATACTGAATGACCTGGACAGAGTGGATGCTGGGAAGATGCTTCCATTGGTAGGGGAGACTAGGACCCAAGGGCACAGCCTTAGAGTAAAGGGAAAATCTTTTAGAACGGAGGTAAGGAGAAACTTCTTCAGCAAGAGAATGGTGAATCTATGGAATTCACTGCCACAAAAGGCTGTGGAGGCCAGGTCATTGAGTATATTTAAGACTGAGACAGATAGGTTCTTGATTATCAAGCAGATCAAGGGTTACTTGGAGAAAGCAGGAGAATGGGGTTGAGGAACTTATCAGACATGATTGAATGGTGGAGCAGACTCAAATGGGCCGAATGGCCTAATTTCTTCTCCTATGTCTTATGGTCTTATAGATTGGGTCTGCAGCAGGTGGTGAAGGAACCAACAAGAGGGAAAAATACACTTGACCTCATCCTTACCAATCTGCCAGCTGCAGTTGCATCTGTCCATGATAATATAGGTAAGAGTGACCGCTGTACAGTCCTTGTGGAGATGAAGTTCTGCTTTCACATTGAGAATAACCTCCGTCATGTTGTGTGGCACCATCACTGTACTAAATGGGACAGACTTCGCACAGATCTAGCAACTCAAGATTGGGCATCCATGACGCACTATGCGCCATCAACGGCAACAGAATTGTACTCCAACACAATCTGCAACCTCGTGGCCCAGCATATCCCCCACTGAACCACTACCATCAAGCCAGGGGATCAGTGGAGAGTGTAGGAGGGTTTGCCAGGAGCAGCACCAGGCATGCCTGAAGATGAGGTGTCAACCTGGTCAAGCCACCAAACAGGATTACTTGCATGCCAAACAGCAAAAGCAGCAAATGATTGACAGAGCTAAGCGATCCCACAACCAAAGGATCAGATCTAAGCTCTGCAGTCTTGCCACAGCCAGTCGTGAAAGATGCTGGACAATTAAACAACTCACGGGAGGAGAAGGCTCCACATATATCCCCATCAATGATGGGATAGTCAAGCATGTCAGTGCAAGATACCAGTCTTCAATCAATCTGATTCACTCTACTGAATGAATAGTAGAGTGGATACTGAAAAGGCTACGGGCCCTGACAACATTCCAGCAATAGTTTTGAAGACCTGAGCTCCAGAACTTGCCGCTCCCCTAGCCAAGCTGTTCCAATACAGTTACAACACTGGTATCTACCCGACAATGTGGACAATTGCCGAAGTATTCTTATGTACAGGGCAAATCCAACCTGACAAATTACTGCCCCAGTCTACTCTTGATCATCAGTAAAGGGAAGGAAGGTATCATCAACAGTGCTATCAAGCAGCACTTGCTCAGCAATAACCTGCTCAGTTACGCCCAGTTTGGGATCTGCCAGGGCCACTCAGCTCCTGACCTCATTACAGCCTTGGTTCAAACATGGACAAAAGAGCTGAATTCCAAAGGTGAGGTGTGAGCGACAGCCCTTGACATCTAGGTTGCATTCGACCGGGTGTGTCTTCAAGGAGCCCTGGCAAAACTGGAATCAATGTGCATCGGGGGCAAAACTCTCTGGTGGTTGCAGTCATACATGACACATAGGAAGACAGCCATGGTTTTTGGAGGTCAATCATCTCAGCTCTAAGACATCTCTGCAGGAGTTCCTCTGGGTAATATCCTCAGCCCAACCATATTCAGCTGCTTCATCAATGGCTGTCCCTCCATCAGGTCGGAAGTGGGGATGTTCGCCAATGACTGCACAACATTCAGCACCATTTGTGACTCCTCCAGTACTGAAGCAGTCCATGTTCAAATGCAACAAGATCTGGAAAATATCCAGGCTTGGGCTGACAAGCGACAAGTAACATTCGCGCCATACAAATGCCAGGCTATTCACCATCACCAATAAAGAGACAATCTAACCACTGCCCTTTGGCATTCAACAGTGTTAACCATCATGGAATCTTCCTCTATCACCATCCTGGGGGTTATCATTAACCAGAAACTCAACTGGACTCACCATATAAACACAGTGGCTACAAGAGCTGGTCAGAAGCTAGGAGTTCTGTGGCAAATAACTCACACCTGACTCCTCAAAGCCTGTCCACCATCTACAAAGGCACAAGTCAAGAGTGTGATGGTATATTCCCCACTTGCCTGGATGAGTGCAGGCCCAACAACACTCACGAAGCTTGACACCATCTAGGATAAAGCAGCACTGCATCCAAAAGCATCTACTCCCTCCACCACCAATGCTCGGTAGCAGCACTGTGTACTATGTACAAGATGCACTGCAGAAGTTCACCAAATACCCTCAGACAGTACCTTCCAAACCCATGATCACATCTACCTCGAAGGAGGAGGGCAGCAGATATATGGGAACACCACCACCTCCAAGTTCCCCAAGCCACTCACTATCCTCACTTGGAAATATATCACCATTCCTTCACAGTCATAGGATCAAAATCCTGGAATTCCCTCCCTAATGACATTGTGGGTCAACACACACCAGGTGGGCTGTAGTGGTTCAAGAAGGCAGCTCATCACCACCTTCTCAAGGGAACTAGGGACAGGCAATAAATGCTGGCCACCCAGTGACACCCACATCCCACAAATGAATTTTTTAAAAATCCATCATCTTGACAGACAACAGTCTACAGAGTTGATACATTTTAGTGGTCTAAATTTTAACAAAAATCAGCCAAGTGTCAATTTCAGGAGTTTCATCAAGAGTTTCTCTCTGAGCTCAAGTGAGTTATTGCATGTAATTCTGCGCGGCTCATGTCATTATCTAGGCACCTTGCCTCTCCAGCATCCACTGGTACTATTGTGCGCTTGGCTATGGAGGAAGTACACACCACTGCTGCCATTTCAAGGGATTTCAGGTGCCAGTGCCATATTTAAAGACCAGCCATTAACTAGGTCAGGCACTGCTAGCCAACAGCTACCCTTCACAATACACACGGTAGGAGGGGAATGATAAAGAAAAGCTTTCAAGAGCACACAGGTGCTTTTCATTGCAAATACAAGATGACACTCAGAAATAATGATATATTTCTATCATAACTTTTTTAAATCAGCTGTCATTTTAACTTCAGACACAAGAATTACACTAATACACTGTACAGGTCACCCGTTCTTGACACCATACCATCTTAGTTCCTATCTAAGGATGTGGTATTCTTTCTCTCATGCCCAGCACAGCATAACATCTTGTGATTGTTCAATCCGGAATCTTCACATGATGTACAACCTTCAAACTGGAAAGAAAAAGTTGCATTTGCCTCTGGAAACAGCCAGGGACTGTTTGCCCCTCAAGCAACAATAAACTTATAGTCAATGAATCACTACACCCAGTTCGCATCTGTTGGAACCAGGTGTCAATTAAGTCCTGTCTGGCTAGACATGCCTGACATTGTACTGCTCGCTGTCATGTTGAAAATGATTCTATTTTCTTAATGACTTCATCTTCCTCTTCAGAATACTGCTGCGTCTTCCCCAGCTCGAGGGTCCATCAAATTTCCTCCTTCCCTACTCCAGTTGTGCAGAGCACAGTACGCTCTGAATACGAACACAGATAATCCTTAGAATCCTTCAAATCCCTACAGTGTGGAAATAGGCCATTCCGTCCAACAAATTCATATCCACATTCCGAACAGCATCTCAGCCAGACCCATCCCCTTACCCTATCCCTGTAACCCTGCATTTCCCACGACTAATGCACCTAACATACACATCCCTGAACACTATGGGCAATTTAGCATAGCCTATCCACCTAATTTGCACATCTGTGGACTGTGGAAGAAAACTGGAGCACTCAGCGGAAACCCATGCAGACACGGAGAAGAATGTGCAAACTCCACACAGACAGTCACCCGAAGGTAGCATCAAACTGGGTCCCTGACGCTATGCGGCAGCAGTGCCAACCACTGAGCCGCCGTGCCACTCCTTAAAATATTGTCTGAAGTGGATCCTTTTCTATTGTCAAAGTCAGCTGTGTTATGGTATGGTGCTCTCAACATGACATGTGTACAGTCTATATTGCCTTGCACCTGTGAAAACTGGTTATGTTGGCAAAGCCTCCTGTCCAGGCTGCGGCACTCACCTCATCATGAGGAAATGAGATTAAGCAGGTGTGATCAGACATAAATTATATGAGTAACTGCTCTGATACTTGTGGATCAAAGGTTCGGATATCCCACACAGGTCCCCAGACATCCTTGGAAGCGGCCATTTACTAAATTACTATGCAAAGCTATCAACTTAATGGCCACTGGGATAGGATAACCTTCCACTCCTTCAGGTCACAAATCCCATTGGTGTAGTTCTATGACAGCGTCCCAGGACATCCTCAATCGGTGGTGGCAATGCACCTTGCTCATCTGGAGAAAGTCCCATCAAGGATTAGAGTTCTGTATCTCCTTTGAATCCTGAGGGGTCCTTCAGTTGTGGTTTCATTACTGGTGCATCTGTTCCTCCTCAATTTCTGTACTTTCATAGAACTGCAGTCAGGGTTCCAATGACCTCTGTGGGAAATATGACAGCTGTCAGCATTTGCCTCTCAGCATAGTGCTCCATTCTTGGGACACAGAAGGACTCTAATAAAGAGGGCCGTAGAATGTCTCTGCATCCTAACGTATGCAGTCTAATGCAATTGGGGATTCTAATGCAGTACAGTTTACCATTACAGCCCCCAAAGAAGGCAGCATTGCAAAGAAGATTGCCAAATACTTACAGTCCAAGGTGAGAGGAAATCAATTCAATACCCTTCTGCAGCCTGAGAGATCCAGGATTGTCTTTGTGAACTGTGGCCAACAGGTGAGAATGTTAAGGTCACCTGTGATTATTTCTCTTTCACAGAGATGACTATAATCAGTCTGGAATGACAAAGATTGTTTGTGGCTTGGACTTTTATGCCCACCCCTCCACGGTTGGGCACTGCATACATTTAACATGCGGTATTATGAATGCACACGTCTTCAACCTGTACTGTCTAACTGCCCGATTAATGCAATTACACTTTGAAGAGCCTCACTTAACTCACAAGCAGAGCCCATGTGCTTAGACATAAAGAAACCTCTTAGTCCACCCACTCTGGGTGTAGTTGTAGCCATTTTCCATTTACAATTTGCACGAGGATAGAGGGCAACACAGGTCATGCTTGGCAGAATGAATTGCAGGCTCACCCCCTATACCTTCATATTCTCTTCTTCCTTGCACCACCTGTCAACTCCATCGGTTCTGAGCTTTTAAACATTTCCAAACACCTCTTTAAATGACAGCTTCATCTCCCAACATTACCCTTGGCTCTATAGCTTAAATACACCAGCTACACTGCTGCCCTGTACCCCTTCCACGCTCCACCCCCAACAATGCGCCAAAGCCAGGATGGTTGCAGCCATCAACTACACCCCTCCCTCAATAGTCCACATCTTTCAATGCACCAACATTTCCCATCCTTAAATAAAGTGTTGCACCCTTTCACAATTTTTCTCCCCCTCAGTTGCTGCCTCCATCCCAGGCATTTTGTATTCTCCTCACCACTTAAACTTCCACCTAGACAATGGAATGCTGAAACTTCTTTGGTTTTACGCTTCTAATTCAACACCGATGCACAATTTTAGTTCATCTTATCACAACAAAATTGCATGATTAAACTTTTAACAAAGTGAAGTCTATCACAGAGCCAATCTTCTCTCTAAGGTACACAACCACACATGAATACAAGTCCCTGAGTCAGCCTTTAAACTGTCATGTATGTATGGCTACACAAAAAAAATTTAAAGGGGCCACACATTTTAGAATTACCTACAGTCTACAAACAAAAAGGAATGTTGGTGCCACCTACAGCCATAATTGATATGTTACAGTCAGATGTTGACACTTAAAAACTGATTTTGCCACAAGATCCTGACATAAAAATCACAATTTGAAGTGAAAGTTGTAATCCACTAAGTATGTTAAGAGAGTTTTAGGAAATATGGGGTGTACAAATTTATATTCAACACTGGTCACAAATTTTAGAAAACATTCTTTGATGTTTACATTTCTTTAATATTATTCAGTGTCATAGTTAAGTATAGAACAGAATTAATTTGTTAATTGATAATTAATGATATTTGCAGTTGAATTGGATGTTGATGGTTCTTCTGAGTGGATCATAGCAGCTTTCAATTGAAAAAATTCACTTTCGCTTGTGGTCTACTAAAACCAGCACACAAACTTATACAGCTGTTTTTTTCTGTTGAGTAGCAACAATAGTTTGGCAAAACAGCTAAAGAAAACATGAAGAGCAGAAACAAAAGTTGTTCAGCATGCATTAGTTCTAAAATGCATACATGGTAGTGACATTTATAAATGTAAATTTGACAGATATTCACCATAGATCCTTGGATAGCACTTTACAAACACATGACCACTTCGATCTGGACAGCACATACATGGGAATAGTTCCCCTCAAAACTACTCACCATCCTAACTTGGAAATATATCACTGTTCTTTCACTGTCACCTGGTTAAAATCCTGGAATTCCCTCGCAAAGGGCATTGTGAGTCTACCTACAGCACACGGACTGTAGCAATTCAAGAAGGCAACTCACTACCACTTTCTCAAGGGCAACTAGAGACTAGCAATAAACCCTGGCCAGCCAGCGAACCCACGTCCCACAAAAGTGTTTCTTAAAGCTCTTTTTAACTTCAGAATTTTTTCTAATCAGCTTTGTGAGGCAGCCAAAGATAACAGGAAAAATAAATTGTTCAAGGTTGCAATCTGTGTAAAAGTGAATGTGATAAGTGAAAAAAGGAAACAGAGCAAAGAATCTTTAAGTTGTTCTGGATTCCAGAGTTAGACAAGCAGGAACATCCTTAACTCAGCTGATCTGACTACTTAGTTTGAAGCTCAGATAATTAGAGTGTGTATATAAATAAAACATTTAAATTGGCAGAATTCAGATTTGTAAACCAGTGTGAGACCTTTTGTCACAATAAGCAGCTAATATAAAATGTTTTCAAGGATTCTAAGATACATTTTTAGAAGTCTTTGGAGTCATTTATTATTGTACCATCAATGAACATGTAATGTCTTAGTGAATTAACAAAGACAATGTTCATCTTTAGTGGCTAATTCATTAACGTCAACTCATTATTAATGCAGAAACATCATGCAGATATTTAGGTTTGCAAAAGGCTTTATTACACAAACCTTTGACTAGCAGCATTTATTGGTCATCCCTAGTTGACAAGCTTGCTAGGTCACTTCAAAGGTCAGTTGTCACATATAAGCCAGATAGAAAAGACATTATAAGTCAGTTTGTTTTTAAAAGACAATCTTATAATTTTTTTTACATTAATAATGTAGATTACTAGCTCAGTAATGCTATCACCACCTCAGAATAGCAAACAAGACCCACTAAGCCCTGCGTAAACCAATTTGAACAATTCTACAATGCAGCAGTTTTGACCCATTTTTAACTTGAGCAATGATCAGAATGTTTTATTAATTATTTTTATTACAGGTGATAAATAATCAAGACACAAATCAAGTAACTTATGGATAAACTGCAGATTAAAATATCTTAAGTGTTCGTAGAAAGAGGATAATATTATTCTTACCTAAACCCAGCTTCTTTGCCCTAGGTCTCAGCAGCTGTGAAGACATGAAATAATAATTACAAAAAATTCCTAAGAATTTAACCAAAAAGTCACATGTTACAGTAAGGCACAGTTTATAGACAGTCCACGGCTCTTAATCAACTTGAAAGATATGGTCAACTTTGTGTAATACAAAGATTATACTAATTTAGATGATAACGGGTGACATAGTCTGGACTACTCTGGACTAGTAATTCTTGCCTAAGGCTAAAGTTCTTCCAATATGGGTTCAAATCCCAAAATAGCAGAGGGTGAAATATAAATTCAATATAAATCTCGAACAAACAAGACAGTGAACATGTAACTACTGTGAATTGTTTGAGGTGGCAGAGTGGCACTATTGTCTCAGAGCGAGGGTTCGATTCCAGCCTTGGTGGACCAACCATGGTAAATGAGGGGTGAAAGGCATAAGGTGGGGGGCTGGGTCTGCGTGGGATGCTCTTCGGAGTGTTGGCGCAAGGCCATTTCTTCACCTTTTCTGCTGTCTATTTCCCTCAAAGAAAGGGACTCAATTTCTGGGCCACATCAGGGTTAGGATCAGAGGTAGACAGGCATTAAAAATAACACTGCCGGCTGACCTTCTGGTTTCCTAGCTTCATCCCACAACCTTTAATGAGGAAGATCATAGAATCCCTACAGTGTGGAAACAGGCCCTTTGGCCCAACAAGTCCACACCGACCCTCAGCACATCCCACCCAGACCCATCACCCTATAACATCCCTGAACACTATGGGCAATTTAGCATGGCTAATCCACCTAGCCTGCACATCTTTCGACTGTGGGAGGAAACCGAATCACCCAGAGGAAACTCACGCTGACACAGGGAGAATGTGCAAACTCCACACAAACAGTTGCCCGAAGGTGGAATTGAACCCAGGTCCCTGGCGCTGTGAGGCAGCAGTGCTAAGCACTGAGCCATCATGCCTCCTCCGTGGATGGTGGGGGCTGCTGCCCAAATGTAGTGAATCGTTTAGCTGGCTCATTAAGGGAAACTTAAGATCGATTACAGAAAGCCAATCAGGACTTCTGACTGGCCTCCAGGACCCCACAAACAGTGAATGCAAATCTGATTGCCTACAAGCAGTCTCCCAGTGATAGGCTGGGGGTCAGGCAGTACACGGAAGTAAACTGTGGCTACTTGAGCAGCAGAGGTTGAGAACTCTGCAGTGAGTAACTCACGTCCTATATCCCTAAAGGCACTGTGATTGAATACTCACCGCTTACCTGATTAGTAGGGTTCTAATAATATTTTAGAAACTCAACGATATCCAGGACAAAGCTGCCCACTTGATTCAATCTCTGCATCACCAATTTACAGTGTTAGCAATGATGCCAAACCTACTTCCTCAGCACTTTCTAAACCTGCAACATCTATCGTTTAGAGGAACAAAGGGCAGCAACTACACAAGAACATCACCACTTGAAGGTTCTCCTCCAAGCTAAACACCACCCTGACTAGAAACTACACGTTCGTTTCTTCACCGTGGCCGAGTCAAAATCCTGGAATTCTCTCCCTAACAACACTGTGGATGTATGTTTGTCTGAGAAACTCCAACATTTCAAAAAATGAGGCTTTACTGAGGCAGTTACAATTGAACAACAAATACTGGCCCTGATTGGGAACCTCACATTACAGGAAATTTAAAAAAAGTTCTTCCTCTTCTGAGTCCCATAGGTGGAGACCGAGAGAGAAGTCAAACAGTCACTTCTTCAGGGAAAAGGCCTGGAAATTTTTAACTTCTGACTCCATCGGTGTAAATTTTGTCGTCCCACTCTAACCTACAGA
Source organism: Ginglymostoma cirratum (assembly GCA_024137785.1). Taxonomy (NCBI): domain Eukaryota; kingdom Metazoa; phylum Chordata; class Chondrichthyes; order Orectolobiformes; family Ginglymostomatidae; genus Ginglymostoma; species Ginglymostoma cirratum. The sequence goes on from JAHRHZ010000087.1 coordinate 17,755,717, forward strand.
AAATACCGGCTAGCCAGCAGAACATCATGCAGTAGGGGAATGCTACTGAGTCTGAAGGAACAGTAGGATACCAGATCTGCGTATCTTTAAAACAGAATTCTCTGCCCTTTTGCAACTGCCCATCTCTCCTGCTCAGATGAGCATGTTAACATAGAAATATTAGAATCTGAAAAAATACACAGCATTTTAGTGACTGGAATTCTACTTTATAAAGTTAAGTATTTTAATTTTAATGAATCCAGCATGTTTAACACGACCATTTGAAACAATACACAGACCCTGGTTTTGGGGCGGTGGATGGCAACATGAGCAGGAAATTCACCTGCTGTTCCAAAAAAACAAATTCCTTTTGTTTTAAGGCTTTTGGAAAGGAGGACCCATACGCAAGGGCAGTCTAAGCTATGACTGTAGGACAAGAGGACTCCTGTTTCATATTACCCCACAACTATTAACCTGGCTTTCACCTGTAAGAGAATTTCTTTCATTTGCTCTCTCCAGTGTCTTTTTTTCTTATTCTGTTTCCCAACAAAGCTGTTCTATTTTTAGATCTACCAATTGTCAAGGACAACTGTAGAACAGATTTTGATAATCACATTCATGAATAAGATTTTTAAAAATTGGTCAGCATAGCAAACAATTCCAGCCTCCTCTTCCCTGCCTTCAATGGTTTCTCTTTACGTTGCTCACTTTTTATTAAAAATAGAAAAATCAACGTTCCCCATTTACAAGAATGCTATTAGTGTTCAAGAACCCAATGAGAAAGAGAAAACCATCACTTAGTTTGCCCTGCTTTTGAGAAAGCTGGTCCACAAATGGCCAATGAAAATCAAGGAACAGCTGTAAAATACACGTATAACTGCAACTACCTAAAAATGGCCCTCTTCTGCTATGGACAAATAAAATGACTGGTTTCAAAAAGAAAGGCAGGTTTAAATAAAGATATGATGCAGGACATTTATTTCGATTGTAAAGTGCGCACATGCCTGAAAGGAAGCATTTCGCGGAAACACAGACATCAAAGACTTTATGAGCTACTTGTTTTATTTATAACTGAATGTCCTCAGGATGATTATTTCATTTTTAGAGAATTCAGAATGTAGTTTAAAAGGGGCTAATGCATTTTCTTTTTTTTTCTTCTTGAATGCTGGACTAACTCCATCATGGCCTGATCCCAGCAGATTTCCAGACTTGACAGAAAAATGAGTCAAAGATGGATCTCCAAAACTATTGCCTCAATTTTGGAAGTGTTCTCATGTTCTCCCATTCTCCCAGCAGCAGCACATGATCTTGCATCAACTCTTCTTATGAAAACAGTGCTTCATTAGCTCTAGCTTTGTCAAGGTAAATATAAATGTTGATGGTGAAATGCAATGTCATGGGGAAATGGTGAATAAACATGAACTGGGACTAATTCTATGTTATAATATACAAACTAAGAAGAGTTGGCCACTGACTCTTCAAGCCTGTCCAGTCATTCAATAAGATTGTAGTGGTTCTGATTTTATCCTCAACTCCACGTACATTACGATATCCTAGCAACCTTTCTCCGCTTTACTCAGAAACACTGTTCTGAGATTACAGTGCAGTTTTGCATGTCTCATATGTACACAATCAAGGTCAAAAGAAGAAAACACAAAGAAAAAGAGCATTGTTTTCTCCCTTTTACAAATCCCTGTTTAAGATTAAGTACTCCCATATCAGGAATGACTTAAGCTAGATACTATTAAGAGAATTTTGTATACTCCTCCTGCAATGCACCTTAACCACAAACTGGAAAAAGTCAACCCACTAATTAGGCACTCGTGTAGGCTTTATGCTCAGAAAGGCTTAATCAAACGTCAAAGGATATCCTTATTGTTGCATATAAAACAAAAGAGCTGTGGATGCTGGAAATCAGAAACAAAAACGGAAATTGCTGGAAAAGCTCAGCAGCTCTGGGAGCATCTGTGGAGAGAAATCAGAGTTAACAGTACGGGTCGAGTGACACTTCCTCACTTCTGTGTTCAGTTCTGGCCTCCATATTATGGGAAGGATATTATTAAGCTGGAGTGGGTTCAGAAGACATTTACTACGATGTTGTCGGGACTGCAGGTTTGAGTTATAAGAAGAGGCTGGATAGGTTGGGATGTTTTTCACTGAAACAGAGGAGATTGAGAGTATATATATGGTGAATGGCAAGTGGTATTTTCCCAGAGTGGAGATTTTAAGACTAGAGGACATATTTTTAAGGTGAGAGGAGAAAGATTTAAAAAAGACATGAGGGGCATTTCTTTTTTTTAAACACAGTGTGGCCCATGTGTGGAATGAACTTCTAGAGGAAGTCATGGGTGAGGGTACGGTTACAAGACATTTAGATAAGTACATGAATAAGAAATGTTCAGAGCGATATGGGCCAAGCACAAGCAGGTGGGACTAGTTTAGTTTGGGATCACGATCGGCATGGACTGCTTGGACCAAAGGGTCTACTTCTGTGCTGTATGACTATTAGTCCAATACAGCTCTTTCAAAACAGTGATTTAGTACCCTGCAAAGGACAAACAAGATACAAGTAAAGGAAAGAGAAAAAAAAGAGCATAAATGCAAGTTAGCGCAGAACATATTGATACGTGGAAGAAAAAGGATTAGCAAGGATTTTTGACAGCCCAATACAGGTGAGGACAGGAGACTTTATGGTGGAGATCAAGGGAATGGTGGAGAAACTAAACGGTTACTTTGTGACTGACTGCACAGAAGACAACACAGAAATGTTCCCATGAACACCAGGCAGCCAAGGGACTTGTTTAACTGAGGACCTAAAATAAATTAGTGTTAGTAAAGTAGCACTTGAAAAATTAGTTGGTTTGAGGGTCGATAAATCTTCTGGACCATATTAACTTCATCCCAGAGTGTTAAAAGAAGTAGCAATTGAGATAGTGGATGCATTAATGATTATCTTTCATAATCATATAAATTCACGAAAAATTCCTGCTGATTGCAAAGTAACAATTATATCGTAACTATTTAATAAGGGAGGAAGAAGGAAAGTAAAAAACTACAGACCTATCAGCTTGACATCAGTAATAGGGAAAGTTTTAGAATTCATTTCAGAATGGCACAACTGGGCAGAACCAACATGGATTTCTGAAAGGGAAATCACGTTTGACAAACTTGGAGTTTTTTTTTTAAAAGATGTTATCTGTAGCATAGACTGAGGAGAATCAGTGGATTTGTATATTTAGATTTTCAGAAGACATGATAAAATATCACGCAAGGTTAGAAAATAAAATTACAGCTCACAGATTTGGGGAAATATAAATGAGCATTCAGTCACTGAATACAAAAGAGAGTAGAAATAAACAGATCATTCTCAACATGGCAGGCTGCTACTATTAGGGTACTACAAAGGCCAGTGCTAGGTCCATGACGGTTCACAATCTACATAAATGATATAGAAATGAAGACCAACTGTAATATTTCCAAATTTGTTGAAGACACTAAACAGAGTGGTAACGCAAGTTGTAAGGAGAGTGAAAAGAGGTTTTAAGAGAACTTGAGCAGGCTAAGTGAATGGGCTAGAACAATGGTCTCCAACATTTTAAGCACAAGATCACTTCTTGAATTTAAGTGCAACATAGAATCTACCCAGAAGAAAATACCAGATAAATGGTTTCTTTTTCATGCTACATAATCTAAAACCATAATTATTCATTTTGTCCTCTGTTCACCAAGTCTCAATGTGACACCTGTGACTGCACTTAATCTGCCAGTGCCCTAAAGTGTGGTTTGTAGTTTGAGGCTGCTAGTGGTATAGAGTCCATCAAATGGGCATCTGAGGAGGTTGCAATATTTGGATTTGATTATCTTCTTTTGAAAAACGCTGTCTCACAGAGGTACGTGAAATCAAAGTTAGCTTTCACTTTAAAATTAAAGTTTGACCAGAGTGGATATTTCTCTCTGTTTACAAATTCTCAAAAATCACAGTCCCTTGATCTGGCTTTCAGCTCAATATCATTTTGCACAGCAATTATCTCGATATCAACTCCACAGCTTTATAAATTATAAATGTGATGGAATTTGGTAGCCAACCACTGTCTACTTGAAGGAATGGATTTGAAACACACAGGATAATTTGTTCCATCACATCTAATTCCTGAACTCACCTGTCAAATTCCTTTGTTAACTTCCTCAGGTGTGGGCAATATTTTCTGGAGCATTTCAGACAGTTCCAGGAGTATAGGAATTGCCCATCAGAAAATTCAATTTCCCAAACAATTTCGTCAAAGCATGCTACAGTGGGGATTCTACAGGGTCCCCATGTGCAACTCCCATCTAAAATGGAATAACAAGTCTGAACATTTTCCCCCTAGTATGATCCCCAGACTCAATGTTCCAGAAATTTTTCTTTTTAATTTGGAGGATCACAGATTCAGTTTCAATTTGAAGGCATTCACAGCACTGATCACATTGCTGGCTTTGCTTTTTTCCCCTCGTCCATCATAACGTCAAAGCTGAATGAACTGAATTGTGTCTGTAAGAAGCCTGAAGTCAAGCAACCATGCATCGTCTGATAGCTCACTGTACACTTCATTCCTCAATTTTAAAAAAAGTAACAATTTCTGGCATTAGGACTAAAAATCTTTGCAGGACCATTCCTCAATGTCACCACTTCAGCATGAAGAACTAGTTCACCGAAGGTAGCATCTAGTAAAAATGTGAACAAACAGCACTGAAGGGTACAGCTTAACAGAAAAACTTGTGCATGGTGGCTTTCTGATGCAAGAGCCTCCCTTGTCCTCAAGCGTTTGGAAAGTGCTAGTTGAGGAGGCTTCATGAATTGCCAAAGTACATCTTGCAGATGGTACATGTCACTACTATTGCACTGGTGGTATAGAGGATGAATGCTCAAAGTGGCAGATCAGAACAGCTTGTGGGTGTGAACAATACAGTGAGAAACCCTTGGACCTCTGGAAGGGTGGTGGTATCTCTCTCTCTATTCAGAGAAATAACTGATGGCAAAGAAAGCCAGCTGTTTTCTCCTATCAGTTGCTCTGATTCTTCTTCAAAAAAAGTGAAAGAACCTGAAAGAAAGGCTCAGAGAACTATAAAGGACTTGGGAAACAAAAGGAACACCTTCGACAAATCCTGAGGATAGGTCCCAATGAACTATTTCTCCACTAATTTTTCCCTCCATCCATAAAATCAACAGGTCAATGTTGTTTACCTGTGGTCAGAATCTTGTTAAGTTCAGAAAGCTGGTCTGTGGTTTCTGTAACCTGAGTCCATCAAATAGGTAAATTGGAAACTCAGTATATTCTGATAACATTTTAATTTTTGTGACGACTTCAGGAATAGTGGGGCTTGATTTCCAGCATCATACCACAGAGGAAATAACAGTGCTGGATTGTATTAAGCTGCTAGAGTGTTGTTGTAAGATGCTCTCAGCTAGCCAAGTAGACAATATTCCATCACACTGCCAACTTATGCCTTATAGGACTTTGTGTACTCACACACTAAAAAAACACAGAAGGTTTGCATGCAGGAACAGTAATTAGTTAGGAAGTCAAATGGCATGTTTGCCTTTATTACGAGAAAATTGATGTACAAGATAACGTAGCGTTGACACATTTGTATATAGCTTTGGGGAGACCACAACTAGAACACTGTGCATGGCTTTGGTCTCCATACTTAAGAATGAATATACTTGCCTTGAAGGCAGCGCAGTGAAGGTTTACTAAATTAGTTCCTGGAATGAGAGGGCTCTCACACGACTACAGGCTGAGCAAAGTAGCCTATATTCTCTGAAATTTAGAAGAACAAAATGTGATCTCACTGAGCAGTAGCAGAATCAGCACACAGGAAGTCAGCCAATCCAAGGCCCTAATGCTGATGGAATTAGTAAACTTTGAAAACCTCCACTATTGGTCTGCAATAGTATTTATTCCAACACCTTCCCGGATTAAGAAAAGAGACCCACATGACAACATTTTTCTACCTCCTTTGTATTTTTAGCTGTCAGGTCCAGGTGCAATTTCCCCGTTCTACAAAATACATTACAGAATTCAGGATAATTTTAGGTGAACATGTCTGAGAGTTAGAAGAAATTTTTTTACATTGTACTGAAGCATGGATAAAGCTGCAACTTTGTGCAGTGAATGATAAAGTAATTGATTCTCTCAAAAGAGAACTCAGTATGTTGTGATTGTGAAATAATTTAAATCTAAGACAAAATGACAATAGGAATGGTTTCTTAGGTTGACAAATTCAGAAGGAACTACAGATAGGGACTAACTACTGCATCACAAAAACACCAGATGGAACTACAGTAGCTTGATAACCTTGAATAGCTAAGTGGCCTAGCCTCATTCCTTACATTCTTATGTTCTTACTGCCACAGTATAGCATTTCTATTTCCCATAAGAGCTATCCTCATGGCCTGTCTAAGTGAAACTGCCTGCGAGTGTCAAATTATGGTGTTCTGTTCTACCAACTTTGGCCACAAACTCAGTTCCCTTGGAATCTTCAGCAGTTGGCACAGAGAGATCATGTTTTATTCTTCTTTGCATTGATTTCAAAAGAGTCCCAGGGATAAAAGGATTACACCACCCAACAGACCACCCAGTTCCTTGAAGAAAAAGACTGAGTATATATAGTTACTACACAGATACTGCCCAAATACTTACAATTTTATCAGATCCGTAAATCATTTCCAACTGTTTGGCAACCTCAAGTGTCCCATCGGGACTTCCATCATCAATCACTATAATTTCATAATCAAATCCACTGCAAACAAGAACAGAAGACATCATTGAAATGCAAAGCTTTACATAGCAAAACAATCAAATTTTGTCAAACAAAAATGGGCTTTTCAGTTGCAAAAAACTGGCAGGTTTACGACATGATGGCCTAGCTGTAGTTTTAAATTGAGCCTGAGCAGGATGGCTACAGTTGTTTCCCACCAGACTGAACCAGAGCACACTAACGGCAGAACAGTCTAAAGTAATATTTATTTTCCTGTCTTTGATTTGTAGGGCCACATGCAACCAGAACGCTCTATGGCGCCCACAAAGATAGTTTTGGCCATACTTGCCCTGGGCCACCTTTGAAAGAAGATCCACCTTTTTCTAAATTGCTAAAATAGCTCTTTCAACACTTCTACTGCAGCTGATGAATCTTCAGCTTTCTCCACCACCCCAAAACCTGCTTCAAACTGCCTTATGAGTGGTTTCAAAAAATGAACTCACGTTCATTGTGAATTTATGAAACTCTATTTTGAAAAGAAACTTTCCAATACTGAAAATTATATGAATTTTTCATAACATCACATAAACTCAACATTCAGGCAGAAAGATTACCTGGCCCATCAAGCCCAGCCCATTCAGACAATATGCAGATATTTCACTTTTTAAAATTCATTCACGGTATATGAGCAATGCGAACTGAACCAGCATTTATCAGCCATCTTTAATTACCATGAGAAGGCAGCAGTCACCTAACTTGAACTGCTGCAAACCTTGAGGTGTGGGTGTTGATAGGGAGGGAGTTTTAAGAATTTTGCCCAGTGGCGATGAAGGTGCAGTAATGCAGTTCCAAATCAAGATGGTTTTTTGTTTGGAGGTGACATTTCAGGTGAATTGTTTTAGTCATTCAAAGGATGTTGCTGGCTAGGCCAGTATTTATTACCCATCCCAAGTTCAGAGTCAACCACATTGCTGTGGATCTGGAGTCAAATGTAGGCCAGACCAAATAAGGATGGTGGTTTCCTTCCCTAAAAGACATTAGTGAACCAAATGAGTTTTTCCTGACAATCAGTAATGGATTTATGGCCATCATTAGACTCATAATTCCAGATATTTATTGAATTCAAATTCCACCATCTGCAGTGGTGGGATTTGAACCCAGGTCCCCAGTACATTATCTGGGTCTCTGGATTAACAGTATAGCGATAATATCACTAGGCCATTGCCTCTCCTAGTTGGTGGTGGTCGTGATGTTCCTCTGTACCTGCTGCCCTGGTCCTTCGAAGTGGTAAAGTCATGGATTTGGATACAGTGGGTGTAGTCTTGGTGGGTTGCTTTAGTGTATATTGTAGATGAGACACACTTCAGCTGTTGTGAATAGCTGGCCGATAGAGTAAGAGTCAAACAAACTGCTTTCACGCATCCAAGCAAGTGGAGAGTATTCCATCACACGCTTGACTTTTGCCTTATAGATGGTGCCAACTCAGGAGGTAGCTTACTCAACACAGAATCCCTAGCCTTGCCCTGCTCTTGTAGCAACAGTACTGACTGGTCCAGTACGGCTGGTTTAGTTCAGTTTTATGTCAGTGGTAACCCCAAGATGTCGAGAAGGACAGATTCAGCGATGTTAATGCCATTGATCATCATGGTTGATGGCTAGATTGTCCACTGTTGGAGATGGTCATTGTCCTGCACTTTTGTGGCCTAAATGTTACTTGCCACTCATCAGCCCAAGTTTGAATGTTGTTCAGGTTGTGCTGCATATGAATATTGGCAGCTTCAGTATCTCAGAAATAATGAATGGAGCTGAAGATACTGAAACCAACAACAAACAGACTCCCTCCTAATTTATGAGTGAAAGAAGGTCATTGATGAAACCACTGAAGATGACGTTTGAACCTAGGATACTAGGTGAGGAACTCATTCAGTGATTTCCTTGGATTGAGATGACTAACCCCCAACTACCACAAGCATTTTCCTTTGGACTAGCTATGATTCCAATCTGGAGAGATACAACTGAGTGGCTTATTAGTCCACTTCAGAGTTGACAACAATGCTGAGAGGCAGGGGTCACATGTAGGTCAGACTAGGTAAAGATAGCTGATTTGTTACCTGAAGGACATTAGCGAATCTGATGAGTTTTGACAACAATTGACAATGGTTTCATGGTTGCCACAGACTAAATTTTATCAACTAAATTGAAATTTCCCATCCGCCACAGTGAAATTCTAACATACGTCCCCAGAACAATAGCCTAGAGCTCTGCATTACAATCCCAGTGACATTACCAGTATGCCATCAGCTCCCCACCACTCTAGTCATATAATCATCCGGGAGATGAAATAAGCTTGAGCTCAATTTCAGAAAAATTCCTCTTCAATTCCCCTAGGCCATCAAGCAAAGCTGCAGAAAATCAATATAGCTTACAATGCTCATTATTCTCAATCAATCCATATCTGAAAATGGTCTCCTTTATCAGGAGCTTTTTTTTTTAAAATGGGAGTTCAGAGAATTCATACTTATCATATACTCTGGAAAACTATCCTAGAGGACTATAACTGTGGGAAAAATACATCCTTTCTACAGTCTAACCTAACTACTTGTTTACATGTTCTTTACCTATCATAGAAACCCTGCAGTGTGGAAACAGGCTCTTTGGCCCAACAAATCCATACCGACCCTCCAAACAGCATCCCACCCAGACCCATCCCACTACCCCTTCCGTGCAATTCTGCATTTCCCGTGGCTAACACACCTAATCTACACATCCCTGAACACTATGGGCCATTCAGCGTGGCCAATCCACCTAGCCTGCACATCTTTGGACTGTGGGAGGAAACACACGCAGATAGGTGGAGAATGTGCAAACTCGACACACACAGTTGCCTGAGGGACATAGATAGTTCCAAAGTTTCCTCCCATCCCAATGTAAGTCCCCATGACCAATTTTTTTCTATAAAGATGATACCCAGTCTTGAGCTGGGGCTATGTTAGTTGCTCTCGTTTATACTTTATCTACAGGCTCAACACTGTTATCGGCCCATGGATAAAAGATGAACGTGCTACTCCAACTACTAGTCTAACAAAAGCCTTGTACAAACTCAGTCATGATAAAGCTATTATGTATTGTTCAAGCCATTCAACTCAAAACAACATTTTATTTCCCAATCGCTCATCATACTGATCCAAATTTTGCAGTCAGTCGTGTTCACCACTGTGCTTGGGGAAAAAGAAACTTCCCACAAAGATCCATCAAGCCTTATGGCATGGTTTCTCCCTTTTAGAATGGTCATTTAAAATCGAATACCAGGTAAAGGTGATGGCTTGGTCTACAGCAGCATGTTGTCAGCAAGCAGGGTGAGCAGCCAGTCATATCGAAGCATTCTTTCACACAGTTAATCAGCAAATTAAAAGCAACTGAAATCCTCCATTTTTTTATTTAAATGTTCAGATAGTAAAATAAATGTATAGTTGTTTAAAGAAAAAGTAAAATAAAGATAAACGTTAAGTTTTTTTTAATAACTGGAAGAAAATTGGTATTCCAGAAATCTGAATTAGCTTTTCACGACCAGTGTTTAGTAATAACAATAAAGTTAGTAGATCATTAAAAACCCACTTACAACACTTCCAAAAATTAATTTTTTCAAGTTTTTTTACAGTGAAACTAATAGCTTCTAAATGGAGCACTTCCCCATTTCACGATTGCAAGGAAGACTGCACATTGTGGGAATCTTTACATCATACCCCAAGGAGGAATACAGACAGCAGCTTCTGAACTTTAACATTACTTTGCGCATCCTCAGATTCCCAAAGTTGCTCTCAGTTTCAATGATATAACAGCAGTGTCAATACAACAGCAAAATCCATGTCATTTCTATGGATCTTCAACAATGCATGAGCTATGACCTCAAGTTGACTCTCCTGTTTTATAATTTTTAAGCAGGTACTGCTGCACATGCCTTGGGAATCTCAGACACAGATGTATAACATTGTACTGGTCCACACTGAAGAACATCTGTCATAATTGGGCCTATTCTCTCACTTTATCTAAATTAGCTTATTTATCTATCTAAAAATTCCAGGGCTTGCACATATTATTGTGTCATCTGCAAAGGAGTGGATGATTTCATTCATGTGCTTATCAAAATATTAACAAAGATTAAAAGTAACAAGGACCACAGTAAAAATTCTTCTAGAACTCTGTTCTTGATCTGGTCTTTGTAGATCTATTTCCATGGATAACTGCATGCAAGTTTGGTGCCATTTGAGAAAGGATGTTATGGCAATGGAGGAAGTGCAAGAAAGAGTTCTAGATTGATTCCTATAATGGCAGGACTGGGCTATGAAGAAAGATTGGATCGGTTTGGTTCGGACTATATTCACTGGATATTAGAAGAACGAGGGAGGGAATCTCATAGAAACCTATAAAATTCTAAAAGGACCAGAGAGGTTAAATGCAGGAAGGACCGTTCTGATGACTGGCGAGGCCAGGGGTCACAGTTTAAGGATATGGGGTATGCCACTTAGGACTGAGATGAGGAGAGAGTTCTTCACCCAGAGAGTGGTGAGCCGTGGAATTCTCTGCCATAGAAAACAGTTGAGGGCAAAATATTGAATGCTTTCAAGGAAGACTCAGAATTATTTTTGATAAGCACATGAATGAAATCATCCACTCATCTGCAGATGATACAATAATATGCGCAAAGCCTGGGAATTTTAAGGGCTAAAGGGTACGAGGAAAAAGAAGGAACAGGGTGCTGTGTCGGATGATCAGCCATGATCATACTGAATGGCACTGCAGACTTGATGGGCTGAATGGGCTACTCCTGCTCCTATTTCGTATGTTTCAATTTTCTTTTTTGACATAATATCTGACCACCAATTCCATTCAAGAGAATGGCAGAATACTCACCACTTGCATCGATAGATACGGTCACCACAAAGCATTGAAGAAACCATGTGGTCAAGCAACCACGGGTTCAAAACTGAACATTCCAAATTGACCCACAGACAGAGAAATCAGGCCTGACAGAAAATTGGCCAAACGAAATTACCAGCATCCATCAGCTATCGGTTTACAGAGAACAGTGCAAACTAAGGTCACAGAAGTCACAAAAGGTTCAGGAAACCAGTTACAGCCAGCCTATGGGTTGTGTATTGGAGAAGTGTCAGACAGACTTTTTGGCACCTTGACTTCCAGTAACTGAACTGAAACTCACCCAAGATCGTTAGACAGCATCTTCCAAACACATAACCACTTCCATCTTAAAAGGACAAAAAAACATCAGACACATGAGAATATATCACCCCCTGCAAGTTTCCCTCCAAGCCACTCACCATCCTGGCTTGGAAATATATTGCCATTCCTTCACTGGGCCAAAATCCTGGAATTCCCTCTTTAAAGGCATTGTGAGTTAACCTACAGCACAAGGACTGCAGTTGTGCAAGAAGGCAGCTCACCAACATCTTTTCAAGGACAACAAAGGACAGGCAATAAATGCTGACTTGTCAGCAATGCACCGTCCCATGGGTGAACAGAAAACTGCCTAAGGACGTGAACTTTACGTGTCCCCAACATGGCAATGAAGGGTGTTGACATGACCTCATTGGATGCTTTCAGCCCTATTCAGATCCCTACTGGCCAAAAGGCCACAGAACATTCAGAAACGTCCTGGGCAAGGGAATAAAAACACATCTCGAAGTTACGCCCTCAGGGGAGACCATGGGGCAACCCAAGAAGACCCAAGAGAAGATCCACCCTGATCGGACAGACTCATCTTCATGAAGAGAGCCACTCAACGCTAGAGAAGGAGGAGATTCCAACAGCCCAACTCAAATACGCGGATCATTGTGGGCAATATCCTCAAATAGATAGAGCTAGACAGATAGACAATATTGTGGGAATTTGGGTAAGGCTCACATGGTGTTTTTACTAAGATACATTTTGTTAGTAAAATCGAATAGAACTGCACACTCAATTCTATATCCCTTTGACTGCCTCACCGACAAGAGCATTTGGGTGAATTGCTTTTAATATAAAAACTGGTCAAAGTGTCCAAAGCCTGGACAACACAAGAAATCAACACCATGGAGAACAGCTTCAATTTGTATCTCTGCTACTGCAATTATTGGTCTGCTCCACCACCATAATACCAGAACTTCAATAACTGTTTGTACAATAGGGGCAGGAATTCCCTGCCTTTACTTTGGCCATTCTCAGTCACCTGCCACAACTGTCATATAAAAGGGCAAAACACCGTGGGATAACTATCTTCTCCAAATCATGGAACATCATGATTTGAACACACAATACTTGATATTACTGGGTCAATATCCTATAATTCCTTTTCTTACAAGATCAGAGCAACACTATTCCCCATGATTATGACTACTTCCTCAAAAAACTAATCAGGTCAGAGAAGCATGATCTCAATTTTTCAAAACTGTGCCAAGATTCCAACCCACCGTTTCCTAGTGGGCTATATGTAGCAAGCATAACATTTCCTTTCAACATCTATTTTTCAAACAACAATGACAATCAGCTAGCCTGCAATTCAAAGTCTTTCAAACTTCAAAAACAGTTATGAATCACTGGCTCACATTATACTCAACATTTTCTTTTAGCACCCCAAAATAAACACCATGTCCTTCAAGCCAATTAGCCTTGAATGTCTTAATTATGGCCAAAACCATTCTTAAACTTATCGCATTACTTCTCAACATAAGTCACAAAATAGCACTATCTGTAAAAATAAAAATATGGCACATTAACAGTCAGCATTTTAACTATACCCTACCTTGCTAAAATTCAAAACAACCAACCCATGGGTTTCTTAATCATTTTCTGTTGCCAACAGAATTAACAGGTTTACCGTGGCCACAGGTTCTACTACAGATGTTAAGATTCAAATATTTACCAGGTGCAACGTAACCTAATGACTACTATCCTGCCTCTTTGTTGAAGCTATAAGATCTTTACAAATATAATTTCATTCTTCCTTTTTGTCCTCTCCGTTTTTATCAAAACAATGTGAACTTTTTCAGCTCTACTTTAGAATCATCATTGGAATCCAACCATGAGAGATATTCAAATCTAACTCCTCCAGCTAAACATACGTTTTAAATATTATCATTCATATAGAAGCATTTGGATACTTCCTTGCATGGATTCCCTTATATAAATTGCCTTGTTTCCTATGTTTCGAACTAGGTAGGACTTGTTTACAAACACTGGTCAGACTTCCAAAACACGCTATTTAATTAGGCTGAATAAAACTCTTGGAAATAATTTGCACTGTGTAAAATATCTTCTCCCACCATGTCCCACGCTAGATACTTTCCATCTTAGTTTCTTTATTTCCCTCTTAAGATCTTTGCTGCACAGATCCATGCTCAGTTCTCCCATTCTTCCCATAAGCCTAATTTCTATACATGAGCAACAGAGATCAGGAGTCAATGCCACAACTTTCATCCTTGGTGGCTGCACTTCATGTACTACTCTTTTGTCCCTTCAGCCTCTCATGACAACGGAAGTCCCTCTTTTGCATCTTAGTGGGACATCAACTAGCTTGAAATGGCCAATACCTCATTGACTATCCTAATTTGTAAATCAATTACTGCTTATGAGTTGATTTTGAAGTGCTACCTTATACTGCTTCTTTTCAAAATTTAATATAAAGAACTCAGTGCTTGATTCAATCCAAGTGTTAGCTTTGTTGATCTAGTATCACTCACGCCTCAAATTCCAGATTCATTTTGGACTTTGGCATATATTCTAAATTTAGACCCAGTGGAGTACTGAGTGAATGCAACATTGTTGCAAGTGCTATCTTTCAGAGGAGGTACTAAATCAAGGCTCTCCAGGTTCTGATGTGTATGGAATTGCAACTCTTCGAAAAGCAGGGACTTCTCTTCGTATCCCAGACAACAACGTTCCCCTAAACAACTTTATCAAACACGGATTTCTCGGTGGAGCCCCTATTTGTTGCGTCCGGCTAGCTCAGTCGGTAGAGCCTGAGTCTCGTAATCTCAGGGTTGTGGGTTCGCGCCCCACGCTGGGCGTCTTTGCTTGTTGCATCTTTACCTTTCTAAGGTGAAGCCGAGCTATCGAGTCCTCTCGCAGCTTTAGCCACGCCTAAAGCATCGTTTCTAGGGCGGCACTGCAGCACAGTGGTTAGCACTGCTGCCTCACAGCACCAGAGACCCGGGTTCAATTCCAGCCTCAGGCGACTGTCTGTGTGGAGTTTGCACATTCTCTCCGTGTCCGCGTGGGTTTCCTCCGGGTGCTCCGGTTTCCCCCACAGTCCAAAGATGTGCAGGTTAGGTTAATTGGCCATGCTAAATTGCCCATAGTGTTCAGGGAGATGTAGATTAGGTGGGTTGTAGGGGGAGGTGTCTGGGTGGGATGCTCTGAGGTTCGGTGTGGACTTGTCGGGCCAAAGGGCCTGTTTCCACACTGTAGGGATTCTACGAATTCATTGATTTGTTGTTTGTTAGGTATTGGCTACGCACAAATTGGGTTGTGAATTTTCCAACCTAACACATGTCTGTTTAAAAAAAGCACCGGCCATACTGCATTGGGAATGTCCTGAATACATGATGAAATTCAAGGTCTTTCTTTTAACTTAATACTGATTATAAATAAGAGAAGTCTGAACTTTTCTGTTATACAAATTTCAATTACGAAACTTCACCACTGCAGAAACAGTGTGTAAATGCAACAATGATGTCACTGAGCCTTATAAACATTAATGTCTGGGATTAATTAACCTCTGTAGAAGTTTTTCTGGGGGGGGTGAGGGGTTGTGGGCAGGCAGTTGTTATCACAACCAATTTTTGTGTTCCTCAGCTGGAAGGAGAGCGGGAAGCAGAAACATAATACAGCTGCTAATGCTAATTGCCCTATTGAAAAGTACATGTGCATGTATCAGCATTTTGGCTGCAGTATTCTTCAGTTTCACAGTGCAATAGCCTGTTGACACATGGTTTGAGTTTACTTACAAACAACGGTTATTTGGTTTTTGATGCCTTTGAAACTGTACTCCATCATCATTTTACAGATAGTCGTAAATTTTAAGAAAATCTGTAAAGATTTCTGAAAGCTAAAACATAACTATTAGATTAACGTTAAATAGTGATTCTCACACCTAATGCTTTAGGCCTATTTTTAATTCCCCTTTCTACCTTCAGCTACATTATATAGTCTCAGAGTTACATGTTTACCAAACCCACAGGAAACTAAACAATTAGGTTCAAACACAACTGAGATTAACACCCTATCCAGTTTGTTTAAAAAAACCATTCCTCCTATAGATTTCCTTCCTTCATTTTAGGTCCCACATTTTCTGTCTGAAATGGCAGGCAGTCAAGTTACTCTCAGAGCTTAGTCAATCTTGCCCTGTAACTAAAGGCTGGAAATGTTCAGAGTTGCTAGGTTGCCTGCCCTCATCTTTTTCTGCTTCACTGGATGAAGTGTGTATACTCCACTCAAAGCCTCTACCAAAGGTAAGTTGTAGCCAATGCTCCTCTTGTGGGAATTATTACTTCCCTTGTGGCTACATTCAAAGGCTAAATAGGCATTATAATTAAAGAGAAGGAATAATGTAATCTGTATAATTCTAACATTCAAATTTGAAATTGCTTCACAGCCTAAAATTTAAGTTATATTGGATTGAAACATTGTTCTAAGAAGACTGACGTGACATTGCACTATATTGTGCGAGCATACATCATACAGAGCTAGATCAAATACAGTGAAAGTTATAGTTAAATGACTTGTGCCACTTTGGGATGCATCATTTTGGCCTGTGGACTCCACCAGTTTTACTGTCCAGAGCATACTGCCATTTCATTCCTCTGTGCAGTTCACTTGCATTACAGAAACAAGTAATTAATTCAGGGCAATTAACAACGTAGCCAAAGAAATTCTGTACATCTGTCACTTTCCTGAAAGTAAAAGATATAATTTTAAAGCTTTTTGCCTTGGTCTACAATGTTTCAGCTTTCAGAAAACACAGGCAGCAAAACTCTGTAATCTATTAACATTAACCCATAAGCTACAGTTTATGCTGTTGTTTTTGTTTTACACACCTTAATACAAGTAAGTTGCTTTTCAAAATCCTGAATGCTACTCTGAATACTCAGGAGGTAAAAAGAAATTTTGTTGGATTGGATTTTTTTTCTAATGTGCTTAGCCCACGATGTAAGCATGATAGAACTAGCGGGGCTCATGCAAGGCAGTGATCTAACTGTTCATGTAACTAAATATGGTAGACTCCTGCTGTAACATGTTACTTGGGAGTCAGCCAAATGGCTTGTTATAACAATGTGCATCCTACAGGCAGGGTGGTTGAAAAAGAAATGGGCTCAGTTAAGGAAAATGGAGTAAATCCCATGTAGAATTGTATGGCAATGTTAAATATTTGTTTAGCTCATTACCATAGTTAATATTAACTATTTTCTGCCAGCAATGTCAAATTGAAAAAGGTTTAAGCTGCAACTTTTCAGATTTTCATTCAGAAATGTAGATAGTGGGGGCCTGCACATACTTAGTTTTCTACATTGCATTACAAATATACAAGTCCTAGATATTGTATTTAGGTTCACAAATTAAAACACGCTGCACTCAGAGTCTTGCATGAAAAGAACCAGACGCAAAAACACAAATTGAAAAGTAGTAAGAAATAGGAGGAGTCAGCCATTCAGCCCCTTAAAGCCTGCCCCACCTTTCAAACAGAATCATGGCTGATCTGCTCCAGGTCCTAACTTCTCTTTCCAGCCAGCTCAGCATAGCCATCAACTCTCTGATATTTCAAAGATGTAGCTCCCCTTTACGTATTTTCAGTGATCTATCTTCCAAAACTCTTTGGGGGACAGAATTCCAGATATTCACTATCCTCTAGGAGAAGAAAATCCTTTTCATTTCAGTTTAAATGAGTTACAGAATATCGGAGCACTATGGTGACCTACTTTGGGATTTCACTGCTAGTGAATACGTCTTCCCAACATCTATCCTGTACAGGCCCATCGTTATCTTATGTGTTTCAATATGATCACCCCTTGTTCTAAACTCTAATGAATAAAAGCCTAAATGTTTAGCCCTTCTTAATAAGTCAACCGCTTCATCCCAGGAAAGAGCCTAGTAAATCACTTTTGAACTGCCTCTAATGCTAGTATATCCTTTTTTAAATACCATGCACAGTGCTCCAGGTGTGGCCTCACCAACATCCCATACACTGTAAGGAAGTAGCAAGAGCTGCGGATGTAGGAGTCAGAGTCAATGTCAATACAGTGTGGAGCTGGAGGAACACGGCAGATCAGGCAGCAGAGCAGGAAAGTTGATCTTTCGGGTTTACACCATCCATCATCATCCTGATGAAGGGTGTAAACCCGAAACATCGACTTTCCTGCTCCGCTGCTGCTGCCTGACCTGTGTTCCTCCCGCACAGTGTAAAACAATTTCCTTATTTTTTAAACTTAAACCTCCTAGGAACTAAGGTCAAAATTCTGTTTGTCTTTTTAATTAACTGATGCACATGAGTACCAACCTTTTGCACTTCATGTGCAAGAACACTCAGATCCCTTTTTGTGCATTTAAATAACAGTCTGCCTTTTGATTCTTCTTATCAAAGCGCATGACCTCTCATTTTCCTAAAGTAAAGTCCATCTGCTAAGCTTTTGTTCACTTACCTAACTTATCCAAACACCCCTGAAAATTCTTTATGACCTCACCACAACAAGCTCTGACACCTACTTTTGTACTGGCATCAATGTTGGATACATTACGTTCTGCCCCCTCCAAGTCATTAATATAGATAGTAAATCATTGAAACCCTAGGACCTGACTTTCATCCAAGTTGCACAGCCGCTCCAGGGTCCACATGTGCAGATTAACATGTCAATGCCATTCTCCCAGCATCGACTTCCTGCCGTGCACGGAACTCAAAAGGTCTGTGGTTAACTGAGGTTGGCAAAGATAGTATCCAAAGAAAAACTAAGGAAGGCAAAATGGCAAAACAACAGGCCGGAAGAATATGAAATTTTTAAGATTCATCCTTCTCATGGAGTCATTCTATTTGATCAGAATAAACTTTTGCTGATCATTATGAATTATCTGCTTAAATGTCTGCCACTGCTCATCCATTGACTGTCCCCTTAGTCTACTTTCCCAATCTACTTTAGACCATTTTTTCTTCATATCTCTACAATTGTTCTTATTTAAAATGAGGACACTGGTCTGAGACCAGAGCTGCTCTCCCTCAAACTGAATTTTTTTAAACTCTACAATGATAAGTTTTAACAGATTTAAATGAAATTGTCTGTGGCACAATGTTAACTAATCTGTCTGCAGATCCACACAATATAGGATAGATTCGGAACTATGCTATTAACAAGCATATGTTCAGAAAACAAAGTGAAAATCTTGCTCAGATTATGTAAAATTTGCCAAATATCGCATTGGCTGCATTTTTCGGTAGGCATGTTTCATTGGCCACGAGCCTAATTCATTACTTTAGTCAGAATTTCAGAATCTTGGCTCAAACTATCAATCAAGATCAAATTTCACTTATTGTACATTAATACAGTACATGTTTGAACTTTGTCATTACATGATTTTTCAGATGCTGAATTCCAAATATCCTAAAAAGGCAGTAGCTTTATGAAATCAAGATTTAATATATCATAGTAACTTGCGTACATGAATAGGCAAAGTACAGTAATTACTGTACAACTGTATGTGGAAGGCAGGTATTCTACGCAAATTGTACAATGAGTAGCAATTAAATTTTCTAATTTATTCTATTTATGCCGTGGTGCCACACAGAATATTGATCTGTTGGCACAACATATTGCCTCAGGCTACAAATCTTAAACTGCTTGTTCATTTACAATTCAAAATTAACTTTACAATCCTATCTCTGGAAACTATTTCCAGCATGCAAGCTGTTGCATTTATGCAAAGAAATGGGGATTGAGGAGGTGGCAAACCAGGTAAAGAATGAGACAGGTTTGAAGAGTAAGGTTATTATACCAACTCTCCACCCACAGGTATATTCATGTCATTCTTTAGTAATTACAATGCTAAATCTCCTAATGAGCATCTCCACTAGTAGAAAGCATCTTCCCATGCAATCTAGTAAAATCCTTAACAATTTGAAATGGTCTACTGAATCTCCACTTAGTCCTCTGCTCTTAGATTCTCTAATCTCTCAACAGAACTGAAGCTTCCCACCCCCAGTATAATTCAAGTATATCTATTCTAATTTTATCACCCCAGAGGCGAGGTAAAGATTAAAGAATTAAAATATGTGCTTATATTTTTTTCATTAGAAAACCAACAGGATTAAGCTGCCTTATTCATTCGCATAACAAGTGACTTCCCAACTCTCAGTAACCAGTCAAAGAAAACCTGAGGTGTATAACTGGTCTATATTCTGAAGTGGTTTAATATTCTTGATACAGTGGAATAATTGAATAATTCTATATGGAAATTAGACATCTAAGAGTCAACCAACTGAATCAGACAATTATTCTAATTTATTTCTACAAGTAACCAAACTCAGCTCCCTCAATTACTATAAGTGACTTCATCTTGACACGCCTAGACTAATAGTTTACTCTGGATTAAATGGTCCACTTATAGCAGATGATTCATAATGCTTGGAATACAAAAAAAATTCCTTCTACTGACATTTATCATTTAATCTGTGCCTTATAATTTGAATTATTTGTTAATCCAAATTCAATTTATCCATGCAAATAGGACCGAATCAGTGAAATACACTGCTTTATATGAATTTAATCTCATGACCAATATGAAGGGTATATGATGGAATCATCTGAGCACAGTGCACTGTCAAATAGAGAGCATTTCAGAAGATGGTTAGTTATAAATATACCATCACCTCCTAAACAATGAAGTAAAATACAAAAGCAAACGGAGAAAGTTGCAGCTCAAATAATAACTCACTGATTGTATTAATATATCTGCAGAACAAGAGGACAATAATGATTTATTGCCAGCAACATACTTCAGCCAAAGGAACAGACTTGCACTTCAACTTGTGTTGGAGTCAAAGGCAAATTAATTCATCAAAAAAATTTAGAACTGACTGTGTTCTTAGATCACTGTTTCAAAAACCATTGGTCTAAACTTACGACAGATTCTCCCAGAAAGAGCATTAATAAGTTTTTTAAAAATCAATAAAATTCCTGAAATTATTTTTCATCATAAGCCTGAAAACAGCTTCACTGTTGGAGTACCATTTGCTTTTTACAAACTTAATTGATTAAAAGTGCACAAGTAATAGGGAAATAAAACAAAATATAGTTATCATAACTGAGGAATAAAGAACATTACTGCTAATGGTGAAAGCAAGCCACACCTCTCCATGTTTTTGCAGCGCTGTTGCTTTCTGTACCTTAAACAACAACAGAAGAGAAAAAAATTTCTCTCGACAGTTGATGCCTGCGGGATTCACACAGAAACGTGCCAAAGTTGATACTTTCAAGCTAACTTAAATAGCTGCGATCCTACCAGTGAATGTTGTTGTAATTCATAATATGAAACAAAACCACATGAAATGTTAGTGCAAAAGTGATTTCCATACACATGCTGTTTCAACATTTTCATTGGATATTCTACAGAAACAGATGAGGCATTTGGCTTGGGAGAATCTGAAAGTAGAATCATTGCAAATTGTTTTTTAGCATTGTAATTTCATTCCTGCAGCAGTTGAAGAACCTGCAAACAACAGCTGAGGTCTCCCACACAGACACCAATAACTAAGGCAGAAGACTTATTTTGAGCACATGAATTTGTTGTTTTGTCTGCCCGACAGGCAAATTTTGAATCAATTTCAGTACCAGTACAAATTCTGAGAAACTGCTGATCAACATAGAAAATCAGTAGTGTTTTAGAGGAGGATATTGTGCTATTAGAAGTGGAACTGAGAAGAATAGACCCAAATGAACTGAATCCAGAAAACAGATCAAGGAAGAGAAACAAACCTCCCCAATAGCCAAGCTTCCCAATTAATGAGTGAATTCTGACAACTTGAACTGGAGACTGAAATGAAGCCAAACATCCAGATGGAGCGTGTCGAAGTAGAATTTTTTTGTGGGAAGATGTACTGTTAATAGGAAGCAAACTACATGCTTTTCAATGAACTATAATTGTGCATCTAGTAGAGCACTCAAATTCCAATTGTGAACTGACATATGCCTTAATGTTTTAAGGCATTCCTGGTTACTCAGTGCGCAGTTACAATATTTGAAAAGCAAAACACTGCTGATGCGAGAAATCAAATAAGGAAATGCTTGAGAAACTCAGCATCTATGGAATAAGAGTTAACATTTCAAGTCTACTAATGACTTTTACCAGAACTAAAAGGAGCCAGAAAATGTTTTAATTGGCTGTTTTATTATAATTGGTTAACTTGTATTATAATTCTACCTTTAAGGAAAAAAGTCAATTCTTAATTCATTCTAACAAAAAAGAATGAAATTGTGACAAACCTGTGCCATGTATTATTTCACATTCAATATGTGCATTTATCAAATATTTTCAGCATCTTCTACCTTAGTCACCAACAGTTGCAGGAAAAGGAGGAGACTTGTGTGAAATTCCAAGATGTTAAACAGCACAATTCAATGACAAATTAAGCTGCAATCCTCTTCTTTAACTAGAAAGTCCGGGATTTTTTTTTTTAAAAACTGTGGCTTTGTCTTGCTTTCCTTCCTGACCATACTTCTGCAACTGAATTAAGGTGATCTACAAACACCCATGCTTGGGCTAACTGGCAGTTTTACTCAGAAATGCTACAAATATATCAAGAGGTATCAAGTCAAATTGTCATACTTATTCAATTGGGCAGCGACTGGAGTTATGGAAGACTATGGAAAGTTCCGCTCTGCTTCTAACCTATCAGAGCATCAACTTGAGGTCAACATGGTGATGCCAAAATGGAATAGCATTCCATTTTATACTACTTCATATCTGCCACCTTGAGGGAAAAAAAATCACCCTCAAAAATTAAAGTTTTAAACACTGATATCTTAAGCAGCATAACTTCAAAACATTAACTCATTTAAAATGTGCAAATATCTACAGTATGAAACAATACAATATTCAAAGACTTAAATATTAAAAAAAAACTTATGAAAACTGAAAGTGGCTGGGAAAAAATTGCTTCACGTATATGACATCAATGGCTAAAGCCAGCTTATCATGGTTTGTTTAACCTGACTTGATGCTTGCATTCAGCATTACCACATCTGGACATACGTTTGTTCTAACTGGTTGCTATGTTAGGACCATAGCAACACAACAACCAATGCCTGTCAATTTTACTAGGCCACTAAAACCACTGCTGGCAGTGGCCCAGTAGCATAGTTGGATTGTATTAATGCAGGGACAGCTATGTTTGGAGTGTTAGAAACACAAGAAAAAGAAACATTGAGATAAGTCTGAACTGTGTTTCTCAAGAAAAACAGCCAACGGTGTGGTAAATCATTTGCCTTTTTGTCAATCATTATAATCAACCTAACATTAAGCTCAGAATACCAGTAACCTGCATTTCCATGTCAGTTTAATATGTTAAAATTGTCTCAAGGCACTTCAAAAAGGAGCCTTTGGAGCAAAATGGCTCGCTGGTGTCTAAACTAGGTTTTGCTATTTAATTGTTTTTGTGAAAGACATCTACTTTTTGGTAATAGGAAATCAATTATGATGTTTGACTAGAGTTTATCCTATATTTCAAGCTTACATTTGTGTGTACTTCCTGTCTGCATCATTTAACCTTAGACTGTCACGTGATCAAACTTTTATTATTCATCGGCAGATGACATATTTGGCACATAGTTTATACTTTCAAGGCAGACTGTTTCAAACAGTTGCTCGAGGTGGCCATGTGCCATATCCTTCCCCTGCTTATGTAGCAGACCAGACCAACCAGGATCTCCAGTTATGCCCCCCAAGGAATTAAAGTTGCTATAATAAATACTGATGCCAGTATGAAATGAATGCAAAATAACGGGTTGTAGTATTTCTTCCCTTAATGTTTACGAGAAAAAGATTCAAGAGAGGGGAGGCAGTAAGCCTCTGCAAGTTGTGGTATATGTCAAAGCATGTTTTTGTTCGATTCCTGCAACAACCACAACCTGCACAGTTATCTGGTACTTTTAATTTGCCAGTGTCATCTGACCTTGGTGCTTGCTAACGTAAATTTTACTACATTTATACTTCTCCTGGAAATCAAATGTAGCTTTAAAATTTTAATGTCCAGGATAACTGTGTACCATTTAATAGATAAGTCACTTTTTCACCATTCTGCAAGCAGAAATCATGAGAAAGGAAAAATTTACAACTTCAATATTCCCCAATTTTAAATTTCAGGTGAGAAGTTATTGTTGTAACATAAGCAATATGGCCCAGATTTTGTGGTCATCATGTGCAATTAAAAAAAAAAAATCAGAAAGTGTTCATTGTCATTACAACCACGAAACTGATAGCAACTTCTGGCATTTGCCAGAAACCAGGAAGTCCAAAAGTTGCTGTCAGTGATTCCCCGCTCTTTTGGAGAGTGCACTGATAAAGCTGACGTGGAGAAATCACTTGATTTAATGTGAATTCTATCTGATGCTATTAATTTTGCTGAAAAATCCCTTTAACAAGGTTAAACATTGTTGAATGACTCACAACTGGGTTTCTAGGCATCATACTAAGCTCAGTGTTCAACCACCTCTCTGGCCCTGATAAACCTATTTCATATTTGTGGAATATCAACTTACGATACATTTTTAAATCTACCTATGCTACTTCATATTCCGCTTTAATACTATGTGTACATTCCTATTTTATTATTCAGTTTGTAAGATGAGTAAAAAGGGAAGTATAATCCATTTCCTCTTTGTTGTGTTAGAACTCTTAAATGTGGTTGCTGCTGAGCCTGCTTGAAAACAGCAACATTATTGAATGTTAGACTAAAAGTTACGTAGGGAAAAGGGGAAAATATGCATGACAACAGATCACTAATTTCTGCGATACGCTTTCCTAAGATCAACAGCAAATGCCATCATTTCACCAACAGCTGCAAATTCTTCATCACAGATAGATATTTTGCTCATTAACGAATCTGCAAAATGCTGCATCATGGGCAGTTTTCTTTTCTTTTGCATTTCAGATTACTGATGCACAGGGGTAGAATTAAATGTCATTTTGCTGCACTTACATTTGAAACAAACAAATAATATACAGCTGTCATTAACTAACAATATAAGGACCGAATCAGTCGGAGGTCAACAGCAAGGAATTTCCAGCTGTCCAATCTACAGTACTGTATGCTTTGTTAGACATTGTTTTGCTCCTATCACATACCTTTGATTCATCAACAGAGAATATCAACTTATATACTCGAACGTTGCTCAACCTTGTCCACCTGAGATCCAACATAAAAAAGTGTGCCGATTCCTCAGCAGAAAGTTCCTTTGCATTTATGCTAATAACACAAAGACAGGTGGGGAAGTAAGGGGGCTTATATTTCCAAAAGGCATTTGATCATGTGTCACATGAAAAGATTATTGCAGAAAATAAAAGCTCACAGTGAAGGTCATAACATATTGACCATAGCAGATTGGGCAGCTTTCAAACATCAGAGTAGATAACTTTCTGTCCTGCTCTGAGGCAGGGTCACTCGAACCAAAACAATAACTCTGATTTTTCTCATGCCGCCAGACCTGCTGAGCTTTTTCCAGCAATTTGTGGGCGTGTATGTATAGATGTATGTGTGTACGTGTGTGTGTGTACACGCGCACGTGTCTGTGTGTACACGCGCATATGAGTGCGTGCGTATATGTGTGTAGATACTTTTCTGGTTGGCAACATGTAACAAGTGGTGTGTCACAAGAATTAGTGCTGAAACCCTTTTTTGTTACAATTTGTATAAATTAATTGGATGACGGGACCAATGTTATGGTTACTAAATTTGTTGATGACATAAAGATAGATAGGAGACTAAGTTGTGATGAGGACGTAAGATACTAAACAGGGTTATAGATGAGGGGACAAAGAAATGGCAGATGGAGTGTCATGTGGTTAAATTGAAAATAGTACATTTCGATAGTAAGAATAAAGAAGGTTACAGAACTCAGATGCAGCGGCATCTGGACGTTCGAGTGCATGATTTGCAAAAGGTGTGTAGGCTGGTACAGTAAGTAATACGGGAAGCTGGCTGAATGTTTTTGTCTATTGTGACAGGAGGTTAACGCAGAATTAGAGAGGTTATACAACAGTTATGCAAGGCATTGGTGAGATCACATCTTGAGTTCTGTGCACAGTATTGGCCTCCTAATTTAAGGAAGGATACAACTGAGTTGGAAGCAATTCAGCGAAGATCTGCTAAACTAAACCGTGGAATTGGGGGAGAGATAGTAGGAACTGCCGATGCTGGAGAATCTGAGATAACAAGGTGTAGAGCTGGATGAACACAGCAGGCCGAGCAGGATCAGAGGAACAGGAAAGCTGACGTTTCTGGTCTGGTTTCTGAAGGGTCCAGACCCAAAACGTCAGCTTTCCCGCTCCTGGAATTGGGGAATTGTTTTATGATGAAACATTGGATAGGCTTGGAAAAACATGAAAAACTTGATTAGGACCTCCGCAAGACATGTCAGTTCACTGACATGGATACCACCATCACATGTGGGAACACCACCCACCACATACATGGCAGCTACTCACGTGACTCAGACAATGTTGTCTCTCTCATATGCTGCAGGCAAGGGCGTCCCGAGGCATGGTATTTTGACAAGACCATGCAGATGCTACGACAATGGACGAATGGACACCGAGCCACAATCGCCAGGCAGAACTGTTCCCTTCCAGTTGGGGAACGCTTCAGCGGTCAAGGGCATTCAGCCTCCAATCATCGGGTAAGCATCTTCCAAGGTGGACTTTTAGATACACAATGACACTGGATCGCTAAGGAGGGTCTGATAGCCAAATTCCATATCCACGAAGACAGCCTCAATTGTGATCCTGGGCTTACGTTGTGTTACATATGACCCCATCAGAATGTCATATATCTGCAAAATCTTCCTTACTGTCCTGATTTGACAGCATCACCTTGATAAATTGTTATGATCTCTCAACCTTAAGTAATTCGTATAGATTTTAATTACTTATTACTTTGGTTACACCCTCAGCATGCGACTCTTATACCTATCATGTTATTCCAGTCATCTAGTTTGTCTCCAGCACCACCTTATTTTTAATTTTTTGTAATTATCTGTGTCTCATTTATTCGGATTATTGCTCATTCCTTTGCTAGTTATTCAGCTGTTGGCACTTTACTCACTGTCTAACACTCTTGGTCACGTGCAGAGACCTATCACGTGACGCTCCACTCACACCAGTCGTATGATCTTTTGATCTCTCTGCCCTTGATCTCTCTGTCTATAATCTCTGTGTTCTGTGTACTTCTCTCTCACTGCACCCAAAGGAGCTGCACTCCTAAAGCTTGTGATTTCAAATAAACCTGTGGGACTTTCACCTGGCATCCGGTGACTTCTGACTTTGTCCACCCCAGTTCAACACCGGCACCTCCACATCATGGTTATCTTGTTGCAATTTTAGACAGAGCATGCACCAAGAGTACTGTGCAGTATATCCCTTACAAGGATATACTTGTCATACATGGAATGCAGCTAAGATTCATTAGGCTGATCTTGGATGTAGCAGTATCAAGAGATGAGATTGGACTACTGGGCCTCTGTTCTAACATTTAGGAGGATGAGAGGAGATCTTCTTGAAAATGTATAAAATTCTAACAGGCCTAGACAGACTAGATGCAAGGACGACGTTTCCCTGGTTTGAATTTCTTTATTCAGAGGGTGGTGAACCTGCAGAATCACAAAAGGCTGTGGAGCCAGGTCACTAAGAATATTCAAGAAAGCCACTGATAAAATTTTAAGATATTTAAAGCATGAATGGGTACGGAGAGAAAGTGGGAATATGGTGTCAAGACAGAAGATTGGCCATGATCATCATGAATGGTGGAGTAGGCTTGAAGGACTGAATGGCCTACTCCTGCTTCTGGTTTCTGTGTTTTGATACCCTATTCAAACATCAATTTTATTTGGACAACTACAACAAAGTGCTTTTAATAATGGAGAGGGTAAGGAGTCACGCCCCAAAGTTAGCTCATCTGGAGCGGGGACTCAATCCCACATTGTTGCCACTAAGATTCACATGCTAGCCATCTAGTCAACTGTACTGTCCACTCCCATGCTCAGATAATAAAGTGCTAGAAGTATTTATATGAGCAAACAACTACATATTAAAAAAAGGGTGAAAAGAAAAATCCATATGTAAAGAAACACATTGAGTTAAATATTATTAATCATAGTCTGAATAATCAATTTAAACAAAAAACACACATGATAGTGCTACTTCAATAACTTGCAGCGCTTCATTAGATAAATTTAGAACTTTCATGGTACTTTTTGCACGTGCACATCTGAATCTTGACAAATTAAGAAAAAGAGACGTGTATCAATTACCATTACTAACCTGGGAGAGTCCAATGCTACAATATAAGACACCTTTAATATAGTAAAATGTCCCATGCTGCTTTAACAGGGTTGTTGACAAACTAGAGATTTTGCAGAACAATATACTTGATCTCTTTAGTTTGCAAACTTTTCAAAAAATATATGAATAAAAAAAAATCAATGATTTTGATGTTAAGTCAGTAAACTTCAATATATCTCAAAAATCTTTATTGTGATGCAACTGTCACTACAAAAGGAGAGACCTTGAAATTATCACTACTGCAATTTTATATGACTTAGCTCAAAGCCATATTTGAAAAAGGGCTAAATCGAGATTTAGGTGTATCAAGGAACATGAAGTAAAGGCAGGAATGCAAAACAAAGGTGGCAGGATGCAGTTGAGGTACAAATCAGCCATGATGCAGCTGAACAGCAGTACAGACTTGAGGACATTATAACCTAGTTCTGTTTCTGTGATACTTTGCAGTTCATGTGTAGAAGTGTTACAGAGCTGCTACTGCATGTTATCAACATCCTGGTGACAAAACTACACAGAAAAACAATTGAACAATCTAGATTCTTTTGAAAATACTACGGGAGGATTTTCTGAATGTTTTACGTCCAAAGATGTGCAGGTTAGGTGGACTGGCCACGCTAAATTTCCCAATGTCCTGGGATGTACAGTCTTAGGTAACATGCATGGAGCTGGATGAACACAGCAGGTCAAGCAGCATCAAGCAGTTTTCCTGCTCCTATGATGCTGCTTGACCTGCTGTGTTCATCCAGCCCCACACCTGGTTATCTCGGATTCTCCAGCATCTGCAGTACCTTTTATCTCTGATACAGTCTTAGGTGGCTTAGTAATGGAAAATGCAGTGTTACAGGAATAGGGGAGGGGGCTGGGGCTGGGTGGGATGCTCTTCAGAGCGTCAGTGTGGATTCGATTGACCAAATGGCTTACTTCCACACTGTAGGGATTCTATGAAATATATTAAACATAAATGAAGAAAACCAAAATACATGCACATACATGCACACAGATGTCGCGATTTTTTTCAATATTATCTTAAGTCCTCCACTTCTTTCATAAAATTCCACCTTTCGAGGAACAATCTGAAAAGCGCTTCA
Source organism: Ginglymostoma cirratum (assembly GCA_024137785.1). Lineage (NCBI taxonomy): Eukaryota > Metazoa > Chordata > Chondrichthyes > Orectolobiformes > Ginglymostomatidae > Ginglymostoma > Ginglymostoma cirratum. The sequence continues at coordinate 17,785,107 of JAHRHZ010000087.1, forward strand.
TTATGCTTATTTTTACAGCTAAAAGGAAAAGATAGATCATGCAGTATAGCTAATGGGAAATTTGTTTGTATTAAGAGGTACTGTTATTTAACTCATTGATATGATGGTATCTCTTCCTTTGTAAATTAAAACACCTTGATACCAATTCAACTTTGCTTTAACATTCCCACTCCTTGCAAGATAGACAGGTAGTTCAGCTAATGACTCAGGCAATATTCTTTCCTCAGTAAGTGCTACAAAAATTGGAATCTCTCGATGTGGACGAAAGCTACATGTTTCAGAATTCTTGAATCATGGGATGGACAAGGGTAAAGTACAAAGCACATTATCATATGAAACCAATGATTAGAACCAAGACTGCTTCATGTCAACATCTTGAGATTTTCTGGGAGTATGTTAATACTGTTGATGCTAAACACTCTACTTGCTATATCAAGAGTTCAAGTACATTGACAGATATGAAATAGAAAACAATTTAAAAATATTAACACGAGGCAATTTTGAACCAAGACACTGATTAACTTGAGATAGGGAAACCAAAATTAGTCATGCTTGAAAGGAATAACAGAATATTGAACCAGGCAGCAGCGAGCATATAACGTTCTACGGTAGAGGTAGTAAGAACTGCTGATGCTGGAGTCAGAGATAACACAGCGTGGAGCTGGAGGAACACAGCAGGTCAGGCAGCATCAGAGAAGCAGGAAAGCTGACGTTTCGGATCGGGACTCTTCTGATCCTTTTAGCTTTGATCAGCAAGGCACAAGAAAAGCATTCAAGCCCAAAAATGATACAGAGATTGGTCCTAAAGCTAATTACTACTGAAGGGAACTTACACTATATCATATCATAACGGAAAGTTATAAAGTCTTGCTACCTATAAGACAGTCTGATGTAGGAGCAGAACTAGACTATGCAGCCCATTGAATCTGCTTCACCACACATTTATGGCTGATATGTTACTCAACACTGCCTTCTCCCAATGACCCTTGATCCCCTTATTAATAAAGAACCTATCTCTGTCTTAAATACATTCAATGACTTGCCCTGCACAGCCTTTTGAGGGAATGAGTTCCACAGATTAACCACCCTCTGACTGAAGAAATTTCTCCTCATCTCAATTCTAAAGGGTTGTCCCTTCACTCTGAGGCTGAGCCCTTGGGTTCTAGTCTCTCCTACTTATGGAAACATCTTCTCCACATCCATTCTATCCAGGCCTCTCAGTATTCTTCACGTTTCAATGAGATTCCCCCCCATCATCTTCTAAATTCTAAGTACGGAAGCAATGTCCTCAATCATACATATAACAAGATCATCATCCGTGGGATCATTCTTGTAAACCTCCTCTGGACCCCTTCCTTAGATTATAGTGCTTAAAGCTGTTCACCATATTCCAAACACGGTCTGAACAGAGCATCATATAGCCACAGCAGGAAATCTGTGCACTTGTATTCTAGCCCTCTTAAAATGAATGCTTACATTGCATTTGCCTTTCTACTGCCAAATGAACCTGCATATTAACCTTAGAGAATTCTGAACTAAGACTCCAAGTCCCCTTTCCACTTCAGATTTCTGAAGCCTTTCCCCATCTAGAAAATAGTCTATGCCTCTAGCCTTCCTATCAAACTGCATAACCTCACACTTTCCCACATTGTACTCCAACTGCCACTTCTTTGCCCATTCTTCTAGCCTATCCGAGTCCATCAGAATCCTTCTGCTTCGACCTACACTCCACCTACGTTTGTGACATTTGTAAACATGGCAACAATGCTCTCAATTCCTTTGTCCAGATCGTTAATATATAACATGAATAGTTGTGGTCCCAACAACCCCTGCAGAACTCCACTCGTCACTGCTGCAATCCTGAAAAAGATCCCTTCTTCAAGGTTTTGGAGTAGATCTGTAGCTTGGGTTGTTGGTGTTGAGGTTGGTTGGCTCGCCGAGCCGTTTTGTTGTGCCGCAGATGTTTTGTTACCGTGCTGGGTAACATCCTCAGTGCAGCCTCTGACGAAGCGTCGGTGTGTTTTTCCGCCTGGTTTTTAAACTCTGGGGTCCATTGCAATGGATTGCCTCACTTCCGGGTTTCCTCCGTAGTGGAATGTATATGGGGTCGAGTTCAATGTGTTTATTAATAGCCTGCTTCGTGGAGTGCCATGGTTCCAGGAATTCTCATGCTTGTCTCTGCCTAGCCTGTCCCAGGGTCTTGGTGTTGTCCCAGTCGAAGTCGTGGTTCTCCTTGTCCATGTGGATTGAGATGAGTGAGTATTGGTCATGTCTTTTTGTAGCCAGTTCATGTACTCTTGTTGTCAGTTTCCTTCCTGTTTGTCCGATGTAGTGTTTCTTGCAGTCTCTGCAGGGGATCTTGTAGATTACATTGGTCCTGTCCATAGCGGGGAGTGGGTCTTTAGTTCGGGTGAGCATTTGTCATAGGGTTGATGTGGGTTTGTGTGCCACTCTGATGCCCAGCAGTCGTAGAAGTCTTGTGGTGAGTTCTGATGTGTTCCTGATGTAGGGTAGTGTGATGAGTGTGTCGGAGCATGTAGAATCTTTCTGATGCTGTTCTTGTAGGCATCTCCTGACCCAGTTCTTTGGATATCCATCATCCTTCAACACTTGGAAGAGGTATTCCTCCTCCTCTTGGCGTAGTTGCATATTGCTGCAGTGTGTTGTTGCCCTTTTAAATAGCGTTCGCATGCAGTTTCGTTTGTGTGCGCTGGGATGGTTACTATTGAAGTTCAATACCTGGTCTGTGTGTGTGGCTTTACGGTGTACTTTCGTTTGCAGTTCCCCATTTGTCTTGCGCTCTACCATGACGTCCAGGAATGGGAGTTGTTTGTTCTTCTCCTCCTCTGTGGTGAATTTTATTCCGGTGAGGGTGTTGTTTGAGTTATTTGTCTCTTCTAATTTGGTCCGTTTAGTGATGACAAAGGTGTCGTCTACGTAGCGATCCCTTCTTCCTCACTCTGTGCCTTCTGCCAATCAGCCAATTCTCTCTCCATGTCAGTACTTTATCCCTAACACTGTGGGCTCTTATCTTACTTAGCAGCCTCCAGTGCAGCACCTTGTCAAAGGCCTTCGAGAAATCCAAATAGGTCACATCAACCGACTTTTCTTTGTCTAACTTGCTCGTTACCGTCTCAAAGAATTATAATAAATTTGTCAGGCATGATTCCCCCATTTTGATAACATTGTGGTGACTCAGCCCTATTTCACCATGCACTCCAGCACTGAAAGGAGCAAAGTAATTGGAAGGTGAAGACGTATGAGAGTAGCAACAGATATTAAAAAGATAAACGAGACACCAGATAGAAGAGGTTCTTCATCAACAACCTTTGTACTTATTCGGCACCTTTAATGTACTAAAATGTCAAAAGGCATTCCACAGGAAAGTCAGCAAACAAAGTTTTGCACCCAGTCACCTACAGAGATGCTAAGGTCAGTAACAAAAAGTTTGGTCAATGACAAAGTTTTAAATAACATTCTAAAGAAAGAGAGAACGTTATTTCAACTTAAAAGGGCAACAGCAGGACTAAAGAAAACATGGACACAAATAGATGAATGATAACAGAAAATCAATGGTAGAAACAGATGCCATGAAGGAGACCATGCATTTTGTGAATAGTGAACAAGACAATTTAAATAACAAGATGGACAGCTGGATGAACACAGCAGGCCAGGCAGCATCTGTGGTCATCCAGCTCTACACCTTGTTATCTCAGACTCCAGCGTCGGCAGTTCTTACTATCTTTAAGACAATTTAAATGTTCTCTTATGTACTTTTCTTTGCATCTTTTTCTGACTAGAAAACATTTCATGAATTCATCAAGCATTGTTCATTAAGAGCAAAATTTCTTAAAATAAAACATATAGCCGATGTTGATGGATATCAGTCTGAGAAATACACATTGCTGTTTTAAACAGGATCACATGCACAAAAAAAGGCAGCTCAATTAACATAAGAAATGGGAGCTGAATGAGACCATATAGCCAAGAGCCTGCTGTGCCATCCATCATAGCTGATTTGCGTAAATGACAACTCTTTGGACTATAACCTTATCCCCTCACTCCCTCAATCTGCAAAAAAAGTCATAAAACTGTCTTGAATACATACAACACTAAGTCACACAGCCCCCGGAGCACAGAATGCCAAAGTGAATAATTCTTATTTCATAAAGTTCCAAATATCTGACTCCTATTTAGTCTCTTTCTTCCCAAGAAAGATGTATAATCCCCCCCTTTCGTAAAGTCTAACAATCCATTCCATAAGTTGGTCTTTTCGGGTGAGCAGTAAAGACTCGGGATACTTATCTTGAAAGGTTTCGCGAAGCATCTTGCAACAAAAGTTAAATCAACCAATACGTTGCAGTACAGTACTTAAGTGACATTAAAATTTTCCCCCTTTGACTTCCTCGACATGACCCATCAAAATATCCCACAGATAAATAAACACCATTAGTATCAGTGAGCATCCTTTGATCTGATGGAACCCGTCTCAAAAATCTTGGTTGAACATCACATCGCCAGTGTTGATAGATCCCTCTCCCTTGATCAGCTTGTTGTTCATTTGCAGCATTTTCTGGTTTAGACTGGAGCAGTCAACTGTCTGCTAATGGACGGGCTGTGTCTGCATTTACCTTCAAGTGCCCAGAGGTCAGCCAGCTGTGGTCCAGGGTGTCCGAGGCCCCTCTCCCCACTCACAGGCCTGTCCCCTCCCGGTTTACCTGCTGACCCCGAATTAATTAAAGCGCACTCTCGGCCAGGCACCTTTCATCGAAGTATCGGACCAACAGCCAGACGATGAGTGGCAGGTTGTCCCTCTCGTTGTAGGTGGGCAGCAGCACCGAATACTTGTCACCTCCCCGCTGCTCCGCACCCTCCCCGCTTGCCATGTTGGACGCTCCGCTCCGACAGGAAGTCAGTGCCACACCTCCAACAAATCCTCCAGCAACCAGAGGAGGGATTAAAGTGTCCGGGCTGACAGCCTCAACCGGACCAGGAGCGAACACATGGTTTTACGACGAAATTTCAACATAGCAACTGGAACAATTACCCAACTCTCGTAAACTTACAGTGGTGCTAATGGAAAGAAAATAAATTATTTGCTTACAAACACTAGCTTATTTATTGACAGAAAACAGTGACTTGAGTTCCCATTGTCCACCGAGAACCCTGCACTGATCAGTGTTTTCAGCCACTCGGGTGTCTCTGGCTCCCATTCATTTGAAATAATCGCACTTTAGACTCACAATGTCGGATCTTTAGCGATTTTTTTTCCAGCCACATTAAAGATCGATATATTCCAATCAGTGACAATGCATCTTTGCTGATTGTTGAAATCGTTGCTGTTAGCTTTTGGTCCACTTTCAGGGAGTTCTGATCCTACAACAATAAAGACCCTGTTGCAGCCATCAATAAAGAAGAAACAGCAAAGAGAACTGAGCGGATCCTCCTTTTTATAACAGCATCAGCTGTCTTATTCAGCTTTTACTTTAAATACCTCAAGACGGTCTATGGGTAAGAATGACTCCATTGACTAATGAATGAGTGAGCGTATGGTTAGGGGCATGGGGAGGGGTAATCACCGAGACACACTACGGATCAAACAATGTAACAATTCTAAAGTATCAGGGTTGATAGCGCGGACGTAACCCAAATCTCCAGATTAGTGTTCGCCCGTACATTGATCCATCAGGAGTTATATTCACATAACAATTAGCTCCTCGCTCTTTTTGAATAATTTAATAATCACTCTATGCTTGTTCACAGGAACAAGATTTTCTGTCTACGCTAAGCAGCTAAGATAATCACTTCCCGCAGCAACAGCACTGGGTGGAAGAGGTGCAAATAGTATGGCAAGGAAATAAAGAATATATATTTGCATTCAATTTACTTCACTAAAACAGGGAATGGTTCACATAAATTCACGTTTCTTAGGTTAGGGTGAAGTAAGTTGCATCCAGAATATTCTTCTACCTTTGTCTATCTTGTTTATTTCAACTACTCCATGTAGCAACAAGTTCCACATTCCAAACACTCTCACTTAACTAATTCTCCTGAATTTGTCGTCATATTTGTGGCCAACTACTTTATTTCTGATCCTTACTTTTGAACTTGACCATAGTAAAAAAATCTTTACTGTATCAAATACAGTATATTATTAAAAATAACCTACTCGGTCATCAATCACTCAAGCTTTTCTTAAGTAAGCAGGCACAGCCAGTTCAGTCTTTGATGATAGTTGCAACTTTCTAGTCTTTGTATTATCCAGGTAAATATTTTATTGCACTTTCTCAAGTGCCTCGTTTATTAAATGGAGACCCTGAACTGTAAATGGTAAGTGTGGTTTTAATACATATATTTTTCAGCACCTCAGAACATAGAACGACATCAAACTGACTCTTAGGACCTTGATATAAATTGGATCCCAAGCTGAAGGGTAAAGAATGAAACGAGATGCTAATCCTTTTTTGATAACATGTCTACTTGTAGAATGTGATATTAGATTTATCTGCCTTCCACCCAACTACAGTCCATTTTCCAGCAGTCTATATTTATCTGTGCTGTAGGATATTCTGCTATTTAGGGATGTTATACACACGCTGGCAGCAGGTGGGACTTGAACCTGGGTATCATGGCTGAGAGGTGGGCACAATACTACTACACCGCAAGATTCTTGAAGATGTGCTAGGTATTTTTTTAGTTGAATTGTTCAGATGTGTTCAGATATATTATGAGACATTGCTGAAACAAGTGGGAGTTCAACCCAGGTTCCCTGGTTTCAAGGCCAAGGTATTACCACTGTGCCATAAGAGTCCTATAGGTGCTCTAGCTAGTTAATTAGACAATACCCTTCACCTTTGATATCTTCACAACATAATCAACATACTGTTAACAAATTCCCCTTTTACCTTTAAACAAAACAATTACAGCACACAAAACAATCATGAAACAAAGAATAAGACAATTTTCATATTTTGACAACTAATTATAAATAGAATGCATCCCTCTTCTAGAACCTCCCGACAATTTCTTCAAGCAAGCATTCCTTTTTGTTAAATAATTGGTGACTTGCATTGACCAATTTTATTTTAGGGATCTCTTTTCGCACTAACTTTTTTTATGCAGGCAAGGTCAATCCTTGTATTTTCTAAGCCACATTTTTTTTTGAATGTATACTATCTCATGGGGAATAGTTAAAGGAAAAGCATTCAACAGACAAACTCTTCTCAGAATGCCCTATATATAGGTATTTCCTCAAAATAGTTAAGAAGTATTACCCCATATCTATTGCTTCCTCTAGAACCATTGTTTCTACTGCTAAGGCACTTTCAGCTACCCTTTGGCCTCCTCAAACAAGGGACAACATTTTCCATTTTCACTCATCAAGAAAATTGAAGATTGGCATGTAAAGCGTCACTAAAAAGGGGTGATTTTATATCCCCTGTCATTGACGGCTAGAACCCTAGTATACACTTCTCTGAATTTAATTTCCTTAATGTTTTACTTGTCCTCAGTGCTTACTTGATCATACATATTTAATAATAGAACTAAGTTCTAATATGTCAGAACTTGGGTCTTGTCTGAGTATATAGCCAATTTAACTGTCCAATCAAACTTCTTAAGTTCTTGGTTTCTTCTTTGGATGTAAGACTTTCCTTATGTTAGGAATTAGCTTGATTTAGAATCATAAAATCTCTACAGTGTTGGAAAGACACCACTCAGCTCATAGGGGCTGCACTAACCCTCTGAACAGCATTCCACTCAACCCAAGCTCCCTACCGTATCCAGTGTTGGACTGGGATGGACAAAGTCAGAAGTCACATGACACCAGGTTATTGTCCAACAGGTTTATTTGAAGTCAGAAGCTTTCAGAGTGCTGCTCCTTCGTCAGTTGAAGTGGAGGAAGCGCACAGGCACAGAATTGACATGCAGAGACGAAATGGCAAGATAATTCCATGTAATTAAGAGTGTCAAAAGATAATTACAAATAGTGTGAGTGAAGTGTCAACAAGTCTTTGCAGGTGATCAAAAATGTCAAATGTTGGGAGTAAAGTGTCAATAGCTGAACAGCAACTGAAGGGTTGATCTATGATCCGATTAATTGAGTCAGAAAAATAATTACAAACAGTCAAAAATAAAATTGTGCTAGAGACAAACTAAATCACTGGAATAACATGATAGGTATAAGAGTCGCAAGACCCGGATCTAAGCAAAGTAACAAGTAATCCAAAACTATACAAACTAATTGAGCTAGAGAGATAATAACAAGTTATCAAGGTGATGGCATCAGAATAGAAGAGTAAGGAAGATATTACACAGAACAGTATGGTGGGGTTACATGTAGCGCAACATGAACCCAAGATCACAGTTGAGACCATCCTCATGGGTACAGAACCTGGCTATCAGTTTCTGCTCAGTGATTGTGGATTGTTGTGTATCTCAAAGGCTGCCCTGGAGGATGCTTACCCAAAGATTGGAGGCTGTATGTCCTTGACCACTGAAGTGTTCCCCAACTGGGAGGGAACGTTCCTGCCTGGTGATTGTTGCAAAGTGTTCTACATCCGTTGTGTTAGTGTCTGCATAGTCTCGCCCATATACCATGCCTCAGGGCATCCTTTCCTGCAGCATATGAGATAGACAACGTTGGCCAAGTCACATGAATACATACTGTGTACATGGTGGGTGGTGTTCCCACGTGTGATGGTAGTATCCATATCGATGATCTGACATGTCTTGCAGAGGTTGCTGTGTTAGGGTAGTGTGGTGTTGTGGTCGCTGCTGTCCTGAAGGTTGGGTAGTTTGCTGCAAACAATGGTCTGTTTGAGGTGGCAGTTTGAAGGTGAGAATCTGAGGCATAGGGATGGCCTTGGTGAGATGTTCATCATTGTCGATGACATGTTGAAGGCTGCGAAGGACATGGTTTGGTTTCTCTGCTTAGGGGATGTACTAGACAATGAAGAGTATGCCATCGGTCGTTGTAGGAGGCAGGAGTGTTCCCTCTCCACATCACCTGATGAAGGAGCAGTGCTCTGAAAACTTGTAATTTCAAATAAACCGGTTGGACTACAGTTGGTGTTGTGTGACTTCTGACTCTATCCTTGTAACCCTGCATTTCCCATGGCTAACCTACCTAGCCTGCACATCCCTGGACAGTACGGACAATTTAACATGGCCAATTCACCTAACCTGCACATCTTTGGACTGCAGGAGGAAACCAAAGCAGCTAAGGGAAACCCACACAGACATGGGGAGAATGTGAAAACTTCACACAGACAGTTGCCCAAGACTGGAATCTAACCTGGGTTCCATCAACCGCACCAACAATCTAGCTGTCGAGAATACTTGACAGGGAAAGTGGAGCAGGTATCTGGCGAATTGAGCTTGCTGCTTATTGTGAAGCACAACCATGTTGCATATGAGTAAATTACATCACAGTGCATAATGCACAGATGCATACAACTTTGTTCAAGGGCATACAACTTTGCCAGCACCTCATAACCATCACAGCACCTCAGTGCTACTTCATCACTCTGGAAACAGGCGTGTTTTGCAAGGATCATCAGCAACTTGCTTTGAAAGGCTGCAATAAAGACACTTTGCACCCAGGAGCAGGGTCCCTGTTTACAGATTGGACCAAGCTGTATCTCAGGTCTGCTCGCTTGCCCTCTAAACACTTGCTCACTTAGTGCCTACCTACATACTCACAGCATCCTTGCCTTGCTTTGCCGTGCCAATTAGAACAGTCACACAATTAGGAAGCTTGCCACGCTGGTCAGCAATCCTCAGCCAAGGGGGCACACATCTTAGTGTACAACAGTGTGCTACGTCAATCTCACACCTGCTCCATATGCCAGCAGCTTATGTGGCAAACACTCTGCATGTGCAGCAAGCAAGCAGCCATGTCTCCAAGTCCCAGGGGAGTGGTGCTCACCAAGGTTTATGGAGGCACCCATCAGCCAGGGGTTCCTGGCATACTAAGTCAAGAGCAGTGTCTGACAGCAGTCCAAGGGATTAGTCAGAGTTAAGTATCCAGTTAACGTGATCTTGGGGAGGGGGCGCGGATTAGAGACACACAATCATAGAATCCCTACAGTGTGGAAACAGCCCATTCAGCCTATCAAGTTCTGCACTGACCCTCAAAACAGCATCCCATCCAGACCCAGCCCTTTACCCTATTCCACAGTCCCCTGCATTTAGCATGGCCAACCTACCTAACCTACACATCTTTGGACATTGGAAGGAAATTGGAGCACCCAGTGGAAACCCACACAGACACAGGGAGAACGTGCAGTCTCCACACAGAGAGTCACCCAAGGCTGGAATTGAACCTGAATCCCTGGCACTGTGAGGCAGCAGTGCTAACAACTGAGCCACCGTGCTGCCAAACAGACATGGCTTAGGCATGGTCAGGGAGATGCACAGCCATCAGTCAGGTTTCCTTGGAACCTCACCCAGGGCTGAACAGCTACATCGCTCAAGGGTCCATAGGATTATTCCACAGTAACTAAAGGGAAAGGGAATGGTGGGGTTGCTGACACTGGAAGGCGATCTGGTAAATTATTCAGAAGTCTGTAGGCTGGCTGAGTGTGGGGTGGTTAGATGACAATTGTGAAAGCAGGACAACAGTATCAGCAGGGAGGTAAAGCATGGATGGGAAGGGAGTGATGCAAATGGAGGTTCATCCACATTCAAGAACACCCTGAATTCAAGTAATAGATGCTGCTGACACTTTTTGGCTGTCCTCCTACAACATCCCTATTCTTCCCTGGCCTCTCTGTCTAAAAGTCTTAGCATGAACAATTTGGCCAGCAATGTCTACAGCAGGGACGTGCACAGCAAACAGGTAGGCAATGCATTTGGATGGCCAGGAATCACAGATCCCACAGCTCTGTGAACTGTGCAGTGGATGGGTCGGTGTGTAATGTTGTTTCCCTTTATAAGCCCTATATTAGTGGGTCCTGCAGCCCACTCCGTAACAGGTTTCATAGTGGGGCCATAAAAAAGGTTTAAGGAGCATAGTTCTCCATAGTTTCCAAGCCGTTGGTATACTGTTGCTGAGATAGGTAGAAGAGTGGGGAGACAGAAAACATATGCAGTATGTACATAAATATTAGCACAGGTACGGACCTGAATGGTATGCTGGTGTTTCTCTCTCAACAGATGTATATGAGGGGAACGTATGTCATTTCCAATTGTGAAGGCAGCTCACGGATTGGGAACTGCTGTAATATTTATATAGCAGTCGTCACTGGGACACATTGTGACTGGACTGACTTTGCATGTAGGCATGGACTGTAGACTGCCCAATATGATGGATGCCACCCACTGCAGCCCAGCAGAGGGCTTGTGGTTAAAGAATTGAGATGCATCATTATTTGTCTTCTTTTTGAGTTCTCAGCCCAAAGGCAAGTCCAACCCACAGCTCCACAACTTCCACCACAGGTAGGGCAAGGAGACAGATCCTGAATCCATCTGAGCTGGAATGGGGATCAAACCTGCTGCTGTTGGCACCAATCTGATTCACACTGAATCCAGCCAATTTTCTCCATAACATATACATGCGTGTTGTAGACTAGAGCCACAGGTAATGATGGTAGATACTCTAATTTCTTTTCATCACATGGATTAGCAGGAATCTCTCCCACTCTTACCGTCTGCAATTGGCACATGTTGGGAAGATTTCTAACTTTGTAATCAAACTGTTTGGCTATATTTATGAATGTACCTTCCTTGGTCATCAAGTCCTGGAGTACACAATTGATGCTAACAACTGAACCACAAGAATTGGTCATCATTACATGTACTGCCACAGATAAAATCGTGTCCAGCTGGGAGGATAAAGGTCTTCCTGTAAATGACTGCAATAGTCTATGGAATTTGCTCTGCATAGGCACAGCCCCCTGACATTCAGCTGCTAGCAAACTAAAGACAGCTGGCACAGCTCCTGTGGGATCATGGGCAGATTAGGAACATCCATAAACAGCTCAACTCTTTTGTGGTTGGAGCCAAATCCCATGTATAACTCCCTGAAGTTGTCCAAATTCCTTTTTGTTGCTATTGCCTTCTTTTTCCTTCAAAGTGAATCTTGATGGTGATGTTCAGTTCAATGCAGTAATTCCCAATCTCACTTCTACTTCCAGCCTCACTCTAACCTTCACCTCCTCATTCCACAGAAAATTTGATAACTCAGAAACAGAACAAACCAGACATATTGTAACTTTTCAGGCTAAAACTGTTAGAAATATCCATTTTGGTGAGTTGGAAATAATCTGAATACTTATAGGCGAGTGACCCTTCAAATAATGTTTCTAGTTTGTACTATGCAGTGATTCTGAGTGAGTCCTTATTGATCTTGAAATGGTATCACCTTGTAATTATGTAACAGGACCCTGAACTTGGGCTGAGCCAGAGAGGTATAACAAGAGCCACACGACCAAAAGTGCAAAGTGCAACAGCAGAACAAATGATTTGGTTGCTCAAATGCATTCCAAAAAACTCAACGAATCTGGTGGCTTCCTTCAGTATGTCTCATCATAAGCCTCTAGTGTGGTTGTGGTCTGTCGTGCCCTGAGAGAGGAATGGAGCTGCAGGAAGAATAACATACTGAATAATTAGCATTCCTCATCAAAGGAAGAGAAGAAAAGTGCCAGGTACAGCTGTGGCTTTTGCAGGTAACAACAATGTTTTTATCTACAGCTTACTCATCCTTAATATCATATTGTCTTAGAACTCTTATCTCAGGGAGTGCTACTCTTTACCAAAACCCATTATAGCTGAACATCTCATTGTTCATTGTGGGACCATCACACACAGGAAAGTCTTCAAATAGTTGAAAGTGTTCACCTTTATTCAAAAATAGAAAATGTGAAGATCAAACAGAAGCTACATTTGTTTCTGAGAACAGACAGAGACAACTAGTAACAAATTCACAGGCAATGATTAATTACTGCACCCAGCTTACATTTCCTGGAACCAGGTGTCAATTAAGTCCTGACTGGCTTATTACATCCAACATTGCACCGTGGCTCAGTGGTTAGTATTGTTGCCTCACAGCACCAGGGACCTGGGTTTGTTTCCAACTTGGGCAACTGCCTATGTGGCGTTTGCACATTCTCCCTCCGGGTGCTCCAGTTTCCTCCCACAGTCCAAAGATGTGCAGATTATGTGGATTGGCCATGCTCAATTGCCTGTACTGTCCCGGGATGTGCAAACAAGGTGGATTAGCCATGGGAAATGTGGGATTACAGGGATAGAATAGGGGGTGGGTCTGGATGAGATGCTTTTTGGAGGGTCGGTGAGAACTCAACAGGCTGAATGGCCTGATTCCACATGCTAGGGATTCCACAAATTGCAGCATTTTGTTATGTAGAATGTAAAGTTCCTCCTGCTCATTGTCCTCAACTTGATCCTTCAAAGACTGCTGCAACTCTCCCAGCTCTTCAGCATCCATTGCAATCTCACCTTGCCTGCTCCAGTTGTGAGAGTACAACATGCTATGACAATGTGGCATATTATATCTGGAGTGGATTGGAAGGTTCTCCCAGACTGAACCAAGCATCAGAACCTCACCTTCAGTAAGCCTATTGTACGCTTGACAATGGCCCTGGTTGAAGAATTGGCTGTATTGTATCTGCATTTGGCCTCAGTCAGCGTTTGCATAAGAGTGTGACCAGCCACGGTTACAGAGGGTAGTCCTTTGTCACACCAACTATCCTTGTAAGGTATTTGGCCCACAGTTTTTATCCTCCATATAAGAGATGTGAATTCCCCTGATGCTGACTGCACCAAGCCATCGTACACAAATAAAGATGGAGATTGTAAGTCCTGTGTGATTAATTGTACCTAATACCACCACACTCTACATCAATCAAGAAAGGCAGCATTGCATATTGTTGGCAAACACTTACTGTTGAAGATGAGAGCAAATCAGTTCCATACCCTTGTGAGGTCTATGACATCTCGGAGTGCTGTTGTGAAGTTGCCCATTGGTGCCACTTTTAAGGTCACCTGTGATTACGTCTGCTTCACGAGATGACTGTCCTCAATCTGCAATGACCAATGACTTATTCAAGAAACAGAAACAGAAATCTGGAAAAGCTCAGCAGGTCTGGCAGCATCTGTGGGGAGAAATTAGAGTTAATGTTTTGGGTCCAGTGACCCTTCCTTAGAAGGGTCTTATTTAAGATTGCTTTAAATTTGTATCCCTCACAGTTGGACAATGCAGGCAGTTCATACGAAGGGGGCTATGAGTGAGTACAGGTGACTTCAACCAGTACCATTTAACTGTTTGATAAACGTGATTGCCCCTTGAAGGACCTCACATTGCTCATATAGAGCCTGCATGCTCAGACTGAAAGAAAACACTTACTCCATCCATTCCAGTTGTGGTCATCGTCATTTTCTATTCCTGTGTGCATTTATGATTCAGATGAGTATGGAAGGCAATGCAGGTTGCATTTGGCTCAATGGGTTGTGGGCTTAGTCTGGCAATCAAGAGCTCCCATCACCCCTCCCAACCCCCTCAAAACTCCATGCTCCTTACTTCCTGGAATTCCCCATTGAGCCCATCAGTACTAGGTTTCCTCATGTTCTCACACACCTCTTTGAATTACGAGTTCATCTTCCAAAATTCCCTGACCCAGCCCGACAGCTTAGTCATGCTGTACAGTCTCCCTGTCAAAGCTACAGTGGTGTTGAATATCAATGACTCCCCCTCCCGCCAGACCCCCAGATATAACCCCTGTCCTCCAATTCTGCATTGTCTCTCTCACATTTGTCTCCATCACAATTATTAACCCTTGCATCACAACATGCTGCCTCCAATTCCTAAAAGTGAATTCCCCAACTTCTTTACCATGGTATTGGCCCCTGACTTTCACTAAGCTGATTCCTAGGAGTAGTGGCCCAACTACTTCACTGACCCTCACCTTGTGGATGGACAGCTCCAACTGCTGAGTGAATAGACCACTGATTGACCTCAGTCCCTGACAGACTTACTGCAAATCCCTGGACTATTGCATTGGACATGCAAGATTGTGCATGGCCAAATACCTGAACTTCAGTGATGTGGAACGTCTGACACTGTGGCTGACCATACTGACTATACGCAAGCCCCTGATCTGGTATCCATTGCTGCCCTTGACTGGCTGTGCTGGGCCCCCTGATTGAAGGCTGTTTCCCTTGGCCTGACTGGGGACTGCTCTCTTTCGACTTTGAGATATGGCTATTTGGTTGAAGCACATTCAGTGTGTTTGCTGCATAGATGGTGCTGCTGTGAAATTAACATCAACTGGTGCAATACAGTAACATGTCCACCTCCTTGACTGATCACTGCTGACAACCAATAAAAACTGTCTGGCTTTGTGTCTGCACTAAAGGCAAGGCGTGGCAGAAGTACTGTAAGCCCTTAAGCTCTGGCTTAGAGGGAAAAACACACAAAGGCAAAACAAGACAAGACAGAGATGTTGTGAACATTTAGGTTGGCGCAGAGTGAGTGAGTGCTAACAGAGCAAGCGAGGAGTCCTGAGATGCACCCTGATTGAATTCATGAGTTGGCTGCGTGAAAATGTCCCAGCAGTAACAATATATTTACAGGTATCAGTAGAAATAAAGAAGCATGGAAAATATGTGCAGGAGTAGGCCATCCCAGTGTGCTCCCAATTGTACATTTAAGTGCAGAACCATATTTTAAGTAATTTGGAGACGTGCCACGTGAATGCAGTGAGACTGGTACATGTCCAGTGCTAATGTCCTTGGACGGGTGATGCAGGCAATTGCTGCCGTTGGAGTGTTCCCTGAGATGGTGGGCTGGAGGAGCAAGTAGCGAGCTGGAATGGCCAGGTAACCGCTCTGGCTTTCATGTCAGGAAACATCACTGCCTAGTTTCTATTGGCGGGTAGGAAAATGGAAAACAGCATATAAATGAGGTGAGATTAAGTAATAATTGCATATTAATGTATGCAAGTAGGTGCAACAGGCCTCTCACCATTCACTAGTGAGAGTTTTGTCTTGCTGTTCAACACTTTGTTGGAGAATTGAACATTTTCTTTTCAATGTCGAGATTCTCATTTCTGCCAAACTCACTCTATTTTCCCAACTGACTCACCAATGCCCACGTTGTCCAGGTGCTAGGAAGCTAAATGCTACAGGAAGACTGTACTGAGGTCAGGAACTGAGTAGCCCTAGCAGAACCCAACCTGAGCATCAGTCAGCAAGTTATTGCTGCAGGTTACTATTGGTGTTTTTCCTCATCTTCCGTTTAAAGTTGTGGATGTTTTGCTGGACATGACTTGTCTGACGATGAGGTTTTGTTATCTCCAGTGGTTTTGGAAAAGCCTTCTCTGCTACCACGATTGATGTTCCTGGTAAGGTCTGTCAGAGAAGTTAGAAACTTGGCTTATTAATTGAAAAGTTACATGGACCATTGAGTTAAGAAAGAAAACATTGATAGTTATTGGAGAGTCTTTAAAGCAGCTTGAATTATAAATTCAGAAAATGTGTGAACAAGATGTGAGAAAGCAGATGGAAACAGAACTCAGAGATGGAAATGGAAGCGATATACTTTGAAAGAGATTGACAAAGTTGGGTCCAGTGTCAAAACTACAGTGTTGTAGAATGAAATAATTGAACATAAATTAAAACTTCAGAAAGAAGTACAGGTAGTTATTAGAAAAGCTGAATTTCAAAATATTCGTTTTCAGTGTATGAAAGGGAAAAACAGGGAAGGGATTGATAAAACTTATGAAGTAAACAAGAAGAACCAGAAACTTTTCTTAGCGGTGGAAAAACCTCAGGGGATTATTTTACAGCACGTAAAGAATATTTCACCCGGTTGCAAAATGAGCTGCTTGGACAAGAAAGGCAGAATTCATCTGCATCTCCTGGAAGGGAAACATAAGGGTAAAGCATTTAGAGTTAAAAATATTCCTGAATTTTATTCAATTTGATATATTGTAGTCACACGTACCTAAGTACAGTGAAAAGCTTTCTTTTGTGAGCTTTGTTTTGTGAGCAGTACAGGTAGATCATAGCAAACAAGAAGATGTATTACTGGTCATAGGGTGCTTAGACAGGACAAGGCATACATGTTACAACTGCACAGGAAGTGCGCAAAGCAAGATCAACATTAGCAAGATCAACATTATTTGAAGTTAGAGAGGTCCATTCAGCGCCTAATAACAGCAGGGAAGAAGCTGTTCCTGAACCTGTTGGGGGTGTGTGTTTCAGCTTCTGTAACGTATACCTGATGGAAGAGGTTGTACTGGGGTGGGAGGGGCCTTTGATGATGTTGGCAGCCTTTCTGTGGCAACAAGAAGTGTAATTGGAGTCCATGGATTGGAAGATGTCTTCCATGATGGTCTGAGCTGTGCGCACAATCTTCTGCAGTTTCTCCTGATTCTGCGCAGAGCAGTTCCCATAGCAGGCTGCTATGCACCTGGATAGTATACTTTCTATAGTGCATCTGTAAAAGTTGGTTGTTATCATTGTGCCACAACACCAAGCCCTCTATCTCCGTTCTATATTGTGACTCATCATTGTTGATGTCCATCCAACCAAAGTGGTGTCATCAGCAAACTTGTCGATGGCATTTATTCGGAATTTGACTATTTGGAAAATTCAGAATTTAGATAAGATAAGATGAATTCAGTTATTGTGGAGTAGAATTCAATTGCATGGTTGGCTGGTTCTCTTTGTAAGATTTGGACATTAAGAAACATGCTGACACGGGGGAAAAATTACAATGGATTGCAACGTGAAAAGAATGTTTCAGAATCAGTTTTAAAAGGTGAAAGCTCTGAGATGAGTTCTGGATAGCCCTATTGATGATCTGGTGCCTGGAATCCAAAATGAGGCCAAATGCTGAATCCAGAAAAGACATAGTGATATGACTGGAAGTTTCTGCTTGACTCCAGTTTTAGCAATCAGTACCCAGAAACAGATGTGCTGTTGGCAGACCCCAATGTTGCTCTTGACAATTTTAACCAGATCAAACACATTGCAACACCTTTGGGCCCCTGAAAAATGGCATCTTGTGGCCAAAACTTTACGCCAAACTTTACATCAAATTCTGCAAGGAAACATGAGGAATGTAAAACTAGCGTACAACGTCTTAAAGGGAGACATGGAAAAAAAAGCATAAAGCAAAATTGAAAGGAGATTTTTTTGGGGAACTCTGAAAAACAATGAATCAATCAACAGCAAAATTTGTCTTTTTTGTAGAAAAATTGGGACTTGGAGGATACATGCAAATTGATCTTTAAATCCTAATTTAAATATTCGCTTGCTTTTTGACTCTTTAGTTTTTGTAAGTATGTATAATTGTGAAGTGTGACTAAATGGAAAATAATACCTTTATGGTATGATTGTTAAGTTTATAATGTTCAGAACCTGACAGGTTTTGAAAAGGTAATGAATAAACAAGGCCTTCTTATTTTGAAAAGGGGATCTGTGATGAAATGCAACTGCAAGCTGATGTCAATTTTTTTTTTGACAGTCCCAAACTGAAAAAGAAATCAGAACTTGAAGTTTCTGGAGAGTAGTGGAGGGTTAGGGGTATCCTTTAACTCTTGACTGTGACTGATGTCTTTGTAATCTTAGATAACCTTCTTCACTGTCAACTATACAACAAATTTGGTGTCATCAGCAAAGTTACTGACCATGTCTCCTGTATTCTCATCCAAAACATTCATATAAATCGCAAGCAAAAGTGGACCTGTGGAATACCACTGGTTATAGGCCTCCAGTCTGAAAAGCAAGAAGGATATTTTTAAACTGGACAGGGTTCAGAGAGGTTTTATCAGTATATTGCCAGGTCTGGAGGGTTTGAGTTATAAGAATAGGCAGGAATAGGCTGGAAGTTCTTTCACTGGAGGGTAGGAGGTTGAGGGGTGACCTTACAAAGGCTTATAAAATCATGAGGGGCATAGATAAGGTGAATAGCAAAGATCTTTTCACCAAGGTGGGGCATAGTTTTAAGGTGAAATGAGAAAGATTTAAAAAGGACATGAGGTGCAACTTTTTCACATAGAGAGTGGTTAGTCTGTGGAAGGAACTGCCAGAGGAAGTGGTGGATGCAGGCACAGTTATGACGTTTAAAAGACATTTGGATAAGTACTTGAATAAGAAAGGTTTGGAGGGATATGGGCCAAATGCAGGCAGGTGGAACTAGTATAGTTTGGGAACATAGTTGGTATGGACTAGTTGGACCAAAGGGTCTGTCTCCATGCTGTACGATGCTATGACTCTGACATCCTGGGTTACTTACTGGTTTTACTTCAGTCTAGTGACCTCTGCTGGTAGTGTGCATATGTGCACTCCAAAGAAGGACTTGGCTGTGTTCCTGCCGATGGCTGATAACCTCCTCGTGTTCGTTGACTTTTTCAGAACAAATGTTAAATTAAGGCCCCATCTGTTGTTTCAGGTGGATATAAAAATTCCATGGTAGCATTTCAAGAAGAACAGGAGAGTTCCTGCAGAGTTGTGGTCAGTATTTATCAGTAAACAGAGGGATGAATAAAACAATTGTCCCAAACATTCTAGGTGGACAACAGGAACTAACTGAGTTAAGAGATTTAATTTCTTTTAGATTTCAGCACCGAGCGGTTGCACCTAGAACAAATGTTTAACTCATACTAATTTTTGTAGGCAAATGGAAAGCTGCCATAACCTGGTATGACACTGTAGATGGCACCATAACACTTTATCCTACAAGTGCAATTAAAAATATTACAGCAGAGGGCAGTATTGTTTAACTATTAGACAAATTTAAAGAAGAAATTCATATGAAGGCTTGTATTTAATCATTTTATTGTATATTTGTAGCTCATATACATTGTGAATGTAAACTAAAGAAAATGTAGTTCAAGTTAAAGGAGCAATATCTCATAATGTTTAGAATATTTACTTCTATAGTAGATGACAAAGCCAGGGAGCTTTGGATATACAAAGGTATTTAGGTATATATGTATACAAATTGCTAAGAACTAGTGGACAAGTACTAAAAGTAACAAAAATGATTATTGAAATCTTAACTATTACCTTAAAAGTGTTTGAATTCCACATAAGACCATATGACATAGGAACAGAAGTAGGCTATTCATGCCATCGAGTGTGCTCTACTATTTAATGAGATCATGGCTGATCTGATCGTCCAAAACTCCACTTTCCTGCCTTTTTCCCATAGCCTTCATTCCCTGACTGATTAAAAAAAAATCAGTCTGTATCAGTCTTGTATAGATTTGATGATGCGGCCTCAACAGCTGTCTGTGGTAAAGATTTCCACAGATTTACCACCCTTAGTGAAGTAATACCTCCCCATCTCTGTCTCATATATATGACCAGTTACTTTGGGATTATGCCCTCTGGTCCTGGACTCAACCACAATGGAAACAACTTTTCCACGGTTTCAGTAATGTTGCCTCTCATTCTTCTACGTTGCAATGTGTATAGGTCCAACCTACTCAATCTCTGCTTCACACCTGGTACCAGCTGGTGAACCTTCTTTAGACTGCCTTTTCCTCAAATAAGGGGTCCAAAACTGTTCATAGATTCCAGCTGATCTAATTAGTGCCTTGTATAGTTTTGGCAAAACCTCCCTACTTTTATATTCCATTCCCTTTCCAGTAAAGCCTGACATTCCTTTTGCCTTCCTTAATAACAGCTGAATTTGGATGCTGGCATTTTGTGATTCATGGACAAAGACTTAAAAATCTCTCTGTTTTGTAGCTTTCTGCATTCTTTCAGCTCCCCTATTACTTCTGCCAAAGTGTACAACTTCACCTTTTCTAACATTATATTCAAAGAACAAAGAGAAAAGAGTACAGCACATATACAGCCCCTTTGGCCCACCAAGACTGCACTGACACATGGTGCCTTTCTAAACTAAAAATCTTTTGCTTCTACGTGGTCTGCATCCCTCCATTCCTGCCTATTCATACATCCGTCAAGATGCCTCTTAAACATTGCTCTTGTATCCACCTCTACCACCTCCTATCGCAGCACATTCAAGGCAGTTACCACCTTCTGTGCAAAAACCTGTCTCTCACATCTCCTTTAAACTTACCCCATTTTACTTGAAACCTAAGTCCCCAAGTAATTCAAATTTATACCCTGAGAAAAAGAATCTGACTACCTATGCCTCTCATAAACTTCAACCAGGTTGTTCCTCATCCACTTGACGTTCAAGTGAAAACAAACCAAGTTTGTCCAATCTACTGCTGAAAGCTAGTATTCTCCAAAACAGCAAAACGAGTAAACTTTTTCTGTACCCTAACTAAAGCTCTGTACAGCTGCAACATGACTTGCCAATTTTTATACTCAATGCCCCAACCGAATAAGGCAAGCATGCCATATGTCTTCTTGACTACTTTCTCCATTTGAGTTGCCGCTTTCAGGGAACTGTGGACCTGTATGCCTAGATCCCTCTGTGCATTGATGCTATCAAAGTTTCGACAGTTCCATTCGCCGAGTTTTTGTCTACTCTCATAACCTGTCTATATCCCTCTGCAGACTATTTGCATCATCCTCACCACTTGCCTTCCCACACATTTTTGTGTCATCTGCAAACGTAGCTAAAGTACATTTACTTTCCTCATCCAAGTCAATAACATATACTGTATATAATTGTTGTCCCAAAACTGATCCCTGTGCGTATCACTAGTTACAGGTTGCTAGCCTGAAAATGCCCCTTTACCCCCAACTCCCTGCCTTCTATTGGTTGATATGGAGGACTATGTTTAGTTTTGGGCACTAGACGTCATAAAATGAAACAAGCACACTGCAAAATCACCAGAATGATGCCGCATCTTAAGTTGTTAAATGATGTATCATATATCTTTCTTTTTCTCTTGAATTTAGAAGTTGACCAGTGATGTAATTGAGAAATTAATTAAGGGATTTCATAATATAGACACAGAGTGACCATTTCCTGTGGTGGGGGAATGCAGTACAGTAAGATATATTCTTAAAAAGAGAGTAATACGTTTAAGCAATGGCATTAAAAAGTGCTTTTCACAAAAGTGACTGTGGAAATCTCGAACTCACTCCCCAAGCAGGCTGTAGATGTTGACCAGCTGAAAGTTTTAAAATTGAGACCAATTTGTTTCATAAACCTATCAAGGATATGGAACAAAGATGGATAAATGACGTTTAGGTTGAGATCAGGCATAACCTAAAAATATGGTGGAACAGAACCTGACCTACTCCTATATGGCTTCGATTTATTTGCACTAAAAGAACTTATCACCGTCATTTCTGGGCAGTGAAAAGTCAAAATGATGACGCTGAGATTTAACTAATAATGTGTCATAGATGTGACCATGTTAATTTTTGATTCATAAAAACATGAAGGTAAGGCTGCTTCCAGCAAGTACAAAAACCTCAGTAACACGCCTGTGCCTGATGTGGCAAACACATCGATGGTATTCAGGGAAGAATCCATTTTATTTTCAATACGTGATGCTGTTACATTTAATAAAAATCATTCACCAATTTTCTGTCTTTACCAGAGCTATAAAATAGACGCTATGATGATTGTCAGACATTATTCTAAACATTGATTTTTATTTTGGGTTTCATGGACATTCAAATTAGTAACTGTTATTGTAATGAATGCAGCCATATTTTACCATGAGAAAGATGAAAAATAAAAATGAGATATTTCCTAAGAAAAGCCAACACTGTTCAATGCAGGCAAATGAATATTTTCCAAACATCAAAAACAGATTGCAAAATGCTGCAATTCATAACAGTTCTGATGAAAAGCAAGAGCAGTCACGTTATGAAGATTTGTTAAAAAAATCTCCCTCTAATACTGCTTTTGCTCTGGCTAGTTAGGAACAATAGAATTTAAGAACAAAGAGTACAACAAGGTCTGAAGAAATTAGTGAACTGATGAGTGCCAATGACGGTTGAAATAGGCGTAAATAATGTGTATTACGGAACAATGAAATTGACAGTAAACACGCATTGTGTATATTTAAAGTTATTGTAAATTAAACAGATTAAGTCGTGTGGATTCAATTTTCTTGCAAATCTGATACAAGTTGACGTAACAGCTTGGGCTCCAACTTTGCAGTTAGAAGTAACTGTGTGCATCTGCACACTAGCTTTTTTCTACTGGACTGCACATGGTAGTCAGTCATTTCATGCCACCCTGGTCCTTGATCATTGGCATATCCAGCTCTAAAAGCAATAATAGACAATTCCACCCTCCCCCAAAAGTACGGTCTTTGTGTCCCTATAGGTAGGTGTTCTTATCTCTGAGCTATGAGGTTCAGGTTCAGGTTCAGGTCTCATCTTCTCCAGAGGTGTTTACAGTAATATATCTAAATAGATTGATTAGAATGTTTCTACACCACCCTCTTTCTCCCCACACACCATTCCCACTCCTCACAAAGGTAAAATTACATACACTAAAGATTGAAAATGCTTATGAATTTTGGTAATTGCAAAACTGTTTACACAGAAACAAGAACTAAAAAATCAAATAATCTGTGTAAGATGTAGGTGATTTGGCAATCCTTCTGGAACTTGTGATGGTATAATTTTTTGGAGGTTTACACTTCACACTTGGGTTTTCTTGTATTGTAGGTACATCTCCATTATCTAATGTGTCTTTGTGCATAATGGGAGTATTGTACAATTTTCCTGTACTTGCATTAATGTAGGTCTCTGGTGTACTCTCTGCTTTTGCTACAGGAGTGCCAAATAGCTTCTTGTTTATGCCTCATTTGAAGTGCTATCTTTATAACCAGATTTCTTGCCCATTGTCCTTTTGCAGTGCAAGACATGCAATGATCTTAGAATGCAGGACAGTTTTGTGGTAGGTGCAATTGACAACACTTGCCTCATAACTTGCTTGCTTTCTATATTCTTATGACTGCACCAATACTAGTAACCTCACCTATAGTTTTTAAATGTTGTTGACCAGTTACAATGGCTTCATATCTTCTGCCATTGTTTAGCAATGTGTCAATGCCACGATCTTTCCTTTTATCCGAGAGGTCTTTTTGGAAAGCTTCTATAAGTGTTGAAACTGTAACTAGCTCCTTTATCTGCTCAGACAGGTCTGCCTATGAGAAATCAGTCCTTGCCCTTGTCATGGCACTCACTGTCAAATGATCAATTGATTTTCATGGTTGTTACCTGTAAGATATCAACTGTAGTTGGTGAATTTTAACATCGCTTCACACTATGCCAAACTTCTGGAATTGCCCATAGCTTAGCAGAATCTCCCTGGTACTCCTGTGATAAACCTTAGGTGTTGACTACCTTTATTTGTGTCACTTGCTGTCTGGTTCTATAATGGCTAAATCTAAAATATCTTGCTCCATCCTTTGTTTAAAAGAGTCACCTTGCTCATATTCCCTGTATTTTGCAATTGTGATTAATGCTTGAGGGATTTATAGTGGTCTTGCAACCACACATTTTCTCTATGTGAAGATTTAGCAATGCAGTCGCTGAGATTCTTCTGCTTATCAAAAATTCTGTCTTGTGCTGTTTTAGTTGCAGTTTGAGATATTTTTGTCTTATCTGCTTTTACAGCCAAATTTGGAATTAACTCTCTGTCTGGAAGACTCACAAATCAAGTACTCATTGTTCCTGTAGTTTCAGCACTTCAGTACTTCTTCAAGTATAACCTGAAGTCTTTTCCAGTGGTTTTCAAGTTTACACCACTGCTTTATTTTGTAAGAAAAGTAGCCAGAACTAACCACCTCATATTTCTTGTGTTACTGATAAATGGAACAGATTGAATGGAGTGGATTCAGTTTATTTGAAAATCTCGTTTTTGTTTACTTAACAGCTCAGATGGCAAATTGCAGGTATAAATAATTATCTGTGCATCTCCACTGCAGCTTGTTTGTGCTGAACTGCACATAGCAGTGGGCCATGTGGTTTCGTCCAAATCCTTGGCTCATTAGCATATCCATCCCTGAGAGCAACGAAGCTCAGAAAGTATACCAATGGTTAGAGACACTTGTATTAAAACAGATTAAAAAGAGGAAAGCATTTAGAAAAGGAACTTGCTTTTGTTTTTAAAAGTAAGCATGACTGGTATATCCTTTCAAAGTTCTGCTTTAAAGTCCAAATCAGACAGTAATCTTTAAGTAAGTTAACCAAAGGAGGCAGTTGACTAATTCTGGCAGTCAGAATTCAAATTCAAGCACCTGAATTCCTTTGTCTAAATCAGGTGTTGATGACTATAGCTAAAAGGTGTCTCTGGCCAGATCCGTGTAAGAAAGGGAATTCTTAGACCACAAGGTGGTTAAAAAGCCTGGTCAGTGCAGCAGAGTGAGACAAAGGCTGAGTGAGCAGATCCTTGGAAATTTAGTTCAAAGTGGTACAAGGGAAACTAAGAGATAGTAGGATCTGCCGATGCTGGAGTCTGAGATAACAAGGTGTGAGCTGGATGAACACAGCAGGCCAGGCAGCATCAGAGGAGCAGGAAAGCTGATGTTTCGGGTCTGGACCCTTCTTCAGAAATGGGGGAGGGGAAGGGGGCTCTGAAATAAATAGACAGAGAGGGAGGTGATGATAGAAGGTGGATAGAGGAGCAGATAGGTGGAAAGAAGACGGACAGGCCAAGGAGACAGGGATGAAGCCAGTACATGTGTGTGTAGGTAGGGAGTTGGGATGGGGGTTGGTCAGTGAGGAGGGAGGGGCGGGTAGGTGGGAGGGAAGACAGACAGGTCAAGGAGGCGGGGATGAGAGGGGCTGGTCTTGAGATGAGGTTGGATGTGGGGAGATTTTGAAGCTTGTAAAGTCCACATTGAGACCATTGGGCTGCAGGGTTCCCAGGCGGAGTATGAGGTGCTGTTACTCCAGCCTTCGGGTGGCATCATTGTGGTATGGGAGGAGGCCCAGGATGGACATGTCGTCCAAGGAGTGGGAGGGGGAGTTGAAATGGTTTGTGACTGGGAGGTGTTGTCGTTTGTCACGTACCAAGCGTAGGTGTTCCACAAAGCGGTCTCCAAGCCTCCGCTTAGTTTCCCTGATGTAGAGGAGGCCACTTCGGAAACAGCAGATATAATATACCACATTAGCAGATGTGCAGGTGAACATCTGTTTAATGTGGAAGATTTTCTTGGGGCCTGGGATGGAGTTGAGAGGGGAGGTGTAGGGGCAGGTGTAGCACTTCCTGCGGTTGCAGGGAAAAGTGCCAGGTATGGTGGGGCTGGAGGGGAGTGTGGAGCGGACAAGGGAGTCACGGAGAGAGTGGTCCCTCCGGAATGCAGATAAGGGTGGGGAGGGAAATATATCCTTGCTGGTGGGGTCAGATTGCAGGTGGCGGAGAATGGTGTGTTGAATCTGGAGGTTGATGGGGTGATACGTGAGGACAAGGGGAATTCCGTCTTTGTTATTATTGCGGGGAGGAGGTGTGAGGGCTGAGGTGCGGGAAACGCAAGAGATGTGGCCGAGGGCGTTTTCGACCACCGTGGAGGGGAAATTGTGGTCCTTGAAAAATGAGGATATCTGGAATGTCCAGGAGTGGAACGCCTCATCTTGGGAGCAGATGTGGCGGAGCGAAGGAATTGGAAATAGGGGATAGCATTCATGCAGGAAGGTGGGTGAGAGGAGGTGTAGTTTAGGTAGCTGTGGGAGCTGGTGGGCTTGAAATGGATATGGTTTCCAGGTGGTTACCAGAGATGGAGACAGAGAGGTCCAGGAAGGAGACAGAGGTATCAGAGATGGTCCAGGAGAACTTAAGGTTGGGGTGGAAGGTGTTAGTAACGCGGATGAACTGTTTGAGCTCCTTGTGGGAGCACGAGGTGGCACCAATACAGTCATCAATGTAAAGGAGGAAGAGGTAGGGGATGGGGCCAGTGTAGCTGCGGAAGAGGGTCTGTTCCACGTATCCTACAAAAAGGCAGGCATGGCTTGGGCCCATGCAGGCACCCATGGCCACTCCTTTCATTTGTGGGAAGTGGGAGGAGTTGAAGGAGAAGTTGTTAAGGGTAAGGACGAGTTCAGTTAGCTGGATAAGGGTGTCGGTGGAGGGGGACTGGTTGGGCCTGTGGGACAGGAAGAAGCGGAGGGCCTTTAGATCATCTGTATGGGGAATGCAAGTATATAGGGCCTGGACGTCTATGGTGAAGATGAGGTGTTGGGGACCAGGGAATTGGAAGTTTTGGAGGAGGCAGAGGGCATGGGTGGCGTCCCAGACATAGGTGGGGAGTTCCTGAACCAGGGGAGAGAAAATGGAGTCAAGATAAGTGAAGATAAGTTCGGTGGGGCAGGAGCAGGCAAAAACCAATGGGTCGACCAGGGCAGTCGGGTTTATGGATTTTGGGAAGGAGATAGAAATGGGTGGTGTAGGGTTGGGGAACATTGAGGTTGGAGGCTGTGGGTGGAAGGTCACCTGAGGTGATGAGGTTATGGATGGTCTGGGAGATGATGTTTTGGTGGTTGGGGGTGGAGTCATGACCAAGGGGGTGGTAGGAGGAGATGTCAGAGAGCTGGTGTCTGGCCTCGGCGATGTAGAGGTCAGTGCGCCGTGCTACAACTGCGCCTCCCTTGTCTGCGGGTTTTATAGTGAGGTTAGGGTTGGAGCGGAGGGAGCGGAGGGCTGCACGTTCTGTGGGGGAGAGGTTGGAGTGGGTGAGGGGTGGAGAGGTTGAGGTGATTGATGTCACGATGGCAGTTGGAGATGAAGAGATCGAGGGAGGGTAGGAGGAAACTGAGGTGCTTTGTTAAGGTTACTACAAGAACTAAACTTTCCAGAATGAAAGGTGAGTGGGGGAGGGTAAAAGACGTGGATTGAGAGGTGGACCTGCAGTGAGACTAGTAACAGAATGACGTCACAAACTACAGTTGATTGGTGAGTAGGACTGGTGAATATTTCTAGTTTTTTAAAGTAAAGGTAAGGTTCTCAGTTTGTATTTAGACTCCAGTGTTTTTCTTCTCTTTTAGACCATAGGTTCATAGGAGCAGAATTGCGCCATTTGGCCTATTGAGTTTGTTTTGCCACTTGATCATGGCTGATATGTTTCTCAACCGCATTCTGCTGCCTTCTCCCTCTAACCCTTGAATGCATTACCAATCAAGAACCAATCTAACTCTGTCTGAAATACTCTCACTGACCTGGCCTCCACAGTCCTCTGTGACAATGACTTCCACACATTAACTACCATTTGGTTGAAGAAATTCCACCTTATTTCAGTCCTAAAGGGTTGTTCCTTCACTCTGAGGCTGTTACCTCAGGTCCTAGTCTCTCCTACTAGTGGATACATCTTTTCCACATCCACTACACCAAGCCTGTCAGTATTCTGTAAGTTTCAATGAAATATCCCCATATCCTTCTAAACAGATGAAGAGTGTAAACCTGAAACGTCGACTTTCCTGCTCCTCTGATGCTGCCTGATCTGCTGTGTTCCTCTAGCTCTGCACTGTATTGACTCAAACTCCAACAGGTACAGTCCTGAACCGCTCCTCATATGACAAGCCCTTCATCCCCAGAATCATTCTGGACCCCCTCCAATTCTAGCATATCCTTCCTGAGATGCCCAATCCATTACACAAACCAGCCTTCCATCCATTGACTCCATCTATACGTCCCGCTGCCTTGGGAAAGCAGCCAACATAACCAAAGACCCCGCCCACCCTGGTTATATTATTTCCCACCATCTTTCATCAGGCAGAAGATGTAAAAATTTGAATGTATGTACGAAGAGATCCAAGAACAGCTTCTTCCCCACTGTTATCAGATTGTGAACAGACCTCTCAAATGTTAATGTTGATCTCTCTCTGCACCTTCTTTGCGGCTGTAACACTGTATTCTGCTACCTGATGCACATTGTATGGTACAATCTGCCTGTCGAGCACACAAAACAACACTTTTCACTGTATCATGGTACATGTGCCAACAAGAAAACAAATCAAATCAAATCAAAACACAGGGCCCAAAACTGCTCACCATATTCCAAATTCAGTCTGACCGGAGCCTTATGTAGACTCAGCAGCGCATCTTTGCTCTTGTATTCTTGCTTTCTTTAAATGGATGCAAATATTGAATTTGACTTCCTAACTGCTAACTGAACCTGCATGTTAACATTCCGAGAATCCTGATGTAGGACCCCAAGTCCCTTTGTGCTTCAGACTTCCAAAGCTTTCTTCAAAATAGAAAAACAGCAGTAAATGCGATGAAATGAGGAAGAAATAATGAGGAAAAATTAATGGCACTTCCAGAGTCTACAGAATAATATTGACACGTTTAGCAGAGGACAAAAAATTAGCAGATGGAATACAGTGTGGGAAAATGTGATGTTGTGAATTTTGGCGGGAAGAATCGAGGAGCTTAAATGGAGAAAGAGTGCAAAAAGCTACAGCATAGAGGGATTTGGGAGTCTGTGTGCGTAAATCACAAAGCTAGCATACAAGTTCAATGGGTTATAGTGAGAGCAAATGGAATGTTGGGCTTTAATTCAAAGAGAAATGAGGATAAAAATCAGGAAATTTTGTTAAAAATATACAAGGTACTATTCAGACCACAGCTGGAACTCTCTACCTGGATTTGGTCCCCTTATGTAAGGAAACATACTGGCATTGGAGGCAGTAGAATGCTCACGAGGCTGATCCTGGATATGGAAGGACAGTTACATGAGAAGAGGTTGAATAGATTGGGTCACCAATCTTTGGTGTTTAGAAAAATGAGGGGCAACTTTCTTTAAACATACAGGATTCTTATGGAACTTGACAGGATTGATGTGGAAAGGTTTTTCCCATCATGGGAGACTGTAGGACCAGAGGGAATAATGTTTCAATGCCCTTTAAAATAGATGAGGAGGAATGTCTTCTCTCACAGGATAGTGAATCTGTAAAATTCTTTACTGTAATGTCTTGTAGAGGCTGGTTCGTAATGTATATTCAAGGCTGAGATAGACCAATTTTCAATCAGGTAAAGGAATCAGGATTTTAGGGAAAAGGCAGGAAATATGGTGTTGAGGAAGCCATGATTTTATGGAATAACTTAATGGGCTGCTTCTTCTCCAATGTCTCATGGTTTCATATTCTTATGACAGATAGGTAA
The DNA here is from genome assembly GCA_024137785.1 of Ginglymostoma cirratum. Taxonomy (NCBI): domain Eukaryota; kingdom Metazoa; phylum Chordata; class Chondrichthyes; order Orectolobiformes; family Ginglymostomatidae; genus Ginglymostoma; species Ginglymostoma cirratum. The sequence goes on from JAHRHZ010000087.1 coordinate 17,815,129, forward strand.
AGAAAATATGTATAAAGTTAAAATTAGATCATTAATAAGATGTTTACTTCATTGACTGAACAGTAAACAGCACAATTTTACTAATATATTCAGAATAACCTAGTTAGATACTACATTTAATTTTATCAGCATTCTAAATCTCACTACATTAAATAATTGCAGACATTCCTTATTTTAATGTGTGTAGTAAGATACCAAATGGGTTTTGGTATAGAAAATTCCATTTATAATTGTTATTTAGAGGATCATAATCTTCTGTTTAACAGTTGCTTATAATTTTATGCATTTTTCAATATTCGATCAGTGTCAACAAAGCTACATGGGTTAAGTCAGCTCCAGACTTGAGGGAAAAAAAACTGTTATCACAAATTTTAAGCGAAAATATGTTTAAATTTGATATGTTTCGTCCTTCCTGCCAAATACGACTCTAGCAATTGTAATAACCTTCAGATTAGGGCTAAGCCAGACATTAAACAGACACCCTCAGCAACATGAGGGCCAGACAGTTTTAATTCCTGGACATCACCTGCACAAATCCTCTCAAAATGGGGAGGAATCAGCTGCTAAGCAGCATATGACAATATCAGGTGTTTGAAAACTCACTAGCATAATTGTCTACAGGCACATGCATGCTTAGTTAGGTACAGGTGTCCTGGTTTTTAAATGTTTACCTTAATCTCCTCCTACTTGTCACAGGGAGTTTAAAATCAGAGTTTAAATATTTGAGGAAACTTAGATGTGAACTCATGTCGTAGGGTGTCATGTGCGACATACTCATTTGTCGATCGCACTGTATATCCTCAGTATGTTTATTACCCTCTGTAGCTGAATGTTCTACTATGCATACTAAGTAAAGATAAAAAAGGATCTATGGTTGAGATTTGTTTCATTCTGCATTAATGGTGTAGCTGCTCGCTTTATCGTAGCCCCAACAGCATGATGCATTTGCATAATTTCTGAGGCCATTATGAAGCTCAGAAGAAATGAGAGATAGTAATGAAAATCTCTGGGCAGTCAATGGCCATAATGCCTGAATTAAATTATGTTGTCACTATATTACAAATCTGCAAGGTCTCTCACATTCCTGATATTCTACTTATAAATTATTGTATTCCCCACAGCTTAGTTTAAAACTGAGAAACAATAATCAGTTGGAGGATGCTCCATCAGGTCAAGTCCTTACCCGCCATCATTGATACTTTCCTTCTCACTTTCTATTTTCTAAAGCAGTTCAACTATATTCTATGAAAAGTATAAATTTATTTCAATTTTTTTCTACTCTGTATGATTCTGGCAAGGATTCAGAGTGGAATTCAGTCTGTTAAGCACAGAAGTATCCATAAGCTAATTATCTGATTACGATTACATAAATATGAGATATTTTATATCCTTTGTGTTTGTTGTTTTGTAATTCTTGCACAGGCACATAAGCAAAGTCAATTTTGAAAGGTGTGCAAAATTTGAAATATCAGTGTTAGATCTTTGATGGTAAAACATTAATTGAAAATGGGAAAACTCAGCCTGAAGTGTGGTATCGAGTTCCATGACATCCGAGCCACCATGGCCCAGGATGAAATTGTCATGCAATTTTTTGCTTTTCACTTTATTAGTTATGCAACCAACCTCTTGGGTGCAATTCATAGGAAATCATACAGCCAGATAGCTAAAGGTGCTCAACACTGGCACGCACCATAATTAATGACTAGCTGCACGCCACTTCAGATGCTGCAAGCCAGGAAATGTCCCTCACACAATAGTGTTCAACAATCAAGACAGCCAAAAAAAAACTCTCCTCGTAAGTGAAATTTCTCATGCCTGGAACTATTCTTGTACATCACTTCTGTGCTGTCTCCAATGTGTCACATCCTTCCTACAATACGGCG
>JAHRHZ010000087.1:17817021-17875056 GCA_024137785.1 Ginglymostoma cirratum
GCAAACTTCCAAAAATCTTTAGATTCTGGAAAAGTCCCAAAGTGTCTGGAAAACTGCCAGTCTAACACCCTTATTTACAGGGGAGGGAGACAAAAATAGGTAACAATAGACTAGTTAACATTTGTCATTGAAAAATGTTAAATGATGTAATAGCAGAGCATTCAGAAAAAAAAATTATAATCAAGGACAGTCAGCATGGCTTCATGAAGGAGAAATTATGCCTGACAAATTTACTTTTTCTTTGAAGAGGTAACAAGCAGGGTAGACAAGGAGAACCAGTAGATTTGATACATTTGGATCTCAAAAAGGCATTTGATAAGGTACTGTAAATGATACTACTTAGTAAGAGTAATAAGAGTAGTATCTTAGAACGAGTAGAGCTTAGGCTAACTAACAGAAGACAGAGGATTGGGATAAAGGGGGCATTGACACTCAATATATATTAGTCATTTAGATGAGGGAACTAACTGCATTATTTCCAACCCTTGCTGATGACCTAAAACTAGGTAGGAGGGTGAACTGCGAGGAAGATGCAGAGATACTTCAGTGTGATTTGGACAAGCTGAGCGAGTGGGCAAATATATGGCAGATGAAGTATAATGCAGATAATTGTGATATTATCCACTTTGGTAACAAAAACATGAAGATCGATTATCTGAATGATGACAGATGAGAAAAAGGGGAGATGCAATGAGGCCTGGGTGTACTTGTACACCTGTTGCTGAAAAGAAGCATGCAGGTGCAGCATAAAGTAAAGACAACAATGGTATATTGACTTTCATAGCGAAAGGATTCTACTACAGGAGCACAGATACATTACTGCAATTCTACAAGGCGTTAGTGAGACCACACCTAGGGTGTGCAGTTTTAGTTTTCTTATCCGAGGAACAACGATCTGGCTATGGAGGGACTGTGACAAAGATTTACCAGACCAATTCCTGAGATGGCAGGACAAACAAATGAAGACAGAGACTGGATTGATTAGGACTATATTCACTGGAGTTTAGAAGAATGAGAATGGGATCTCAGAAACCTGTGAAATTCCAACAGGATTAGACAGGGTAAATACAAGAAGCTTGATCCTGATGACCGGAGAGTCCAGAAAGAAGGGTCACTGCCAAAGGATAGAACACTAAGATAAGGAGAAATTTCTTCACAGAAAAAGTGAGGAGGCTGTGGAATTCACTGCCACAGAAAGCAGTTGAAGCCTAAGTATTGAAAGTTTTCCAGGAGTTAAGTATATTTCTTTGGGCTAAAGGGATCAAAGGGTATAGAGAAAAAGTGGGAACAAGGTATTGAGTTGGATGGTCAGATTGAATGGCAGAGCAGGTTTGAATGGCTGAATGGCCTACTTCTGTGCCTGTTTTCTATGTTTCTATGGAACTAGTGGACAGCCACAGGGATCAGTGTTGGAGCCACAGTTATTTACGGTACATATTAATAACTTGCATGACAAAAGTTAAACTATTATCGTTAAGTCTATGGTGAAAAAAAAGGTGGGAAAGCAAGCAACGAGGATGACAGATGATGTCTACAAAGGGATATAGACAGGTTAAGTGACTGAGGAAAAAGATTTGGCAGATGAAACAAAGTGTGGAAAGTGTGAAGTTAAGTACTTTTGCATGAAGAATAGCTGAATATTATGTAACAGAAGAATAGAATAACCAAGTATTTAAACAGGGAAAGACTGCAGAAAGCAGAAGTTCAGAGGTATTTGGGGTTCCTTGTGTATAAATCACAAAAAGCTAGCATCTAAGTTCAGTGGGTAATAGGAAAGCAAATGTAATGTTGGTCCTTATTTCAAAGGGAATGGAGTATAAAAACAATAAAAGACTAGTCAGATCATGGCTGGAATACTGTGGATTGTTTTGGGCCCCTAATCTAAAGGGAAAGATACACTGGCATTGGAGGCAGTCCAAAGAACTTTCACTAGGCTGATCCCAGGCATAGAGGGATTTTCTTATAAGGAAAGGTTGAGTAGGTTGTGTCCATACTCATTGGAATACAGAAGAATGACAGGAGATCGTATTGAAACATATAGGATTCTTATGGGGCTTGACAAGGTAGATGCGGAGAAGCTGTTTCCCTTTGGGGCATACTGTAAGGCCAGATGACATAAACTCAGAGTAAGGGGCTTTCTCTTTAAGGCAGAGGAGGACCTTTTTCTTTCAGAGGGTAGCGAATCTGTGGAATTCTTTATCTCACAAGGCAGTTAAGGCTGGACTTTTAAATATATTCAAGGTTGAAATAGAAAAATTTAGAATCATTAAAAGAATCAAAGGTAATGGGGATACGATAGGAAAGTGGGAATTGAGGATTATCAGATCAGCCAATGATTTCGTTAAGTTTGATCCATGATTCATTGTGTTGAATGAGCTGGACATGATCATAATGAATGGAGTAGACTTGAGGTGTCAAATGGTTTACCCTTGGTCTTATCGTTTGTGTTTCTATGTAAATCTGCTGCTGTGTTTTGTGGTCTTAAGGGAGACAGCTGAACTAGCAACCGTAAATGCACAATAGTACCTAATAAAAATTCAACAGAAGCATCTTAACCAGAGGGTAATGGGAACATAAAATCTGCAATCATGAGAAAAAGGTAGTTGCTATGAATGGCATCGATGTACTTAAAGGGAAAACTGGATAAATAGATGACGGTGGAATGAATAGAAATGTCATACAAATGATAAGGTTAGATGGAAAGGTTTAGAAGGTGACTTTTGTGGAGGATAAGTAACAGCACAAACCATTTGAGGCAAATGACCTGTTTCTGGGTTGTTAGCTACGTAAATGCTCCATGGCAAATGTAAATTCAATGTTAACATCAATAACAATGAAGCAAATCCACAAGAAACCTTGTGACACCACCAACTCAAAACTGACATTGTGTCAGGGCCACAAACTGGAAGCATACAAGTCTCCAACATAATTTTTATTTTTAGGCAGTTCAGCAAAATGAATCGTCTTAACGAAGAGTTAAGTATATGGCCTATTCTGAAGGCAGTCATCAGGAATTGTAAAATATCTTAAAATTTGCCAAATAGTTCAACAAAAGAAATCCCACGGTCAAATAGAGCTATCTGTAATTTAAACAATTTAGCAACAGTTGGCAGCCATATCACATGTTTTTTTTTTGGAAATTGACTGTATAGTGTTCAAGAGTGAAATATCTTTCAAAGTTCAGATTCTTTTTAGAGCTTTATCTTGTATAAATTGTTTATAGTACAGGTACTCATTGTAGGATCCTTGTCTGCTGAGAATGTAAATTCCATGCAAATTTTTTGAAGCATTTCAGTTTTGTTTTGTTTCAGTTTTTGGATTATTTCCATGCTCCCCTGACCAATTAGATTACTTCATGTGAACCACAATTTATGTTTGGGAAGGTAAATGGTTAGAATTAAACCTCCTAAAAAAGATCTGCTGCTTCCTCAAATATTTCAGGCAATCCTCATCAACATCATGTTAATGTAGAATAATGGTAGGTGGTTATGTGTTACTTTTGACAGTCCTTGGTGTGAGGTGTTGTGGGTTATTACAAATATACAGTTATGATTATGATTTGGTAACAATTTCTAGGTTGCTGAGTGACATTCAACGCTGAAACAACTGTTCAGCTTGTTCATGCTAAAATCTTGCCAGCATTCAACACAATGTAAATTTGTCTCACTAGTGCCTTATAGGTTAGATTTAAATAAATCTACCTAGAAATTACACTTAAGTATTTGGCCTATTGTCCGGAAGGTTGTAAGTTGCTACATTCTCAAAAAAAATCATTGTATTCATAAGTATGAATTCTAAACATCAGATTGCTACTCAAATTTCTTTCCCTGCAAAAAGAAAATGCACCATGTTCCACAAATGAAAGTTGTTTCTCATATCTGCTTTTCAACTGTTGTTTAGTTTTCTCTTGGTTCTGAAGAGAGACTTGAAAATAAGTTCTCATTTTCTTGTGAAATAACGTCCATCTGTGGTTTAGGTTTAACCATAATCTGTAATCTTCTCTGGTCTCTTTGCTGTTCTTGCTTTAACTCCACATATGAGCGAGAGAAAGTGTGAAAGATGGAGGTTACAGGGAAGGCCATGAGAAGGATGCCACTTAAAATACTGCTTAGTGCCACCACTTGGCCTGGGATGCTTCGAGGCACCATATCTCCATAGCCAACTGTCGTCATGGTGATAACAGCCCACCAGTAACATGCTGGTATGCTTGTGAACTCATGCGAAGTAGACATTTCATTCTCAATAAGATAAAGCAATGGAGCAAACAGTGCAATGGCCACACACAAGAATAAAAGGAGGAGACCAAATTCACGGGTACACCTGCGCGCTGTTAGCCCCAATGTCTGTAGTCCCAGGGAGTGCCTGGCAAGGCGCATGACATACAAAATCCTCAAGGCACGGAGGACTCGCAGAACCAGGCCCACCTTGTCAATGTAACTGCTTCCTCCTCCAGGTTTTCCATTTTCCACTGATGTGGTGTCCACCAGAAGCGTAATGTAATAGGGTAAGATGGCTACAATGTCAATGATATTGAGTGGAGTCCTCAGGAAGATAAATTTGCTGCGAGCCTGAATGAATCGTAACATAAACTCCAGCGAAAACCAGCCCACACAGACAGTTTCCACAATGAAAATATTGTAGCACTTCTGTGAGCATACACCCTGCAGATTAAAGAAAAAAGTAAAGATCAATCAATAAATGACTGCTTTCAAAAGTTCTTTTTACATTTGAGATCTTGTCATACTTTATATTATTTTTGCTAAATTCTTCAGGAACTACAGATGTTTCTTCATTGGATAAATATAATTGTTTTTCCACTATTAGTTGTAATAGTATGCATATTCATCTGGGGGTCATTTTCTATTCTTTTGCACTTTAGCTTTTTGAAAATGCTTATTCCTCTTGTGGTATGTCACCTACAGTTACTGTCACTTACTCGTAATGTCATTTTTCATGTGTTAAGAGTAACAGAATATCTTGTTGTAGGAGAAGTCTTCACAGCTAAGCCTAATCCTATCAAAACCTAAAACTGCTATACTTCCCAAATTATTTCAACTTCCATCCCATTCTGATGGATTAAGTAGATGTCCGTGTCATAGCAAAATGTAACAACTGTACTCTGAAGCAAACGTGTTAAATCAAGATTGAATTAAATTCCTTACTATTGGTGAAACTAGTCTAAATGTTCTTGTGAACCTCAACTGCAGTGTTTATCAAAAGAGGTGAAAATCTCAACCATATTCTCTCTCTCTTTGGTTTATTTTCTTTTCGATAATATCTTTCATGATAGTAATTCTATAATACTAATATCTACATCATTAGTAACACGTCATTTTCTTGTCTCTTTGATGCTCATTGGTCTATTTGTTACCTGTATGTTTAATGCTCTTTTAATCCAACAGTGCCATTAAAAAAAATATAGAATTTTCTAATATTATTTAGAACATGAGGGCTAAGTGCAGGAGTAGGTGATTCAGCCCTTCAAGCCTGTTCTGCCATTCAATACAATCATGTCTGGTCTCACCACAGCCTCACTTCCACTTTCCCACCAACTCCCCTTAACCCTTCAATCCACTACTAATTAAAAATCTGTCTATCTCCTCCTTTAATTTACCCCATGTCCCGGTTCAGGTAGTGAATGCCTTGGATATACCACTATGAGAAGGAGAAGAAAAAAAAATAGATAAGCAATAAAACAAACGGATATGAGAGTGAGAAGAGGTAACCAGGGTTTGTTAAATAGTTGAAAAGATACATTTTTTACAAAAGGACATTTAAGAGGTGGAAGGATTTATTCTTGCCATTGATGGTTATTTAATGAGTCTATATAAAAAATCTATACTGCCCTTGATATATACTTTTTATACATTTTTTCTCACGTTCCTCTTATTCTTGCTAATTTCACTTTCAAGTGTTCTTTTGTTGTGCTTAGCTTTCATTTTATGTTCTGCCTGATAAGCATTAAAATGTTTATTTATGAATTTTTAAATTCTCAACTGTATACACCTGATGTTTCATATAATAAGGCCTTATTTGACTATCTGAACTTGATGCTTTGCTTGAGAAAACACAGTAAAATAAACTCCTTTCTTTTACTGCAAACATTTTTTCTATCCTAATCCAGTCTTTAATAATCAAAATCTCCTTCATTTATAAGCATATACTATTAAGTAGCTCTCGAAGTGGGACGGAGATTTCATTCTCAACTTCTATTCCAATGTAAAATTCTATTTGGGTGATTGCTCCATTTCAGTCCTTATGACTTCTGCAACACAAATCATACGTTTTTTTCAACCAAATTTTGAATATTACCGACAATTGCAAAAATTAAACAGATGGACAGGTTTCAGAACCCATCAGACTTATAAATATTAGAAAAAAGTAGCTTTTTAACTAAAATACTAAAAACATATTTTTTGGATTCCAGCCTTGGGCGACTGTCCGTGTGGAGTTTGCACATTCCCCTTGTGTCTGCGTGGGTGTCCTCCGGGTGCTCTGGTTTCCTCCCACAGTCCAAAGATGTGCAGGCTAGGTGGATTGGCCATGCTAAATTGCTGGTAGTGTTCAGGGATGTATAGATTAGTTGGGTTATAGGGGGATGGGTTTGGATGGGTGCTCTGAGAGTTGGTGTGGACTTGTTGGGCTGAAGGGCCTGTTTCCACACTGTAGGGGTTCTATGATCTATGATATAGTGAAGCTTGTGATCGCAGGGTTTAAATGAAAACCTTTCAGCAGCATTTAAATACTTTAGTCTGTGAATTTCAGCACAGTTCAGCAAAATGCCAACATATGGTAGTGGAACTGTCCAGAAGTTCAAAAACTGTACTTCTAGGTTTCTCCACACATAAAGCTTATAGGGTAATCTTTCACCTTCACTACTCAGGTGGTGATATTATTATTCATGCATCTGCTGAACGTTTGAGACAGGTTGAGGGTCATGATTAAAACAGCAGTGCAATGATCATGACAACAATGGACAAGATATGTATTCCTGGCCTTAACTTGTTGCAAGGTATCACTGTAAAAGCTATGTTATTGATTAAAGCAGGAGTCAAATTTTACTTTTGTTACAGAAAAATTATTCAATCACAACTATAGCAAAAAACTGTGAAAATGGGAAAAACGCAAGAATTTTTATTGGAAGAGTCAAAACCCAGCACTGCTTCCAACTGACAGGGAAGCTAGAGAAGTCATGAGGTCAAGCACCAGAATAAATGTAAACTATATGTGAGATGTAATGAGTGTCAGTAAGTAGAAAAATGTTTCATTGCGTTATTAAACAAGCAATAGCAAAAATGTAAAAATATCCCTTGTGAGTATATAAAAATTCTAGTTAACCTCTTCTGGTAGTTCATATGGGGAGTTAAAACTATTGGGCACATTTCAAATCAGGCAGGATTACAGGGTTGGAAGACAGCTGTATGCCCACTCTTATCCCTATCTCAATCACCTCAAAATTTAATCACATGGCTATCCACAACTCACCTAATTTATTTGGAGATCCAAGGAGGAATTCTATTCCAGCACACTGCAACTCCTTTTGATCACATCTGTTTTGAGGTACTAAGGAATGCAAGACAATCTACTTGCAGAAAGAAATTCTTAAGATTAAAGCTATCAGTCTCAGATACTGATCTTCAGACCGTCCCGGTTCAAGTTTCACCTGCTCCAGGAGGTATGTCAAAATATGTCTGAACAAGTCGATTAAAAACAGAAATCAGATACTGTGTTTCGCATAATACTGAGTTGAAGCCCCACTTTGAATGGTTTTATCCAAGGTGGTAGTGTGCCTACTTCTAGGTCAGAAGTTCAAGTCCCACCAGCCATGCAAATGTGTCATAACTTGTCTGAGCAATATCAACTCTAAATTGATAATCAGCAAGCAGATAATGTCGGATTATTGACTTGCCTTTTGACCGTCTTATTTAAACAAATAACCTTTCTACTAATTATTTGCCATTCAATTCTAATTAATAAACAATTGTCAGTTTAGGATGTTGACTGATTTCCTTTTTAATGTGTTACTTAGTTGTGTGGCAAATTCTGTGGATCCCAAAGGAAGCATTTTTTGAAAATACTATTCTAATCCAAGCAGGTTGGTACAAGTCAGTTCAGCAAGCCACAGTTAACTATCAATAATTCTTAGGTATAGATGAGGGAAATGTGTTCAAGTCAAAATGTGCGAGAAAAAGGCCATCGTATATGTGGGTTGTGTGAGCACAATTACCAACTAAGGATTCTATACACATGTGAAATAAAACAAGTGAGGTGGGAGCTTAAATTCAGTGGAAAGGATATGATAGAGACGACTATACATAAAGTCATACTATGTGGAAACAGGCCTTCGGTGCAACTTATCTGTACTGACCAGACATGCCAATCTGATCTAGTCCCATTTGCCAGCATTTGGCTCATATTCCCTCTAAAGCCTTCCTACTCATTTACCCATCCAGATGCATTTCAAATGTTGCAATTGTATCTGCCTCCGTCACTTCTTCAGGCAGCTCGTTCCAAACATGTACTATCCTCTGTGTGAAAAAGTTACCCCTCACATGCTTTTTAAATCCTTCCCCTGTCACCTTAAACTTGTACTGTCTAGTTTGGACTCCCTCACCCTAGGAAAAAGACTTTGGCTGTTCACCCTATCCATGCCCCTCATGATTTTATAGAACATCTAAAGGTCACCTCTCAGCATCTGACAGTCCAGTGAAAAAAGCCCCAGCATATTCAGCCTCTCCCTATAGCTTAAATCCTTCAGTCCTGGCAAAAATCCTTGTAAATTTTGCCTGCACCCTCTAGAGTTTAACAATATCATTCCTATAGAACAGCGACCAGAATTGTACACAGTGTTCTAAAAGTGGTCTCATCAATATCCTGTACAGCCGCAACATGACGCCCCAACTCCTATACTCAATATTCTGACCAATGAATGGTTAGACCTCTTCATGTGCCATTTTGACTATCCAACAAATGTAGATGAATGACCCCATGACCTCATCCATTATATATCTACAATAATGGTCTGAAGAAGGATTAGAGCCAAGAAACAATCATGCTATCATTGGGGGAACTTTTAGTTCTCATCTGCCTCCATTCCTGACCAAGCAGGGGATCAAAATCCTACATTAAGACTCTACAGGATGTACTATATGGGACGGCGTGGGGGAAGGAATGTACTTTATAAATATCATACAATTCCATTTTTTAAAAACAGACTCTTTAGCATGAACGTTCTGCTTTGGTGAGCTCATATTCTGGGACACCAAAGCTTCTTCAGCAAATTGGTGTCTGAGATTCAACCCAGAGTAGGATGAACCTTTCACGTGACTTTCAATTTGTTCAACTTTATGTATGTCATTTGCTGATGTTTTTAAAAAAGAACCTGAATATTCAATCCCTAGACAATAGGATTGTTAAAAAAGAATCGGGGAATTTTGGAAACGATAAGGCAGTAGCATTGACAAAAGAAACAATTATCACTGTAGAACTGAGAGATTTCAGAATGGGTGAACAGGCAAATAAAACACCACAAGTTGAACAACATAAAGGATTCAAGGTACTAGTAGGAATTGTCTGCAAATCAAACCAATAAAAAAAGTATTTATCTTTTCAACATCCAAGGCTAAATAGAAACACCATTGACTTAATAAGGTAGCTCTCCTTAATTGAAAGATATTCAGCATTGTTTGTGTTTTAAGAAGATTCTCTCAGAAAATGAGGCCCACCCGATGAAAGCAAGCTGTTTGTTGTGCACTGCCTCTCTGCATATTTGTGGGGTTTTCCATTAAGAAGGCTTGCCGAAATTCTCAAAATTGTATGCAATCCCCCTGAACCACGTGTTGCAGAAAAAGATGTGCCAATTAAGTAAATAATTATTTTTACAGGGACAGGAGGAGCATGAATTTTCTTCGAGGCTCCACTGCAACAGTGAGTGGGCCATAGCTATCCCTTGGTCCCCTAATGGTCTGTATATACAGTAGATCAGGTCTTCCCCCATTACCCCTTCTTCAGTCCCAGTCAGTGTGCCTACTGATTCAGTCTCTGGGCTGTTTACTATCATGTTGGCATCTGCAGAGAGTTGCAGAAACATCTGCAATACATGATAAAGCTTTGCACCATTTTCTGAAGCTTGGAATTCAAGCCCATGAATTCAAGGTAGTGTTTTGCACAAAGAAGCAGTAAGCTGAGTTGAACACTTCAAAGTACTGGAACTCATTTATGACTGAATTTTAAGCACAAACTACTGTATGTTATGTCAATGCTCTTATGGGCCCAACACTGCCAACAACACCTAAACATTTTCAGTAGAGCAACTCTATTTTAAAGACTGCTAATGAGAAAAGTACGTATCATCTTAGGATCAATGCCAGTGGAACAATAACTTTGCTCAGTGGTGTTAGGTTTCAGCCTTCCATGAACTTTTGTGCAATTAAAGGGTTTCAATCCACGTTATCTAACAACTGCTATTAGTTAAATCTGTAGTCATTTTGTTTATCCTGGGTTATAAACAAGATTATCAGTGCAATCATTAAAATAACTTTTAATATAATGTCTTAACATATAATTTAATGATGTAGAGGACCGAGATGGGAGCCTGGACAATATTAAGCTCTTAATGATATCCAATTGTGTTGAACTTCCAACTTTGGCAGAGACAGGATTAGGCATCTGTTATACATCTTGTCCAAGTTTCCTTCTCATTGAACTCAATGGTACAAGAAATCCAGTGGATTGTCTATTGCTGCTTTAGGCACTCACTGAAGTTGAAAGGTTCACTCACCAGGGTAGAGATTCTTCTGCTGTGGACTTCATGCAGCCATCTGGCACATGAATGTTCCACCCAATTATCATTGTGGGAAGTAGGTTTGGTCCATCCTTCCAGCTGCCTACAGACTGAATGTTCAAGTTAACCTGTGGTCTGACCAGGAGTCATTAAGCTGCAGATTGACTTTTTTTTGGTGCCAGCCTTTCTAAAACTTCCTGTCTTTACACTAAAATGAATGGTCATTATTGGTCACTGCTTTCTCCCCAGTCATAGCCCTCTTCTCTTGCCTCCTCATTGCTACCGTATCTGGCACCTGCCACACTGAAGAAAGACGGGGTCAAGCAGCATCACTGTGGATTGGAGCCATTGGCCTGCCCCACGTTATGGATTCAGGCCCTATTCCAGATGTTCCAGGGAATGCAAGAGATGAGACCTCCTATGTCTGAATAATCTGAGGGGTTTTTCCTTTGCACCTGTTGAAAATGGTGCACACCCCCACCCCCCCAACTCCCAGCCTCCCAAGCTGAGATGCTTCCAAGGCATATGAATTTGGTTAAATTTGCATCAAATGGGTGTTACGTCTTCCAACTGCATACATAATGGACTTTGTGATTACAAGGTATAGAGCTGGATGAACACAGCAGGCCAAGCAGCATCATAGGAGCAGGAAAGCTGACGTTTCGGGCCTAGACCCTTCTTCAGAAATGGGGGAGGGGAAGGGGGTTCTGAAATAAATAGGGAGGGGGGAAGATGGATAGAAGATGGATAGAGGAGGAGATAGGTGAAGAGGAGACAGACAGGTCAAAGAGGCGGGTATGGAGCCAGTAAAGGTGAGTGTGCGTGGGGAGTTAGGGAGGAGATAGGTCAGTCCAGGGAGGATGGACAGGTCAAGGGGGCGGCATGAGGTTAGTAGCCACAGCTACTTGGAATACACCTCCTCCCACCCACCTTCCTGCAAAAATGCCATATCCTATTCCCAATTCCTTCGCCTCTGCCGCATCTGCTCCCAGGAGGAAGCATTCCACTCCTGTACATCTCAGATGTCCTCGTTTATCAAGGACCGCAACTTCCCCCCCTCAGTGGTCAAGAACGCCCTCGACCGTGTCTCCCGCATTTCCCACAACTCATCCCTCACACCCCCTCCCTGCAATAACAACCAAAACAGAATCCCCTCATCCTCACGTATCACCCCACTAACCTTCGGATCCAACGCATCATCCTCTGACACTTCCGCCATCTGCAATCTGACCCCACTACCAAAGACATTTTTCCCTCCCCACCCTTATCTGCTTTCCGGAGGGATCGCTCTCTCTGGGACTCCCTTGTCTGCTCCACACTCCCCTCCAGCCACACCACACCCCGGCACTTTTCCCTGCAACCACAGGAAGTGCTACACCTGCCCCAGCACCTCACCCCTCACCCCCATCCCAGGCCCCAAGAAGACTTTCCATATCAAGCAGATGTTCACCTGCACATCTGCTAATGTGGTATACTGTGTCTGCTGTTCCTGTTGTGGCCTCCTCTACATCGGGGAAACCAAGCGGAGGCTTGGGGACCGCCTTGTGGAACACATACGCTCGGTTCGCACTAAACAATTGCACCTCCCAGTCGCGAACCATTTTTCAACTCCCCCTCCCATTCCTTAGACAACATGTCCATCCTGGGCCTCCTGCAATGCCACAACGATGCCACCCGAAGGTTGCAGGAAAGCACCTCATATTCCGCTTGGGAAACCTGCAGCCCAATGGACTTTGTGTTTGTTTGACTTACGGGCAATCAATACCTTTATGATAGATATACCAGTACAAATAAACACTGACTACAAGAGATGATCAGAGGCTGGGAATTCTGTGATGAGTAGCTCACTTCTTGTCTCTCCAAAGCCTGTTTACCATCTATAAGGCACAAGTCAGGAGTATGATGGAACTGTCTCCAATTGCTTGGATGAGTGCAGCTCCAACAACATACAAGAAGCTCATCACTATCCAGGACAAAGCACCTTCTTGATTTTTCTCCATCCACTATCTTAAAAATTCATTACGTTGGCCTCAGACTAATGTTTCCTCTAAGTTGCTGGGAGGTTGTGAATGCTGATCAGTGGCTGATGCATTGGCTTCTGCTGTTGGAAGGTGCTGCTGTACATGGATCCCTAAGATCCGTGCAGAGGAAACAGATATTAGAGGGAATATTGCCTCTGGTGCACAATGGCAACAATGTGTATCATCTATAACATGCACTGCAGCAATTTATCAAACATCCTTTGACAGCAGCTCTCAAATTCACAGACTCTACCAACTTAAACGGACAAGGGAAGCAGATACATGGGAACGCCATTGCGTGCAAGTATCCTTTGAAACTACACAACAAATATCCACATTCGCTCACTATCACTGAGTTCAAAACCAGGAACACCCTTCCAACAGAACCCTGGCTGCATCTACACCACATGAACTGCAGAGGCTCAAGCAAACAGCTCACCACCAGGTTTTTTTTTTAAGAAAACTTAACCTAGTTTCCTAATCAACCTGCTCAAGAATGTTATTACACACCTCTGGAACCAACAGTGCCCTCTCATGTTAGGTTATTCAGTTCAATTCATGATGGGCAACACACAAGTTAATCTAGTTAGTGACGTTCATATCCATGAAGAAATATAAAAGTCACAATTGTGACAGTGCTTTTCTAGGTCAGAATGTGTGTCTAGATTAGTTATGAATGTTATGACTTCATTAGCCTGTGGCTATAGGTAGCGGTTATGATAATGAGTTTTTGCTAATTTCTCCTCAGGAAAATGAGACTCAAAATGATTCTCTTCAAGGAGCTAGCTTCTTGGTGAATGTCATTTGGAGAAATAAATGTTGATATCTCTGTTCTCACAACTCCAATCTACACTCCCATTCTGAAAAAAGTGCTGACTCTCATGACTTTGAGTCTACTAATTTATTCAAAACACTGAAGATTGAAATAGCAGGTACAATTTGCAATGATATTCTGAACGGAGTATGTCAATGGGATCAAGTATAGCAGATGAAGCTCAATACAGGGAAGTGAGAGTCCACTCACTTCACAGTAAAGAATGATTTGGTTTGTTTTTCCCAATGGTGAGAAACCAAGGCACTTGTGAAGGCATACACAAAAGCACTATGTGAGTGTTCAAGTTTATTAAGTGTAATGGAAAGTTGCCATTTAATAAAATGGAAGAAACACACAAGTTGGGAAGCTATCCCTTATTTGGACAGAGCATCAGCAGAACCCATCTTGAATATGCTGTTTAGTTTTGTGTACTACATCTCAAAGATATTTTGGCCATGCAAGGGGACACATCATAAATTGCCCAGAATGACACTTAAAAAGTTCTTATGAGGACATGTTCTATGAAGTTGACTTATATTCAACTGGGGTAAGAGGAATGGGACAGATCTAATCAAAATATATTAAATCATTATGGTTTCCCTGGGGTAAATACAAAAGTAATTTTTCCCTCCTGGTCATGGTACCCAGAACAAAGGTGACTAACTTTAAAATTAGATCCTGGTCATTTAGGAATGGAAATGGAGCAACACTTTTTCACACAAAGGATCGTGAGAATCTGGAAGTCTCTCTCCTAGCTCGCAAGGCCTGTGGCTCCTGGGTTCTTTAAAGTTTTCATGACTAAGATAAATATATAAATATATATATAAAAAACAGTCTTGAGGGGGTGAATGTATTCCTATATTTAAAATAAGCCCCATTTAATAAAGAAAGAGTTAACTCATTAATACAAAAACAAAGGACTGCAGATGTCGATATGTTTATGCCTTAGACTTTGTGTTTTTGTAGAAGTACCCAAGCCTTCAATTTCAATCCTGTTAGCTGAATCTAAGGTGTCAGTTATTAAAAAAAAGTGTCAATGTGGTGACAAAATAAACAGAGGCCCCTACACTAGGAAACCCTGAGTTACTCAGACAATGTTTCTCACCTAACAGTGGAGTTTCACAGAATCTCATACACCTCTTGATTTGTCTGAAGCTGGACTGAAGATACAGATTTGTCATTTCCAAAAGGCCTGCTCATGTGTACCTCTTACTGATGACATCATTGGAGCAGGTCAGCTTATAGGGATACCTAAGTCAATGTTCTTCCTTGACTAATATGATTAATACTTAAAATCAAAAATCAAAAATCAAATATTTTGGAGAAATTTGGTAATGTAAAATGGCTAGTATCTTTAAATTAAATAAGTTCATTTAGAACTAGATTATTCTTCTTAAGGAAAATTATCTTCAGAAAATAAAAAAGAAACTTTTTTCACAAAGTTATTTCTTAACGAATTATGAACAAAGATGTTAAATTTTAATCAAGGCATGAGAAATTTAACACGTTTACAATCTTAAATGGATTACGGTATATTTCAATACAAATTTCTAAATTTGAAGCACTTGAGTCTGAGCTACACTTAAGGCCTTAATTAAGCTAGTAATACAGGATATTCACTGACTGAAAATGTATGTATGAGAGAACTGGGCAATACTTCATTCCAAATGATCAAATGATTTATGCCTGATCCTTGGTATTTAATTTTGCCAAGTCTCCAATTCTTTAGGTCAGTGTTGTCTTTGCTATCCTTCACATTATCCCCAATTTAGTAATGAATAGATACTCTCATTCTCTTGTAGAACATGCACATCCATGGCGGTTTAATCCTGAACTATCCTCAAACGAGGATTCCCTCCACACCAATGCACAGCAGCAGCAGTGTGTACCGCCTACAAGATGTCCTGCAGAAATTCACCAAGGCTCCTTAGGTTGTACCTTCCAAATCCTTACCATCCAGAATGACAAGGAGAGCATATAGATGAAGGACCACCCCTCAAAACAACTTACCATCCTGACTTGGAAATAGATCACCATTTCTTCATTGCAGTGGAGTCAAAATCCTGAACCTTTCTCTCCCAAATGGTACTGTGGATGTATCTGCGCCAAATTAACTGTAGCAGTTCAAGAAGACAGATCACAACAACCTTCTCAAAGGCAACTAGGGACAGGCAATGATAGAGGTCCAGCAAACCCCATTTCCCTTGAATAAATAAAAACGGACTGGCCTTGTCTGTTAGAGATGTTGCTCATGTGATTATATGAATGAAGGAACATGCTTGTCATAGTATTTCAGTATTCAGTGATTTTCAGTGCTCTTTCTTTCCCACATATGCATGTGTTGAGACTGGAGAGCTCAAAGTGGTTGTCCTTAAAGAAAAAGAAAGTCTTGCATTTAAAAAGCTCCTTTTACAGCCCTAGCAAGTCTGAAAACACTTTACAGTCAGTCAACGTACTCCTTTTGAAGTCACAGCTGCAAGGTAGGAAGTGAGGTAGCCAATTTTCTCACATCAAGTTTCTACAAACAACAATGTAATAATGACTTGCAATAATAACTTATAGACTGTATGATTGAGGGATAACTATTGTCTGAGACATAGGACATAACTCCTCTGCTCTTCTTTAAAATAAGTATCATGGAATCTTTTATGTCGATATGTGAGAACATAATGGACCTTAGAGCAGAGAAAGTTAAAGAGCAGGATTGATAAGAATAGTCAAAAGCATGGATGGATTTGATGGGGTAAATAAGGAATAACTGCTAAGTGGTAGAAGGATTCATAACCAGAGGATGTAGAGCTCAGGCAACTGGCAAAAGAACCAAAAGCAACATGAAGAAGAATATTTTTAGACAGCAAGTTCTGGTGATCTGGAATGTACCACAAAGGAGGTGGTGGAAGCAGGTTCAATAGTAATATTTAAAAGAAAATTCATCATCATAGAATCCCTACAGTGTGGAAACAGGCCCCTCAGCCCAACAAGACCCTCGGAGTATCCCACCCAGATCCATTCCCCTATAATCCACCTAATCTACACATCCCTGAATACTATGGGCAATTTAGCACAGCCAATCCACCTAACCTGCACATCTTTGGACTATGGGAGGAAACCCATGCGGACATGGGGAGAACGTACAAACTCCACACAGACAGTCACCCGAGAGTGGTATTGAACCCAGGTCCCTGGCGCTGTGAGGCAGCAGTGCTAACCACTGAGCCACCGTGGATAAATACTTGAAACAATAAAATAGATTGGGCTATTGGAGTGAGTTTAAGAGATCTACCAAACAACTAGCATAAGCACGGCGTGCTGAATGGCTTCTTTTTGTGCTGTAGCGTTCTAAGATTGGTAACATCAACTAATAGATAAATGTAGAATCTTTTATGCAATAGAAAATAAACTATGACTTCAGCTGTACGTAGTAGTAAATAAATTATTGATTATTCACTCGGGTTAAGATTATATTTGTAAACTCCGAAATGGTAGAATTGAATAATTCTGTGAAGTGTTGAAACTAAACCATAAATTAGATTTAGAAGGTAACATTTGAAAATGTACTGTTTGACTGTAAATTTTTACATTAATTTTGAATCGTTGCAAATTATAAAGTGTAAAAACAAACTTACTTTATCCTCTTCAGCCCTGAGGTCAGGCATGGTACTGATGGATAGATTAACTACGGTAATAGTCACAAAAATAACAGAAAGGCAGGCAAAGATTTTTCCTGGGAGCCCCGACTGAGGGTTTTCCACCATATCCCTAAGTTTTGTCATGAAGTGATTACATCCTGATGATTCAACAAAATCGCCCATCCTTTCACCCTCTGCCAGATCTTCCTCAATAGTGTTCATTTCTGCAAATTCTTCAAGTTTCTGCAGATATCGGCGACGACAACACCACTCTAAATTGTCACCTTCAATGCCCCAGTACAACAATTCCTCTTGGAAAGAAAGGGCACACATTTCTCTCAAAAGTCTCAATTTCCCAGCTCTAAGGAAAGTCAAGATCGTCCTAAAGGTGCCTGGGTTCCGATCAAAGAAAAACTCATTGCATGTCACATCGTAATCGTCACAGATTTTCATTATTTCATCAAAATTGTGGCAAAATCGCAGCTGCCCCAGACGGGTTAAAGGAAAATCATCCAGTGTGGTCCATGGTAATAGGTATTTTATTCCCCCAACATTTATTATAACATGGTGCTTGCGATCCTCTGGGAATGCATTGTTATACAAATAGTCTTGAGGATGTATGTGGTGGGCTCTACTGTAAAACACACCTTTCAGAGTCTGTGTTTCATTGTAGATTGTTTGATTAAAGGAGTTGTCAGAGGCACAGCTGAGGGCGCTGTAATCATAATCTGAACTGTCTCCTGCGAGCAGCGTCATCCTGAATACAGCTCCTCACATCACTCGAGCACAGTGCATTTGGAAAGTGCAGCAAACTAGAAGAAATTAGATAGAGACTGACAATGCCAGGTAATCACTCGTGAATATTTATATTCAGCATGTGAGGCCACTATAGATCATGCATGATTAGTAGCCCTTGTGTCTTAAAGAGTCCTACAATAAGATTTATATCGTAATTGGTCTTATTTGAAAACTCACGAGGAATAGTCATTAGCAGTAGAGAATCTAAATCATATTCCAATGGTCTCTGTCCACAAACCAAGTTCCTTTTCAAACTATGCAGGTTTGGTACCATTTCAATTGTTAATCCAATCTGAATTATGATGCCAGATAAATCATGAGATACAAATCATTCCACACAGATCGTTATGAAATTAAAGCATGTTAATTCCAAATGTTTACTAGGTAAAACTCTTATGTACATTTAGGGAATTCTTTTTCCATTGATTTGTAAAACTATTAACGTAAAATGAAATTACTGTTGTCTGTTTCTGTGGGCCCATTCAACATATATTCATTTGTGATTAATAAAATACTTAAGGCAGAATTTTCTGGAATGATCAATTAAGAGGCTTCTGCACTTTTAGTTTTGCATGTTACAATACTCCACATTAGGTCCAAAAGATTAATGGATTTTTTTCATGATGTCTGGCATGAATTTGCAATAAATTTGTCCAAATGAAGTCAACACCAATGAACTATTTTGCATTTTGTATGGACACTTTCCAAAAGACTCAATGTGATTTTGAAGAAAGCACAGCACAATGAAGAAAATCCAAGTTTTGTTTAATTTAAAACTTGCTTCTGAAGATGCTGCACAGTACCCACTGAAGCCTTTCCACCTTGTAGCTCCAAGTAATTTAACAGAAAATTTCTGACACTAGGAACTGAGTACAACATCCAGCTGGTGTGGACATTTATTTTGAAATAACTTCTGAAAGATTAATAAATCACAGAGCGTTGCTTACAGTTCAACTGAAAAGCCCGAACTTGATCTTTTATTGTAAATTTCTAATTCTAAAAGGAATACAAACGACAGCTTGCAGATCTCTGTAGGCCCTCTGTTAAACAAACATTGTCATATGCAACAAGGCCAAAAGACAGCCGTGTACGTTTAAGCTTTTCAAATGCATCATTTTGTCAGATTACTGACTGAAGTCAAACTGCATTCACAACGACAACAAATGAAAAGAAAAAAAATAGTCAAACCAGTGAGATCCTCGTTTGTTGACTCAGTTAAATTTCAAATCACACCAGTTTATTTTTAAAGCGATGGTTTTATTTCGACAGATTTATTTTTATTGCCAAAGCACTAACACATTTATTTTATATCTCCCCACCTGTTGTACCTACAGATTGCTGAGCGAGATGCCTGCTTTTTAAAACACTGCGCTCAATAATAAACACGATTCATTATATTCTGTCACCACAAGCTGGTACGCAGTAACATGCGAAACGAGCACCGCCACCATAATCCAAAACTAGCTGTGATGGTACTGCTTCCGCGATTAAGGATAAAAAATATCTTAACATCTTCAAGAAACAGGTTAATACGAACTACAGTAAAGATAGCGGCAGGACAGTTTGTTCGGTTAACTTCACGATGTGAAGTATGTCACTTACTAGGGACTGAACGAAATGATAGTTGATCAACAGAGTAACAAGTCTTGTCAAGATTAAAGAATCTACGTTAGACATTAAGGAGCTTTATTTAACTGGAATTAATTGCTTGTACGTAACGGTTAACACTAAACGTGTAGGTGCTTCTCCCGCTCACCTCCACATGTCAAGAAACTATAAAGTTTGAAACAGGTTCCCTGTTTCCCTCTTAAACCGGGAATAATGACTTCATTTATTCGAATACCACCCCGGTCTATCCAAAGAGAGGAAAAAAAAACAAAAACAGTTGTAACATGTAACTCAACTATTCACATTGAACACTTACGCTTTACCAGGAAAATAACTTCACGCACCGAAAGTTCCCCGGGTTTCTGTTTGATAAAGTTACTTTAGACAGCAGTTTTCTTAGTTAAAAACTCGCAGCTATTACACTTTGCGCCCAGCGCCTGCCCATATAAAGTATTGAGAGTGGAAATGGTATGTAAAGTAGAAGGAGGATCAGAGCCAACAGGCTGCAGGCTAATCGTCTCCAGCAAGACTGCACTGACGCCACCACCAGGAGGACGTGCTCGTTCGTTCGTTCTGAAGGTTTGAGTAAAATCCATGGCAACCGGTGCTTTCAGAATGGAGGATTCCCCCCAGATAGAAATATTCAAGCTGAGGGGGAAACAACAGTTCACACTGCATTATTAAAAGGGGCAGCTCATCACTGCATTTTCTGAGACACACATGCCAATGCGAGGTAAACGCTCTGTGTATATCTATAGACTCAATTGGGTTGTTTGGTTCTCAAAAGATATAAAACGTGAGTGTTATGATTAATGAATATAATTTATGTCAGAATTGGCATGGAGTCATGTTGCAAAACATGACCCGATTTTATTATTTTCAGTTAAACCCATCGTTTACCGGAGGTGTGGTATCCTGGATGAGCTACATTTCATCCAGGTACATACTTTTCATTTTAGAAATAAACTGTTTTTATGCTGAAGTAAAACACAGGATTGCCAGTGCTTTGGTGGATAATGGAAAGTAGAGAATTACAAAGGAGCTTTAAATAAAGGAACATAATAAGAAATAGATCAAATTTACTCTAGTCATTGAAATGCGACATTTAATTTTCTTCCCTGTGTTTTAATATATTTAACTTTATATGTATTTTATTCATTTTAGTTCAGTTCCATTTACGTTTGTCATGCTTTTGACACTTTTTGATACCTTGATTCATTCAACCTAAAATCATCCTAAATGATGTTTACAGCAGATTGATTTACAAGTAAACATGAACTTATTGCATCAAATTGCTGTTTATTTACTGAAGACTTGCACTAAGTGCATCAAATGTTGTTTATAGATGGCTCTCCTTAAGGTGCTGCTTTATTTTTAGTTACTTGTAATTTGCAGAGCATGGATGTAGCTCTGGATCAGCCAACAGCTAACACCCTTCAATGAGCTGACAGCCTAGGTTAGAAAATCTGTTATTTGTCCTTTGCATTTGCTTATTTAACCTAATCATAAGGAGTAAAACTGGAAAGTGTTATCAACCCATAGTCAGCAGATTGGAATTTGGTAGAACATACGGCAAAATTAAGATTTACAGTTACAAGCTATAATGACATTCATTTTAATTAACTTAAGGAAACCTTTTGCAATTTGCTGTTCTCCATATAAATAGATGTCAGAATTGATATTTAACAATAATTTGTAACGGTCATTCATTGAAAGCTCTTAGTAATAAAATAATGTATAACTATATCATCAAAAGTCTTCAGCAAAATCAAAAATACAGGAAACACATGGTTCTTGGATTAATATCTGTAAGGTCAAATGTCAACATTTTAGTAGAACATCCTGCATTTTGTTTCCATTTCAGTTTCTCCCATTTAAGTTTATTTTTCATTCCCACTGAGGGTCATGTTAGCTTTATTCAGTGGCACTTTTTTCTCTGAGTTAGAAGGCTTTAGACTTACATCACACTGCAAAACACGAGTGCATAATCTTTGCTAGCACCTAGTCAAGTGATAGAAACTGCATTGTCAGAGATGTTATTGTCAGCAGATGTTAAACTCGGACCTGTCTGCTATTTCAGGTGGTCATGACAGCTCCAGAGTACCATTTGAAATAAAGTGGGAAATATTCTTTATGTCATGGATAACTTTTCTTCCAGAATAAAAAATAACCAAAAAAGAGACTATATATTCAATATCTGTTGGTGGGAACTTGAGATGTGCAAGTCAGTGGTGTGTTTACAGGAGCAAGTTACACTTATGTAGCACCTTTAACAAATTAGAACATTCCAAGGGTTCATTGAAGCACTGACAAACAAAATTCGATACCAAACCACATTAGAAGATACCACAGCAGGTGATGAAATACTTTATCAGACAGATAAGTATTAAGAAGCATTTTAAAGAATGACCGAAAGAGGTCTAAGAAGGCAAATCTAGAGCTTAATAAGTAGGCAACTGACCATATGGGTGACAATGAAGTGATGAAAATGAGAACTACACAGAGGCTAGAATTGGAGGAATACTGTCATTCCAAAGGATTGATACAACAAATCACAGAGATACGGTGGGGTTGAAGCTATGGAGGCTTTGAAACTGAGGATGAAAAGGTTAAAACTGAAATGTTTCCAGAAGAAGAGCAATTGTAGGTTAGTGAGCATTTAGGTGATGAGCGATGTTAATTAGGTTGTGGTGGTCCATTTGGTTCAATTATGGTTTTATTGGGGTGGTGGCTTGTTGGGCTTTTTCAGAGAACAGTTAAAAGTCATGACATGATGATGAAGACATCTAAAAAGTATACTGTGCAAATATCTGATTACAAACATGATTGAAAGTTCTAAGTGTATGTGTAGATATGAACGGTGAAATATTTTGTTGAACATTCTAACTTCAGGAGAGGGATTAAAAATTTTTCAGATGTAGAAAATTAGTAGTAACGCCAGTTATTGTACCTGATCAATATCTCGGAATGTCCCCTCATTTATCAGTCAGGGACAAATTTCACTAAAATTTCACTTCTTGGAAGAAGAGTAACTGCAGGTTAGTGAGCGTTTAGGTAATGAGTTGTTATTCATTTTCAAAGAATTGAGATAACTCATGAGATGTACAGATATTCTTTTGGAAAATATGGACTCAATTGGCTAGATCAGTGATTGTCAAATTTTTTGCAAAGTAAGTGCCACCAACCATTTTGTCAAAAAACCCTGTTCCCACCATAATAAACAAACCCTCACGTTTTCCAAGAAATGTATTTTTATGTTTACATGCGTTTGAGCATTACATTTAACATTGATGAAAATTTGGAAGGATATTAAAAGTAGCAATGATCTTGCTGAGAATAAGTTTTATTGTTGTTATTAAAATAAACAAAGATAATGATTTCATCATTAGTGAGAATCATGTGACTGAATGTCAATTCTTGGACTCCTACCCAGATGATCAGGTGGGACACAACCCATTGGATGAGAAACACTGGGCTAGATGATCTTATTTTACTTTGCATACTTTCATTCTCCTTTCCTGAAGGAGTTTACTGATTGTTGCATATCCTTTGGTGCATTGGCAAAGTGACCATTACTCTTGAGTGAGACTCACTGGTGGCTGTTAACAAGCAACTGAGGCTGATGGCTGGGCTTATATTTTCCTCAGAATCCAATAGTGACCAGGAACAAGAACTCCCCTTTCAAATCCTTTTATCAGAAACACAGAATACAAGGTGCCCCTACTATTGCCTCAGCTGAGACCAAGTAACAGCATAGAAAGAAATTACCTTGGGCCCTTCTTGGTCTGAGCTACTAGACAACAGTCTTAAAGTTCCTTGATGTATTACAGACGTATGACACATATTGGGCCATATTTACTTCTTTATTGATAACTTTAGCAAAACAGAAGAAGTGATGCAATTGCAAATGCAGGTGCCCCTGGGAAGCACTTTGAGATTGCTCTATGTATGGCATTAATGGTGCAAGATGTTATTATTGCTAACAAATAATTTCCTTGATCCTCTTGTTCTCAGCATTCCTTTCAGTTTAAAAATGAAAATCCAGCCTTAAGTTTTAAAGAGAGCCTAAATTCAACGCAGCAAAAACTACATAGCTCAGAGGCTGTCCATAGACCATTAGGTAGGTCGTGGGAGAGAGGACAATGGGGTTTCAGCAGGATTTGTCCTTGGATATCGTGGAATGTGGGAGGGGAGTCTGGTGTGACAGGTGACTTTGCGCATGGAACTTGGAGAAGCACTCCAGACCCCACAAAATAAATCTTTTCAGTTTCTTTTTGAAGCTTAGATGAATGCCTGTCAGGTTTCACTGGTCAGTGTGACCATTGCTGTCACTGTAATCAGCAAGCTGGCTAAGTTGCTTCAAGATACTACACTAATAAGCCAACTAAGGTGGCTATAGTTGTGCCAGACAGTCAACTTTCAGCGCGACTGACCCCATCAATTAGATCCGGTACTTTTAAGTTCAAAACACGATGGCTTGAGGGAAAGGTTTGTCATTCGATGGCACTTTTTAGAAAAAGTAAATGATGGCATAACAGCATTGCTGGCTAGGCCAGCATTTATTGCCTATCCTTAATTGCCCAGAGGGCAGTTAGGAGTCAACCACTGTTGCTCTGGGTCTAGAATCACATTTAGACCAGACTAGGTTGGTCATCACTAGATTTTTATTCCAGATTTTTATTGAATTCAAATTCCACCACCTGCCGTTCATCATGTTGACTGGCGAGATTTGTTATGAAATTTTAAAAAGTTTTTCAAACGATGACGCACTCATAAAGTATATCTCAAATTTTCAAACAATGGATATTTTGCGAAGGAAAAGGCACTAGACACAACAGCAACAGTCTTGCACCAGCAGTGATCAGGGAGCTCAGATGGAGTCATACAGTCTGGAGAGCTTTCAGTGAAAGACCACATGGTCTGGTTTGTGGGTGGAGTAAGATTATTGCATTCTGAACTCAAAGGGAGAAAATTTGACCTTCCTGAAGAACAACAATCCATTGTTCCCTCTCTTTCTTTTGAACTGCTTAGGATGTATTCTTAAGATGCTGCTGTAAACAATCATGCAGAATATTGAGCTGTTGTCTTATGGGACTCATTAGCTCATATCAGTGTCAGTCATGTAAAGTAATTTTGAAGTCAGTAAATGCCCATGAGAAAAGATCCCATCATGCTATTCCTATCACGACCATTCACCAATTCAAAATGCATATGAGAAAGATGTTGCTCAATTCAGAATGGTCAAGAGATTATGTTTTCATATTAAAAAGCAGAAAAGGAGAGCATTATGTATTCTATACCTTGTGCCAATGTGATATCAAGATCAACCACTGAGGAACGGGAGATTTTTATCAGAAAAGCACAAACTTACCACTCAAAATGCAGAGACATCATCATTGAGCTCCTTTTTCAAATCAACTGTGTTCTCTTAAAAGTGACTGATGATAAGCTGTAAAGCTTACCATGGTGTGAAACCATGTAACTACCTGTCATGTAGGAGCATATTAACCGTGGTGTAAAAGTTGATGAAGAAATCTACAGTGACTCCTCTGTGTTGAGACACTTCATATGTCAGAGTGAAAACCACAAAAATACTAAGCGAATCGAGTGCCATATTTTCTACAGAGAACTTGGATTCCATTAAAGCCAATAAACTTTTTCTACCTTTGCAACTGACAGTGGCACGGGTAGCATGGTGGCAGTGGATGGCATTTGGCTCGGTGGGTAGCACTGATGCCTCACAGCGCCAGCAACCCAGGCTCGATTCGACCCTCGGGCAACTGTCTGTGTGGAGTTTGCACATTCTCCCTGTGTGTGCATGGTTTTCGTCCAGGTGCTCCGGTTTCCTCCCACAGTCCTAAGATTGCAGTTGAGGTGGATTGGCCATGGGAATGTAGGGTTACAGGGATAGAGTAGGGAGTTGGATCTGGATGGGATGCTCTTCAGACAGTGTGGACTCAATGGGCCAAATGGTCTGCTTCCACGCTGTAGGGATTCTATGATTCATAAATTTTTCCCTTAATTTTATGGTACATTATTTCAATTTTGAGAAGGGGGTCTAGCATTTACTTTTGGATTTCAACAGATAGCCAGGAAACCTTGGAAGCAATTGAAAAGGAATATCCAAAACAAGTGTCTTTGATTGGAACTTGGGAGCCTTTCTAGTATTCAACAAATGTTGATTCCAGAAATACAAGGTTACCAAAAATTGAACTCAAAAGACATTATTACAGCCAACTGTTTGGCTCTTATATTTCACAATGCAAAGTGGTTCATTGTTGGAAACCTTGATGTTGATGCAGAAAACATTATTTTCAAGGGATGGTTTAATTTAAATATTTCTGGGAGTAGAACAAAACAATTGAGGGATTTCAGTGACCTTGTTGAAGTGGAGGAATGCAAACTATTGATGCTGTAGGCCAGCTACTATCAGGCTGTTGAAAAGCTGGAAACTTATTACAAGTTACTTTCAGAGTGTAGGTGAGCAACCTTGCCTTGAAAGTCTATGGAAAAGATTGTTTGATGCTGGTTTATTAATGAAATGGCTGAACATTACATTCTCTTTGTCAGTAATGCTCTGAAAGTATCCACAGGCCGTATTGAAGTTCTAGAGGGCAAATTATTCAGTGTCCTGTCAGTCTCCGAGCTGATTCGTGACATGAGGAGGAACCTGAAGGAAGACTTCTGGACAAGGCTCACAATGAAATATGAAGATATGGCAGGAGAATGTGAGAGACTTTAGGAGTTTGTTTCAAGAGTCAAGAGGTACTTGTTTGACAGATAAGACTTGTCCGAAAATAATTTTCACAACACAATGTTCAAAGTTGCATTTGCAAATGCTGCGTCATTTGAAGAATCCTGTGACTGTGTTCAAGCACACAGTCTTAAAGGAATTGACAAGGATGTGTTGTATGAAGTATTTGGCAGAGACGCACTGACGATGTTACCTAGCAGGATGACGAAATGTCTGCAATCAAACATAACAGCTTGGCGAGCTAGTCTACCAACTTCATCCACAACCCGAGCTACAAATCTTCTCAAAACTTTAAACATTTTGTCTTTGCTTGAGATTAAGTATTGCTAGAGCAGTGAGGAATGGTATCTGAATTTTTTTCAGCAGAGCCTGCGGAGAAATATTGACGAACATTAAGAAAATCACCTCTGACATAACTTCCGTACCATGCAGCAATGTTCATACAGAACATGTTTGCTCCATGATGATTGCTATTTAGAGAAAATAAAAGCACAGCCTTGAAATAGACAGTGTAAAACTTTTAGAGAAATGACTATACTGGGGGAATAATACACTTATGCAAGCTATCAGGAATGGACAGAAGTATAAACACTAATTGTTCCAATGGTGGGATCGTTGATGTTGAATTGTTACTTTTATGTAGTGTAATAACTAATACCTTTTGTTATTAATGCAGTTAACATCAGCAAATATTACTTAAGCAATTCAATGTGTATTTACAATTGCAGTCCTCATTATAATTAATTGTATTGCAGATGATGAATTTGTAGCCATTTGTAAATGGGCACATGTGCACATGTGCAGTGATTGGATGCCCAGATGGTGTCCTGTATCGTAATGGTGACCTGTGTCCTGTATTCTGATCCTGAGTCTCAATCCCAATGACTATATATTGATAAGCTGACCTGAGTCAGGCAAATTTCTTAGCAGACTGGTATTAAAATGGTCACTGCTAGTATTGGGAAAGAAGATTTGTTTAACTCTAATACCCGAGCAACTCTCGTGATGCAATAGTATAGACCCTAACTTTGAGCAAGGAGGCCTGTGTTCAAGTCCCACCTACTGCAGGGGTATATAATAACATTGCTGAACATATTGATTAGAAAATATCTAACTTTAACACATGGTCTGTTACTATCAGTGTTCAACCTTTAGAATACTTCAGACTGATAATCCAAGTTGAATGGAAATTTAGGAACCTAGCACTTCACAGAATATAAATGAAGCCACAGGGGATGTTCAAACAAATCTAAAAATGTCAGACTTAAATTAGAAAAAGAGATGAGAGGACACACTTCTGGGAACCAGGGACTCAGCTTGGCTGCATAATTCTTATCTCTGTCTCCTTTCCCCAGCATTGCCTAAAATGCACTCTTTGAAGAACAGGAACACTTTAATTTAGCCCTGCGTGTGATATATTGATTACCTATGTTTTTGGTTGTATCTCTCTTGTGAAGTGCCTTGGGGTGTTTTGCAATGTTAATGGCCCCATGTAATTCCAAATTGTTTATGTAAGAAGAATTTCTGGCCCGAGAAGTCAATGGATGACTCGTAATATTTGCACTTGGACCCGAACTGGCAATGCTTTCTGAAGCAAATATTGTTGAATTTTGCTTGACTACCTCATACACTTAGACGATCTGGTGCTGGCTCAGCGTTGGGAATAGTCCAGCTGACATCTTCTGAGATGTCATAGTGCTCCCAGATCCTCTGTGGATGAAGGCTGAACCTGTTGGAAAAGGAGTAGTCTTTCCTTTTATTTGAATTTCCTCACCTGGATCCCCCTCTTAGGACCTATTTGGTCTACCATGTCCAAGATGAGGGAAAGTGAGCATCCCCAATGTAGGGTGTCCTTATTTTGACACTGCCCTTAGTGTCACTGGCCTTGTAGAAGTTCTGCCTTACATGAAGTCTTGACTACAAAATCCTGAGATTGGCAAATATGCTGATTGTCTGCTGTTTTAAGGTAAATATCTCCAATCATCTGCTGAGGTTATCGTGGGTATCCAACTGAATCCTCAATGAAATCAGCCCCGCTGAATCATTGTTGAGTAGCTAGAAGCTGTTTGTTGTCATGCTGTGTTTTATATTTTTTTCTCAAATTAGATGCATTAAAAGGTGATAGCCTGTTCTACAGGGTTCCCTCAGATCTCTAAGTGTATTTGATTATTGTTTTTTATTAAACTGCATTGCAAGGCTCTTCCTACATCTTTCTGTAACCTTTCACCAACTTTCATTGTTACTAACAAACTGAGATTTTTAAGTACATTCATTGAAGATTTTATGTTGTTATAGGTGGAAGTAAATCTCTTAACTGTATACCAAAAGAGAGGGAAGCAGGATAATTTGTCCTTTCTGCACTTCAGTGTGGGAGTGAATAGTGATGAGTTCTTTATATCTGAATAATGTTAATACACACTCTAAAATTTTCATGAATTTTATTTGTCAGCTGAAATGAAGATTGATAGATCATATATGAAGTACTCAGAAATTCATTTAAATGAGTAATGTCATCAAACTTCACAAACCATTGTTTAAGTCATTTGCAAACATGGCTTAATTATTTCATTAGAAGTTTATTTCAAAGTCTGAAAGTTTGAAAGAATGGCTGCAATTTTGAGAGTAAGTAACCTGACACCCTTCCAGGTATCGTAAGCAACTATTTGAACAAGCAGGAAATGAAGCTGAATTGCAGACAATTTGCATTCGAGGGGGAGTAAGGATGCAGTTTTCACTGGCAACAAGAGATCAATTAGTCTATGACTAGTGGCAGTTATCAGTGAACAGAGACCTTTCTTGCTTGCCATGTGATTAGTTCTCAGGTAGAGAGAGAGAGAGAGAGAGAGAGAGCGAGAGAGAGAGAAAACACAAGAATTATGAACAGAAGTAGGCAATTCAGCCTCTTGAGCCTGCTTCACCATTTAATGACCTCATGGCTGATCTCATCTCGGCTTCAACTCATCTTACTGTTCGGTCTCCATAACCTTTCAACACATAACTAATTAAAATCTCTCCTCGTAAGACAAACCCCTCATCTCGGGAATCAATCTAGGGAATCTCCTCTGAATGTCTCCAATGCAACTACATTCTTCCTCAAGAGGACCAAAATGTTTTGCAATACTCCGGTGCAGACTCACTAATGCCTTGTACAGTTTAAACAGTATTTGTTTTATTCATTCATGGGATGAGGGCATCGCTGACTAGGTCAGCACTTATTGTCCATTCAAGAGGGCAGTATTGCTGTAGATGTGGAGTCACCTGTAGTCCAGATCAGGTTAGGATGGCAGTTTCCTTCCCTAAACAACATTAGTGAACCGGATGGTTTCTCTCCTCGGCAATCAACAATAATTTCATTTCCTTACTTTTATACTTTATTCCTTTACCAATAAATGACAAAATTCCACTTGCCTTCCTTATTACCAGCAGTACCTGCATACTAGTTTTCTGCAATTCATGCATATCCCTCTACACTAAAACACTCTGAAATTTCTCTCCATTTAAATAGTAGGTTGCCTTTCTATTCTTCTGAGCAAAATGAATAATCTCACACTCATCCATGTGAAATTTTGTCTTCCAAATTTTAACCGATCCACCTAACCTTATCTCTATCTATTTGTAGTTTTCCTTTTCTTCATTGCAACTTGCTTTCCCACCTATTTTTGTGTCATCTGCAAACTTGGCTATTTAGACAGAAGTTTCGAGTTCTTTCACAGCTCGGGAACAGTTTAAAAAAAAAGTAACCTGAAGAAAGAGATAACAAGGTGTAGAGCTGCATGAACACAGCAGGCCAAGCAGCATCAGAGGAGCAGGAAAGCTGATGTTTCGGGCCTAGACCTCTGATGAAGTGCTGCTCCTCTGATGCTGCTTGGCCTGCTGTGTTCATCCAGCTCTATACCTTGTTATCTCAGATTCTCCAGCATCTGCAGTTCCTACTATCTCTGTAACCTGAAGAAAACCAGTTTATTTTTCCTGTGACAGTTGCTGTAACCTGTGACCTTTAACTGATAAGTCAGAGACATTTTAATGTGTGCCAGCCACATTGTGTCTGCTATCAATATGTGGAAGCGTCTGGAGAAAGATGATTTAAGCACTGTGGGGCCAGCAGAAGAGCCATTAGGATCATCTCAACAACAGAACCTAAGAACAAAGTCTGTTACATGCATGTATGTGTGTATAAGAGGAGTTAATAAAGGGATTACAGTTTCATTAGTGCTATTATAAGACAATGAATTATAACTGTTTACCATTGCTCGAGTTTAATTACTTATAATAAACGGTGATTCTGTGCTTTCTATTGATGCCCGTCTGAAAGACAAATAAATTGGGGAAATTTGTATATTTTTTAGACGTCATTACACCCATTGGTGTCAGCAACTTTTTGATCTTATTCCAGGTAGAAACAAACAAAAAAAAAAGCAGAGACTGAGATGAACACATGTGCGTAACTTGATCTTTAGCAGTAGGATGTTGCACACACAACCAGACACGTGGCAGCACGGTGGCTCAGTGGTTAGCACTGCTGCCTCACAGTGCCAGGGGTCTGGGTTTGATTCCATTCTCAGGCGACTGTGTAGAGTTTGCACATTCTCCCTGTGTCTGTGTGTGTTTCCTCTGGCTGCTCCAGTTTCCTCCCACAGTCCAAAGATGTATAGGCTAGATGAATTGGCCATGCTAAATTGCCTGTAGTGTTCAGGGATGTGTAGATTAGGTGGGTTACAGGGGGAGGGGTCTGGGTGGGATGCTCTGAGGGTCAGTGTGGACTTGTTGTCCCAAAGGGCCTGCTTCCATGCTGTAAGGATTCGATGATGATGGTCGATGAAAGACTGTGAGAAGAATGGGGTATTAAGTTGGTGATTTTAAAAATCAGTGTTGTTAAACAAGCTGATCCACATGGTGCTCATTAGTTTTACTATATTAACAAGAACAAGTTGCACAATGGAAATTAGTAAAACATCTGTAATTATGTTTTGGATTTTCAACTTACTGTGAATAAAGCAGGTGAATGATTCATATCAAGCCTTGCTGCACCCAAAAGTAACTGATCTGAATCTTTGAAGAAATATGTGCACAGAAGACGTGATTTGCTGTTCTGGATGACCAACGGTATTGTTACATCTCTCTGGCTTTTATATTATAGAAGTCAGTACAGAGATTTATAAATTAGCTCCTTAGCTAAAAGTAAGATACTCAGGATGCTTCAGGGAGTGACTAAGGACAGTGAACCTGAGAACATTCCTATGGCAGTTTCAAATTTGTAACACGTATTTTTTCAAGTTTGTGCTTTGGAAGAACTGACTGAATTTTAGTGGAGAAGCAAATCCCAAAAAGGCTAGTACAAATGCTTTGCTTATGAAAGCTTTGAGGCACCCTGAGATCTAAAGAATTAGAAGAAAGCATCCCATTGATTTCCAGTGCATTGCTCAAACTGATAAAGTAATGCAGCATGAAGGTTAGTTGGATATGTGCAAGTTCAGAATGTGCACATTTACAATCCATTTCTAATTCTAAATTCTGAAGGACATGGTAAATCGTACCAGCATCCCAATTATTTCCCTCAGGCAAAGTTATTAGAGATGTGTCATGTGGACTCTTACAGATAAGCAGAACAGAAAGTCATGTCAAATAGCCTACACTGTTCAAGAATTCTATTTCAACTCTGTTGGAGGTGAGGGTACTTTAATATTGTGTAAATGGCTATCAGGAATCAATCAACTGTGCTCCACTTTGGAATAGTAATACATGCATATAATTAACTGAATTGAAAATGTAGAATTTAACTATCAAAATGCTTATATTTTTAAAGAATGATCCTCTCATTTGTATAAAATTCAGAATCCTATTAATTTGAAAAGAGGTCATGATATGTATTCCACATTTATTATTTCATAAGCCTTAAATAATTTTACTGTATTTCTAGGAATTATATCATTAAACAGATCAATGAATATATTAAATACGTGCATTTATTTCTTGGAATTAAAAGAAATTCAATATTTTTAATGGAAAATGTCAAATTCTATTCATACTGGATCAAAAAAGAAAGAATTTGTTTTATTTCCCAGTCTAGTCATTCACACAATTGTCACTGCAATGCCATAAGATTTATTTTTGGCAATTATTTGCTGATTTTCTTTTTTTTTGTAGTTGCACAAAGCTAAAGGAATCAGAGAAAGCCAGAGAGCTCCGGAAACAATTCCCTTTAAGTCTACGTTCACCTATCCCATCTCTGTATCCCAATCACAGTCTGAGGTGCAAAGTAGAATTTATACATGCTGACAGAAACTTCCCAAAGATTTAGTTGATAAACTTAGACGTAGTAATATAGAGGCAAAGAGACTCCGAGATCCACCCCGATTCTGCACACAGTAGTTGATCTTTTTGTTATGTTATAGTTGCCCTCAATACCACCCTGCTAAGTGCAAGAAAATAAGCCTCTGATTGATAAACAATGATCTCCACTGGAAAAGGGTGTGCTGTGGATTGGATTGGATTTGCTTGTAATGCCTCAGTAATTAAATAGCCTGCAGCAATTATTAACTAGCCTTCCACATGAAAAATAGCCATGTCAGCGAGGGATTGGTGAGTACCTGTGAAGAATTTTCCAGTAGAAGTCAGCCTTTAGAGTGGATCCTAGCCTTGGGTGACTGCCTGTGTGGAGTTTATATGTTCCCCCTGCCCCCCCACAGATGTGGGTTTCCTCTGGTTGCTCCAGTTTCCTCGCACAGTCCAAACATGTGCAGGTTAGGTGAATTGGCCATGCTAAATTACCCATTGTATTCAGGAACATGTAGATTGGGTGGATTTCCCATGGGAAATGCAAGGTTACGGGATAGGGTATGATCATGAGTCTGGGTGGGATGCTCTTTGGAGAGTTGGTGTGCTTCCGAAGGCCTGCTTCCACACTGCGGGAATTCTATGATTTAGGTCAGGTGAAAACTAGGAAAACATCTCATTGATGGTTGGTTTATCCTTTTCATAGAACTAACGGAATGCTTTGAAATAATCGGATCCATATATTTATCCTCCAGTTCACAATACTTTTTCCCCACAAAATACAGCATTTTAGTCATTGTTACACCATTTCATAAATCATTTTATTTGTATAGTTTTTACGGCATGTCTTCAAAAAAGCATCCAGTACAAAATTATGTTTTTAAGACTTTACATAAATCAGCTAATAGATTTAATAATTCTATGGGAAGTCAAAACAAATGTTTAAACTGATCTCTGCTATTGCTGAATGAGCCTGAGAACTTGACAAATGAATATTGATCAGAATGCATTACATTTCAGCCTCCCTCTGTGGTCATGAGAATTATGGCACTAATACTCAAATTATTGAATGAAGCATATAAATGTAAATTTTGTTGTGTAATGTCCCATAATAAGTATACCTTCAAGAGACAGTGTGCAGAATCATGTAGGGGCCTAAATGACATGAGCAGTGGTAAGATATGTGACAGAATCGTATGAGACGTGCGACAAATCCTAATCATGACATTGGGAGTGACTCGCTGTATCTTTTAACTTCCAGGTATCACAGTGGGTTTCTCACTAGGCATGGCAAGTTGCCTATTGAGCGAGATTATTGCTAATTAAATGCCTGATTAACTGCACATCCTCCCTTATTAATATGCAATTTCCTATCTTGCCAATGTGTGAAACAAGCTGGGCATCGAGAATTCTTGAGATGGAAGTCAGAGTAGGACCTGGCAATTTTAACTCACTGCTGGCTGCAAACAGCCTCTGTGTTGCTCAGCATAAAACAGTATCTTACAGTTCAGTCCGTTGGCTTGGCATCTGATATTTGCCAACCTTTCAGGAGCCTAATTTCTTCTCATTTCCAGTGAATGGCAGTTGTTCCAAGTTGCTTTTTTTTTTTAGCAAGCTTTAGAACTGGTTTCTAAGTTTGGGAGAGAGAGGGAGACAAGAACTCTTAGTATGCTGGCTGTTGTAAGTCTATGTTACTTTCTCTTTCTTTGCTGCTCTAAAGCAAGATGCTGAAATTTGAGTTTTATAAATTCCAAAGTCTAGCTCCCTTGTCATTTTCAAACTGAATACTTCACAGGTGACCTTTCAGTTCCTGACGTGAATTTATCATGCAAGTGTGATTAAAATGATAATTCCAATGTGGCTAGTTTTGTATTCCAAATGGGTTGCCTGGACTTATCAGATGATCACAGCAATCAATTAATGTCAATAGTATTCATTTCCGAATCATTTTTGATCCTTGAATATCTCAGGCATTAAAGCCAGATGATGAAAGTTGAACATTGTTAGTCCCTTTCACTATGATCATAATAATCCAAAATCAGAAACTAGATTTGACATTGTACCCTACCAAAAATAATGTGATACCAGTTTTGCGAACAGAATATACGAGCCAGTCCAAGCTCCGAGGTCTGAAGAAACTGGTAGACTCTGGACTACGATTTAAGTAAGAAGTAATTAATTCATGATTGGTTTTGAAGTAGTTTGAGACATCCTGAGGCACTACAGGTAATAAATAAATGCAAATTATTTCATGTTTCCTCTGTTTATCTTCTTCTGGTTCAATTTGAAGGAGAAGTTTTTAGTTAGATTCATAATATTTACAGCAGGGATTATATCTGCAGAATTTGAATAAATGAGACAGACCAAAGCTTACCTCCAGGCAATAACCCTCTTAAAGCAGCAATTTGAAATGTCTTTATAAACTATTAATTATTCAGTGTGTCAGCCAGCTTGTGGTCTGTCCCATCCTTTAAAGAACTAAACATTCAAAGTTATTGCCCTGGACTAAGGTGTGCCCTTTGAACTGTGATTGGACAATACACCTCTCATAAAGCAGAATGGTGTTTCATGAATTTGGAATGCAAGTAACCTTTTCTAATGGCCTAACATGCTCTTCATTCCAGTTGTAGTAGGAACTGCAGATGCTGGAGAATCTGAGATAACAAGGTGTAGAGCTGGATGAACACAGTAGGCCAAGTAGCATCAGAGGAGCAGGAAGGCTGACATTTCGGGCCTAGATCCTTCTTCAGAAATGGGGGAGGGGAAAGGGGATCTGAAATAAATAGGGACAGAGGGGGAGGCAGATTGAAGATCGATAGAGGAGAAGATAGACGAAGAGGAGACAGACCGGTCAAAGAGGCGGGCAAGGAGGTAGTAAAGGTGAGTGCAGGTGGGGAGGTAGGGAGGAGATAGGTCAGTCCAGGGAGGATGGACAGGTCAAGGGGGCAGGATGAGGTCAGTAGGTAGGAGATGGGGGTGGCGCTTGAGGTAGGAGGAGGGGATAGGTGGGAGGAAGGACAGGTTAGGGAGGCGGGGACGAGCTGGGCTGGTTTCGGGATGCGGTTGGGGGAGGGGAGATTTTGAAGCTTGTGAAGTCCACATTGATACCATTGGGTTGCAGGGTTCCCAAGCGGAATAGGAGTTGCTGTTCCTGCAACCTTCGGGTAGCATCATTGTGGCACTGCAGGAGGCCCAGGATGGACATGTCATCTGCGGAATGGGAGGAGGAGTTGAAATGGTTCGCGACTAGGAGGTGCAGTTGTTTAGTGCAAACCGAGCGTAGGTGTTCTGCAAAGCGGTCCCCAAGCCTCCGCTTGGTTTCCCTGATGTAGAGGAGGCCACAACGGGAACAGTGGATGCAGTATACCCCCTCAGTTGTCAAGAACGCCCTCGACCGTGTCTCCTGCATTTCCCGCCACTCATCCCTCACACCCCCTCCCGGCAATAACAGCCAAAACAGAATCCCCCTCGTCCTCACGCACCACCCCACCAACCTCCGGATCCAACGAGTCATCCTCCGACACTTCCACCATCTGCAATCCGACCCCACCACCAAAGACATTTTTCCCTCCTCACCCTTATCTGCTTTCCGGAGGGACCACTCTCTCAGGGACTCCCTTGTCCGCTCCACACTCCCCTCCAGCCCCACCTCACCCGGCACTTTTCCCTGCAACTGCAGGAAATGCTACACCTGACCCTACACCTCCCCCTCACCCCCATCCCAGGCCTCAAGAAGACTCTCCACATCAAGCAGATGTTCACCTGCACATCGGTTAATGTGGTATACTGTATCCGCTGTTGTAGCTTCCTACCTACTAACTTCATTCCAGTTGACTGGTTTCAGGATTCCTGCTCACAGTCCCACCACTTGACATAAGTAAAGAACAATGGTGCCAGCATCTCAATATTTGAACTGCTCAAACTGCAACTCTTCCCCATCCGCATCATTAGAAAGTTAATGGGTGGCAGAAGGCATCTGGATGGGTATATGAATGGGAAGGGTTGAGAGGGATATGGGCCAAATGCTGGCAAATGAGATTAGGTTAATTTAGGCTATCTGGTTGACATAAATAAGTTGGACCAAAGGGTCTGTTTGTGCTATACAATTCTATGACTTTATGCCATAAAGGTGGATTTTAACTCAGGGAGGGCTTCTGGCAAGAAATCACCTTGATTGTTTAGGTTCATGCCCAGAACGGCAGCCAGGCTTGAAGAGATAATTAGCTTACTCTTGTTCTTATGTTCCTAAGAGTCACCTATCAGGTACCAAGCAAATGGAAAGAGGGATCTTGCAGAAGGGAAGTGATCCCTGTTGCTTTGCTTGTGCAGCCTTTATGGAAAGTTAGAGGGCTCTTGTGGTACAGTGGTAGCATCCTTACCTCTCAACCAAAAGGCTCAGGCTCAAATCCTCCCTGTTCCAGAGGTGGGTAATAACATCTCTAAACAGGTTGATTAGAAAATAGTTTTCTTTGACTCATCTTCATCCTTACCAATTTCCAACGATGATTTGCTTCAGCCTAACAGATAAGCTGTGATGGATTTCCCATTCTGGTTAAAATGCCCTGGCACTTTAGTTGTGTTGTCTTTAAATAGTAGGCATAGTCCCGCATTGTTTTAGGAGTATTAACATTGTATTAACAAACCAACGACTTCACTAAAAGCACTTTCAAGAGTTGTACAAGTCTGCTGCTTTGCTGAACTGCACACAGATGGGTGAGAGCCAAAGACAAAGGATTTGCCCTATGATAATAACTCAAACATCACAAATATGTAGTAAAATGGAACCCTGAATTGCATCTTTCCCCTTAAAAAACAATTATGGACTATCTAACGATTTTAGAGTGCAAAAGCACACAAAGAACAACTCAGAAATGTAACCAAATCAAATTACATGTTCAGAAGCAAACCATATAACAAATCAAATAAACCTTAAGATGGACACTGACACTGTCTTCCAGATCTTAGATTAGTGATTGGCGTCAGAATAACTGATGTCATTGTTGGTGTCACTTGTTTTGCAAAAATGGACATGTCAGAGAATTGCTGAGGGCCAGTGTTTCATAAAAGGCTTCAAACTCATATGATCCGCTTTCAAGACTCATCACTATAGATAAAAAAAGCACTAATTTGTGCATTAAGATCAATCTCCAAATTGCACATTATAACTTCTAGCACCCAGCATATTTGCACAAGAACCACTTCTCCAATTACACCGGCCAAGCATGTTCATCTGTATCAAATCATAAGGATGTATTTCCTAAAATGGTTTATCGATCTCTCATATATTACTGACATTGCTTCATGGCAACAAGTGCCTGTGTCTCTTGCTCTGTGGACATCCAGGCCACAGAATTCTATCATCCTTTTATGATACACAAGTTTCTGTGTCGGGTTGTTTCTCATTTTCTTTCATGGTGTTGTGGCAAGCTAGTCACGCTTGAAACACTGATTGATTGGATTTATTGTACCTTGTGCTTAAAGTGTGATGAATTCTTCTTTTTATAAAGTTCTCTTTGTGCTGAAAGCTAGCATTCTGTGAAAATGGCAAAGCTGTAATATTCAGGACAATAAGGTTGTTAGGTAGCAACAGTCAAATCTGCCCAGTGATAGGGGTGGAACTTATTGCAAGAGTTGCAATACATCATATCGGACATTTGGGATCACTGAAAAGCAGTTCCAGAGTTTCAGATGGTTGGAGAAAAGGACAGAGATGGCGGAAGGCCTTGTGATAACAGTGATGATTTTTAACTTGTCCTGCAGGGAAGGTAGCTGAAGTGTGGTATCAAATGTGGTTGGATGGCTCTGTGCTGTTAGAATGAACGCAGGAAGAGGTGTGAGAAATTAGAAGGTAGTTAAGAGTCATAGAGTCATACAGCATGGAAACAGACCCTTCAGTCCAACTATTCCGTGCCAAATATAGTCTCAAACTCAACTAATCCCACCTGCCTGCTTGTGGTCCATAACCCTCCAAACTGTTTCCATTCACGTACTTATCCAAATGCCTTTTAAACTTTGTAATTGTGCCCACATCGACCACTTCCTCAGGAAGTTCATTCCACATGCAAACCACCCTCTGTAAAACAACTGCCCCTCATGTCTTTTCTAAATCTCTCTCCTCTCACCTTAAAAATGCACCCACATTATTAAAATCCCCACTCTAGGGAAAAGACACCTACCATTAACCCTAGAGACAACACAGTATGGAGCTGGAGGGACACAGCAGGCCAGGTAGCATCAGAGGATTAACCTTACCTATATCTGTCATGATTTTATGAACTTCTATGAGGTCCAGTCTCAACCTCCAATGCTCCAGTGAAAAAAGTCCCAGACTATCCAGCCTTTCTGGGTTGAGTCAAGAAACAGAAGTCATCTAGAGGATCTGGGAAGTTTGCTAGCTGTGTGACGAGGGAATCATGGGAGGCTCAGAAGAAATGTGTGAGAATACGGGTTGAAAAGCCAAATACACTGTCTGCTTGATGCAGCCAAGCAAGATTAGAACTCAGGGAAAACTCAGGGAGAGATTTTAGCTTGGTGGCACTAGCTGTGAGTGAAAAGTTGGAATTGTGCACAGGAACAGTCAATGACGCAGTCGATGATGTAGCAACTCTTGAGAGGGAGTTTCAAGGTTAGATCAGCAAATCTGAAGATTGTAATCTGTTGTGAAATTTAATGAGATTTGTTTACCCTTAATGTCATTATCATCTGGGGGAAGCTATTGAGAAATCGATGGAATCTGTCTTGATCACAGTTGATATTTTTGTATGTGCTGTGGGGTGTTCTATCGTATCATATTGCCCATATTTATAAGAACCAGAATAAACATGTAGTAAATAAGTTGGATACATAATGTAGATTGCATTATTATTGCTACAATTTATATAGTAAAGTCTTGTTCTTTGTTCAAAACTGTGGAATTTTGTGGCTTCATTCTCTTAGTAAGCCCCCTAAAACTTTTGTCAATTTTAAAAATAAAAGTCCCTAACACAACGCATGTCTGTATGATAAGTTGGTAAACTCATTTGCAAACAGAACAGGAAGTTGGTGATCTGGCCTGCGATCATAACAACAGTCTCAACAGTAAATCTGAGCTATGGTCATTGCACTACAGTTGTGAGATGATAACATCACCTGCTTAAATCCCTATGTCTTGGAAACCATTGAAAAACCTGTGGATAAAAATTGTTGATGGATGTCTGCTTTCAAATATCTCCTGTATTTCTCACAGAATATTGTATGTAGTACGGGAATTGAGGCAACATACTTCAATAAAGTTCTCACAATAACCATATACAAAGCATAGGGTAGAGTGATATAGCAACATCCAACAAAGGCCTAATCAGAATTTTGTAGTATAATAATGCTTTATCACTTGGAGAAATGCAGCAGTGTCTCGACAATTTGTAGGCATCCCGGACCAATAGAGGCTATGATATTCTGGACAGTCTGTGAAGCCTAGCTAGGAAACAGAGTGCCAGTGTTAGAGAAGGTCAAAAGAGGAGGATTAAAAGGATATCTTGATATGGTGCCTCCAGTGGGCACAGGGGAGCTTCTAAAGGAGGCACTCTGTTCTCCACTTCTTGCTGGACCCTGGCCCATGCAGTGTTGGAGGCAGAAAAGGCCCCTTAAGCAATCGAAAACTCAACAGGCCTAAAAGTGGGTGAAATGTCAGATTCCTTAGCTGGCCACTACAATGTGGGAGATAGATTGGGGTTTATTTTGTGGATGGGTTTATTTTGTGAGACACTCCTGTCTTCTAATATGCCAATGGGAGACTGTAAAATCCAGGTCATTGTGATTATTTTCTTTCATCCCACATGTAAAACACAAGTCATGGAGAAACAGTGGTGGTGCTGGTGTTGGTGGTGCTGGTGGCTGTGGTGGATTGTGGAATTGGGTCATGGGGCATGTAGGGAGTGCAAGAGGGATCAAAGGAAGGACAGAGGGTGAGTTCAAGGGTCATGGAGGTGTGAAGTACAATGGACCTGCCTTCATGGAT
The DNA here is from genome assembly GCA_024137785.1 of Ginglymostoma cirratum. Lineage (NCBI taxonomy): Eukaryota > Metazoa > Chordata > Chondrichthyes > Orectolobiformes > Ginglymostomatidae > Ginglymostoma > Ginglymostoma cirratum. The sequence continues at coordinate 17,857,698 of JAHRHZ010000087.1, forward strand.
GTGATGGGAGGTGATGAGGACAGTCAACCAATCAAGGTACAAAATGAGAGCCCTAAAGGGGGGCTTTGGTAGTATCCAAATGTGAAGCCATCTCAGGATGTTCACTAATAGAGGCCTTTCTGAGCTCTGGGTTCATCCATAACATACACTTATCTCATTGCGAGTGATGTCCGCCCTCAGCATGATGAACACAACATTGCACACGAACATGAACGTTCAATAACATTCATACAAACAACATTGTTTCTTCCACATTAAAGGAAATGTCCCTCACTATGCTGTATGCAATTATTTTCTTTTTTCTTTATTCATTCATGGGAAGTTACAGCAAGGCTACTAACTGTTGCCCATCCATAATTAGCCTTGAGCTAAACACTTAGAGTTATTTAAGAGTTAATCACATTGATGTGAGCTGTCACAAGTTGGCCAAACCAGATTACGTAAGAAAATCTGCCATCCTTAAGGCCGTTACTGAACCAGATAGGTTTTTGCAACAGTTGATGATTGTTATCATGTTTACCATTACAGAAACTAGTTTCAGAATCCATTTTTTCTTCTTTGAATTCAAATTTCACTTGCTGTATGAGATTGCCGGTCAAGTAACATTACCACCATGCCACTTTCTTCCTTCTGCCAAACACTTAGACTTAGAAAGCCAATTAAGCTAGAGTCAACAAATAAAAATAATGTGGATATGAATAATATGAAACTAATGTATGACAAATTATTTACAAGTGAAATTAAAATTTGAATAAACACCTATGCCACCTTTATACTCTATGCAAATAGCAATGGAGTTAAGCCAGCAAGTTTTAATTGTGATGGATTGCCTCCCTGCTTGACCAGGAGGCTGTTGTAATGCCTTGGGTTTCCTTCACACTCACACGATACCAAGACAGCCAGCAAAACATTGAACATCAGCTTAAATAAATTGCCACCTTCTGCTACCAGGTATTGATATCATTTTAAATAGAGCAATGGATTGATAAAAAGAGTTGCAATGGTTTAAGCATATAAAATAACAAATTAACTTGTTGTCATTTCAGAAGCTGTGTAGTCTACTGCTTTGCTGGACCACATACAGAGAGAAAACAAGAGATCCACCTTACTCATCAGAGGTCAAATTGCATGAGAATGATTCAATCACCGTGTACGTATTGCAATTGTGCATCCTACGTCACAATGTGATAGAACAGAACTCTGCTTCACATGTTTCTGTGAAGTCCCTGTCTGTTTCAGGCAGTGCCTTAATCAACTGCAGACCCTGTGCCCTAATTCAGAAAGGCAGAAAAATGTCAAGTACAAAATGTTAAACATCCTGCTTGTTTTAACTGCCTCGCCAATAGTTAACCACCATGAGAACAGGTTAGAGTCAACCACATGGATTTAACCCCTTCATTACGGAAATGTAGGTTTAAATGATCCAGAACGAACAACGCATGCAAAAATCTATTTTGCAAGTACCAGCACAAAGTGAAAATTTTCAATAAAGTAGCAGAGGAAAATTAGCAAAGAAAATAATCCAAACAAAATAAGAGACAATTCAGTTGTGATAAAGGAATACACTCAAACTCAGTGATAAGATGTGTCAAAATTTGATATATTTATATAACATACAATAAAACTATTGATATCATGTTTCTGGGCCACAGGAGAGTTGCACAGCCTGTACAAGTCTTGTTTTGTTTACTGCTTAGGGAATCTAAAGACTTTGAAAAACAGTGTTGCAGTATAAATTGAGCCTGAATTGATTCAACAAAAAAGAACATTCATTGTAATCAAATATTTCGTTCAGATTTCTTCTAAATCTCTGTCCTCACCTAATTTAAACAGTCAAATTCTGGGAAACAATCTGATTTTGACAGCTGCATCTGTACACTAAACTACATATGATTCTGGCACAGACCTAAACCAGCTTTTTCAATTTATTGGCTAGGAAACTTCCTACTGATTAATTTTAAGACTAAAATGAATTAAGGTTAGAGTTAGTATTAATGCAGCATGGATAAAAGTATAGATTCTGCAGGTTCTCATTTATAAAATTCCACTAATTCCATTTTAACTACATAACTGTAAAGCCCTGCTATCTGGCCCTCACCTGATCTCCACACCTTTCAGCAGGGTTCCCCGAATAGCAATTAGGAGTGGGAACTCTTGCTGATTCCATCTTTCTCTGCTGCAGGGTAATTGTAATATTTTCTCTGGTAATCCAACTCAAGAGCAGATAAATCATCACAGGATATGGACCGAATTCTGAATTTTGCTAGTATTTTTGATTCTACACAATATAAAGTGTATCTGTCCACTGATTTGTCAAAGAAGCTTGATGTGATACTTAACCGAAAAAGAGATAAAAGGTACTGCAGATGCTGGAGAATCCGAGATAACAAGATGTGGGGCTGGATGAACACAGCAGGCCAAGCAGCATCATAGGAGCAGGAAAGCTTGACGTTTCGGGCCTAGACCCTTTATCAGAAATGGGGGAGGGGAAGAGGGTTCTGAAATAAATAGGGAGAGAGGGGGAGGTGGATAGAAGATGGATAGAGGAGAGGATAGGTGGAGAGGAGGCAGACAAGTCGAAGAGGCGGGGATAGAGCCAGTAAAGGTGAGTGTAGGTGGGGGGGTAGGGAGGAGATAGGTCAGTCCAGGGAGGACGGACAGGTCAAGGGGGCGGGATGATGTTTGTGGATAGGAGATGGGCGTGGGGCTTGAGGTGGGAGGAGGGGATTGGTGAGAGGAAGGACAGGTTAGGGAGGCGGAGCTAAGCTGGGCTGGTTTTGGGATGCGTTTGGGGGAGGGGAGATTTTGAAGCTTGTGAAATCCACATTGATATCATTGGGCTGCAGGGTTCCCAGGCTGAATATGATTTGCTGTTCCTGCAGCCTTCGGGTGGCATCACTGTGGCATTGCAGGAGGCCCAGGTTGGACATGTCGTCTGAGGAATGGGAGGGGGAGTTGAAATGGTTCGCGACTGGGAGGTGCAGTTGTTTGTTGCGAACTGAGTGCAGGTGTTCTGCAAAGCAGTCCCCAAGCCTCCGCTTGGTTTCCCCGATGTAGAGGAAGCCACAACGGGTACAGCGGATGCAGTAAACCACATTGGCAGATGTGCAGGTGAACATCTGCTTGATGTGGAAAGTCTACTTGGGGCCTGGGATGGGGGTGAGGGAGGAGGTGTGGGGGCAGGTGTAGCACTTCCTGCGGTTGCAGGGAAAAGTACCGGGTGTGGTGGAGCTGGAGGGGAGTGTGGAGCGGACAAGGGAATCGCGGAGGGAGTGGTCCCTCCAGAAAGCAGATAAGGGTGGGGAGGGAAAAATGTCTTTGGTGGTGGGGTCAGATTGCAGATGGCGGAAGTGTCAGAGGATGATGCGTTGGATCCGGAGGTTGGTGGGGAGGTACGTGAGGACGAGGGGGATTCTTTTTTGGTTATTATTGCGGGGACGGGGTGTGAGGGATGAGTTATGGGAAATGCGGGAGACACAGTCGAGGGCGTTCTCGACCACTGTGGGGGGGAGGTTGCGGTCCTTGAAGAATGAGGAAATCTGAGATGCACGGGAGTGGAATGTCTCATCCTGGGAGCAGATGCGGCGGAGGCGAAGGAATTGGGAATAGGGGATGGCATTTTTGCAGGAAGGTGGGTGGGAGGAGGTGTATTCCAGGTAGATGTGGGAGTCAGTGGGCTTGAAATGGACATCGGTTTCTAGGTGGTTACCCGAGATGGAGACAGAGAGGTCCAGGAAGGAGAGAGAAGTGTTGGAGATGGTCCAGGTGAACTTCAGGTTGGGGTGGAAGGTGTTGGTGAAGTGGATGAACTGTTTGAGCTCCTCGTGGGAGCACGAGGCGGCGCCGATACAGTCATCAATGTAACGGAGGAAGAGGTGGGGTTTAGGGCCAGTGTAGGTACGGAAGAGGGATTGTTCCACGTAACTTACAAAGAGGCAGGCATAGCTTGGGCCCATGCGGGCACCCGTGGCCACCCCCTTTGTCTGTAGGAAGTGGGAGGAATTGAAAGAGAAGTTGTTGAGGGTGAGGACGAGTTCGGCTAAACGGATGAGGGTGTTTGTGGAGGGGGATTGGTCAGTTCTGCGGGACAGGAAGCAGCGGAGGGCCTTTAGGCCATCTGCATGGGGAATACAGGTGTATAGGGACTGGATGTCCATAGTAAAAATGAGGTGTTGGGGACCTGGGAATTGGAAGTTCTGGAGGAGGTGGAGGGCATGGGTGGTGTCATGGACGTAGGTAGGGAGTTCCCGGACCAACGGGGTGAAAATGGAGTCTAGGTAGGTGGAGATGAGTTCGGTGGGGCAGGAGCAGGCAGAGACAATGGGTCGACCAGGGCATTCAGGTTTGTGGATTTTGGGAAGGAGATAGAAGCGGGCGGTGCGGGGTTGGGGAACGATGAGGTTGGAGGCGGTGGGTGGGAGGTCACCTGAAGTGATGAGGTTGTGGATGGTTTGGGAGATGATCGTTTGGTGCTCGGGGGTTTCACAAGCTTCAAAATCTCCCCTCCCCCAAACGCATCCCAAAACCAGCCCAGCTCATCTTCGCCTCCCTAACCTGTCCTTCCTCTCACCTATCCCCTCCTCCCACCTCAAGCCCCACCCCCATCTCCTATCTACTAACCTCATCCTGCCCCCTTGACCTGTCCGTCCTCCCTGGACTGACCCATCTCCTCCCTACCCCCCCACATACACTCACCTTTACTGGCTCCATCCCTGCCTCTTTGACTTGTCTGCCTCCTCTCCACCTATCCTCTCCTCTATCCATCTTCTATCCGCCTCCCCCTCTCTCCCTATTTATTTCAGAACCCTCTTCCCCTCCCCCATTTCTGATGAAGGGTCTAGGCCCGAAACGTCAAGCTTTCCTGCTCCTATGATGCTGCTTGGCCTGCTGTGTTCATCCAGCCCCACACCTTGTTATCTCTTAACCAAAAAAGAGTTGCTTTCTCCATAAAGATTTCATGATCTGCCAGCACAGCAATAATCTTTTGATATAAATGTTCAAGCTTCCTTTTCAAACTTCTGTGGAAATTGCAATATGTTCACACTCATTAATCAAAATATTAACTGCATTACATATGAGAGGTACAAAGCTATAAATTAGGTCATGTCAACACAATAGAACACTATAAAAAGCATAATTAAATGTGATTTATTTATCTTTGTAGTGAGTGAAAATCGTTATTGAAAATCATGATTTAAGTATGATCGTCGTAGGTATGATCAATCTTCCTGAAAAAAACTTTTAAACAAATAAAATTCAATTAATCTACTTTGAAAAAACACAAAAACGCTGAAGTTGCAACATGCAAACCATTAACATTCAAACAACTAACGTGTTTGTGATTCCCTCGAGTATAATTTCCTCTCATTTTTCCACATAGTTGTTATCATGGAGAATACACATTCAGTATGAGTGTTGCTACATGATATGAAGATTATAGGAGTTTTTTTATCTGCTACAACAACTAAGCAAATAGATTCATCCTTCCTTTGAAACAGTAGATAAATGAATCTAAAATAATTATATTATTTTGCTCTAATCCCAATATTTATAGAACAGCAATATTTAAAAATGTTTAGTTTCATATTGTTACCTGTAAAGCACAACAAAATTATCCTTCCTAACCCATTCTGATCAACAGTCAATATAACAAATATATGGGACAATGAAATATTTCTTCTCATTGTCTACTCATATTGTTGAGCTTTGAGTCCATTTCCTAACTTCAACAAACCTTCTACCTGGGGATTAATTTGTCAAAATATGCAGCATGTGATACATCTTTGTCAAAGTAAGACTTTGCTCTTGCTTTCCTTAAAAGAAACATTCAAAACCAATGACTTTGAAATAAAGAGAGATAACAAGGTGTCGAGCTGGATGAACACAGCAGGCCAAGCAACATCAGAAGAGCAGGAAAGCTGACGTTTCGGACCTGGATCCGTCTTCAGAAATCCTTTCAAACACTTATTTTTAAAACAGCTCTTTCTAATTTCCTTCCACAGTTTTTAAAAAGACACTGTCTTTACAAAGGTATTTTAGTGCTGTATTACCTGCTGCCTTAGTCTTTCCCCTTTTCTCACCTGAATATACCAAGTCTTATAACATGTTTGAAATAACAGTAAAACAGTATAGAGGTAGCCACTGGATATTCTGGATACCAAGGCAGGCTGTGTGAAAGGCCTTCCTGGGTGATCCAGGACTTCGCTGCAGCTTAACAAAAACGCAAAAAATAGCTCTCTAGCCCTCTCATGCCAGCATTACATGCCCACACACTTCCTGTGCCCTATCTGTGCCAACTCATGCTATTCTCATACATCTCACCAATTTCTCATGACCCATCATACACTCCATGCCAACTTTTAGCCCCATCCAACCTTCAAGGTTCTTTCTTGCTTGCTTCATTCACTCATGGGATGTGGGCATCACTGCTGTGCCTTGAGAAGGTGGTGGTGAGCTGCCTTCTTGAACTGCTGGAGTCATTTGATGTAGGTACATTCAGAATGCCATGAAGGAGGGAGTAAGATTATCATCTTGGGGACTTCAATGCCGAGGTTGGAAATGATGCTCAACTCTGGAAAGGAACTATCACAAAGGAAGGAGCCAGATTTGCAACTCCAACAAAATTCTCCTGCTCGCCAAATGTGTGGAACACCAGCTGTTCAGCACCAACACACAGCCCGCCAAAAAGACAAGTTCAAGAGCTTTTGGTACATCCATGATCAAAGCACTGGCGCATGATTGACAATGTCATTGTTCGATCCTGAGACCTAAAGGTTGTTCTCATTATTGAAGCAATGACCAGTGCAGACCAATGTAAACCACCAGCTCATCCACTCCTTAATGTCTATCAAATGCCACTAGAAGCAGCTGAAGTTGGATAAATTGTTCAGAAAAAAGCTCAATGTTGAACAGCTTCAAGAATCAAGCAGACTAGCAAATTTCCAACAATGTTTTGATACTTCATAGAATCCCTACATTGTGGAAACAGACCATTTGACCCAACAAGTCCACACTACCCCTCCAAAGAGCATCCCATCTCAACCCATTCCTGTACCCCTGTATTTTCCCATGTCCAACCCACCTAACCTGAACATCCCTGAACATTATGGGCAATTTAGCATGACCAAATTCACCTACCCTGCAGACCTTTGGACTGTGGAAAGAAACCGGAGCACCCAGAGGAAACCTATACAGACATGGGGAGAATGTGCAAACTCGACACAGCCAGTTGCCTAATGGTGGAATTGAACCTGAGTCCCTGGTGGTGTGAAGCAGCAGTGCTAACCACTGTACCACCCCCCTGTGAATGTCTTCACCAAAATCTCCAAAGAGTTCTTTTTAATGGAGTGGAGAAAATCTGGAAAGAGCGAATGACAACTGTCATCTCATGCTGTGAAGACCAGGAAACACCAAGACTGCATTGACAAGCATGGCCACAACATTGAATCGATCAGAAGGGAAAGCTCTGCATGCCTGGCAAAACGGCATCACCAGCGAGTTAAAGATTAATACTCATCAAACAGTAAAGGGAGAGTAACAAAGAAGAATTAGGGATATCAGTGGTAGACTGAGAAAGCTAAGGAGCTGCAACTCCTTGCTGACAAGCACATCACCTGAGATTCCTTTAGTGCTACCAAAGCAATATATGGACCCAACATGCTTGGCCTCAAACCAGTGTGGAATAAGGATAGAACCTGTTTGAGAGACAGGGAAAACAACAGTCTCCAATAGAGAGAAAACTTCAAAGAACTCCTAAACTACAATAAAATCAATGATGAAGATATGTTTGAGGAAAACCCCCAACTCCCCATCAAAGGCGATCTTGGACTCCCACCCAGTGTGTCATTGGACACAAGAATGGAAGAACTGCAGGAGTAGATGGGATTCCAGTGGAGATTTTCAAACCTTGGAGGAGCAGAGCTTATCAGTCATCTCCATCAAATGTTCCTTAAAATTTGGAACCAAGTAGAAATCCCTTCCGATCTCAGGGATGCTGCCATTGCCACTGTTTTCAAGAAAGGAAACAAAGTGGACTGTGGCAGCTACTGAAGAATCTTCCTACATTCCATCATTGGAAAGATCATCATCCAAATCCTCTCCAGGCGTCTTTTCCCAATCTCTGAGGAAATTCTTCCTGAAAATCCAGTGTGGCCACTGAGCAAACTGTGGATCTAGGGACATGATTTTCACTGCTCAGCAACTCCAAGAGGAACACCAAGAGCAACTCCAATAACTCTACATGGCCTTCATTGATCTGACCAAGGCTTTTGACTCAGTAAATGGGGAAATACTATGGAAGATCCTGTCAAAGGCTGGCTGTCCAGTGAAATTCATCAACATCCTCCGTCTCCTCCATGACAAGATGTCAGCGGTGGTGATATGACAGAATCATTTGAGGTTAAGGGAGGGGTCAAGCAGGGATCTGTAATTGCCCCCACTCTTTTCTCTATCTTCATCACCACCATTCTTCATCTTGTCAAGAACAAGGTTCCCAGTGGTGTGGACATTGTCTACAGATTGTGAAATTTTCAATGTCAACCATTTGAAACCCAAGAAGAAAATGACACCACCATTACCTGTGGATACTTTCAGTAGCCGGCTGACAACATCATCACTGCTTTCTTGGAACGCAATCTTCAAGCCTTGCTTAATGCCTTAGTGAAAGAATACTGAAGAATTGATCTCAGCCTCAACCTCAAGAAGACTGAAATCCTTTACGAACCTTTCCCAGGCCAAGTTCTGGTCTATCCCTCTATTAAGATCAATGCAGAAATCCTCGCAAACGTGGAACATATTGCCTTCTTAGGAAGTTACTTCTCATCTAAGGCTGATTTCAATGCAGAGATTCAATATCATAGAATCCCTACAGTGTGGAAGCAGGCTATTTGACCCATTGAATTCACACCAACCCTCCGAAGAGCATCCCACCCAGAACCAACCTATTGCTTTAATTTAATAAACCCTATATTTCCCCTGGCTCATCCATTTAGCCTGCACACTCTTGACAATATGAGCCACTTGGCATGGCCAATCCATGTAATCATTAGACTGTGGGAGGAAACTGGAACACCCAGAGGAAACCCATGCAAACATGGGGAGAATGTGTAAACTCTACACAGACAATCGCTTAAGGATGAAATCAAACCCAGGTCCCTGGCACTGTGAGGTAGCAGTGCTAACTCTACTGCCCGTATCACATCCAATCTGTTAAGCCCATTTTTGGATGACTAAGAATGCGCTTCTTTGACAACCATGCTGATACTAAGATCTTTCTGTATAAGGCAGCCATCCTTCTGATTCTTGCATGTGGCTCCGAAACTTGGACTACAAATAGACACCACCTCAAGGCCCTTGAGAAGTATCATCAACATTGTTTGAGATGGATTCTCTGCATTAGCTAGGAGGACAGGTGTATTAACATCAGCATCCGTGAAACAGCCAATAGCACTAGCATCGAGGTTACTATCATCCGAAACCAACTCCGCTTGGCTGGCCGCATGCTTACGATGTCTGAGTTCCGACTCCCAAAGCAAATCTTCCTTGCCCAGCTTAGGGAAAGCACACGAATGAGAGGAGGACAAAGGAAGCATTCCAAAGATTCCTTGAAAACTTCTCTCAAGAAATACAAGATAGACGTCAATGCATTGGAGATTGTCATTCAAAAGGAACTGACTTGGAGGAAACTTGGGTATGAAGACACACAGTTATTTCAAGAACAGCCAATGGTACGGAAAAGGAACCGGAGAAAGGATTGTCTGAGATCTCAAGACCAAGTATCACTTCCACCTCTTGGAACTACCTGTCAAATGTGTGGTCAGAGATGCAGTTCATGGGGTCCACAGATCCCACAACTCATGACGCAGAATTTCCCAGTTGGACAATTGTACTCAATGACAATGTGGAATGGTGTTTCAGGATTTTGATCAGCAAGGCTGAGTCTTTATTTGAAATATATCGCCATTTCTTCAGTGTCACTGAATCAAAATCTTGGAGCTCCCTCCCAATTTAGTGTCAACTCATTCCAATCCATAAACTCCACCACCCTTCACCCACCTTTTGCACTTCCACTGTCATTCATTTTCTGCTTTAATCCACCATTGGCAAACCTCAGAAGACATGCGAAGATGAAATAAAATAAAATTTTAAGTGTCTATTGATGACCACTATTTTTAAATAAACATCCTCAATGATAACCCACAAAATCACTTAAAATGAAAAACCTTCCAGAACTTAATCCTTTAAAACAATCAATTATATTCATAGTTGCACATCAAAGACTTTATGATCAATCAAACTGGGGAACTTGCAGGCGTCCTGCTGTCAAAATGAAAGATTGAGGAAGTAGTCATGCAACTCTAATCATATAATGATAATCCTCAGGGTTATGCGGATAACCATCTTTTTTTTTCCAAAAAGGGCTTGGAGATTCGATTGTCTGGACAGTGTAATAGCTCCAATAAGTTAATCCAATTTTTATGCAAATTCATCAATCACATTGGGTAATTATTATTATGAAACAGCATTTGATCTCACCCAAAATGTCCTTAACCTATTCCAAAGGACACCATGCCTCTCCCAATACCTATCCAAGATGGCCCCCACCTCTCCAAATGCAGCTTTATTCGTTATGCTTAAATATTTAAAGTTATTGAAAATTATGTTTTACACATTGCACTGCAGAAAGCATTCAACATGGTTCCACATTAGCTACTATTAACAAAAAGATAAGAATGGAACGGGAGGCAACCGTTTATCCTAGATAGGGCATTGGTTAGGATGTAGAAGGCAAAAAATGGTGACAATAAGTATGTACTCAAATTGCCAGCATATGGTTACTGATGTGCTCTAGCTATAGTGTACTCGTCAGCTTTTCAGATTCTACAGAAATTATTTTGACAAAGTAATATTGAGCTTTATGTCTAAATAGTACAATACGTGCACCACGTGGGAGCAGGAAGTTGAAATGACACATTAGATATTTTCTGAATTGTAAGAAGTGAATGAATTGGAAGTTTTAGGAGTGCAAATTTAAAAATTCAGTGCAAATGAATGACATACACGAAAGACAATCAAAATGACTAATAGAATGATAGCCTTTTATTGGGGCCGCAAGGCAATATAAAGGTGTGAAAGTTATGTAACAGCTTGACAGAGCCCTGGTTTGATATCATCCAGAGTGCTGCTGTTGGTTCTGGACACCACAACCCAAAAAGAACATATATTGCCTTTGGAGGGGATGCAGCAGCACATATTCATCAGACTGAAACTGAGTCTAAAGGGTTTAATAATAAGGTAGGTTCTATAGACTAGCCTTGCATCTTTTTAATATAGTAGATTATATAATCTAATTGAGGATTGTAAAATAATTAAAAGAAGTGATTGGTACGGTACAGTAAAACTGTCTTCTTAGGTGGGATGAGTACAGGACAAGGGAGTGTAACCTAAAAATTTAAATCTAAGTTGTTCACACATAACATCAGAAAATTATTTCATCATAGAAAAAAGAATGGAAACTATCTTCTCAAAAGAACTGTAAAGACTAATTTGATTGAAAATTACAAAATTGAAATTGAAGCCTTTTGGTTGGGAAAGAGTATTAATGATTACATTTGTCTCAAGTTGCATACCTAAATATTCAACTAATTTACTCTGTGGTATCTGAATCTTCCAGGTATGATCTTTGCCAGGATGATATGTGAAAATTGAGAAAGGGGATGCAAATCTATCAGGATTTGTGCTCAGAATTGTTATCTAGTGGCTCCTGAAGGTTTAAAGTTTTGGTTAAATTGGAAAATGAAGCGTTTGAATTTTTTTGTCCAGTTGCAAGACATGGCAGCTTAACTTGTTCTGCCTCTGCATTCCAATAGGATCAATGTAACTTTTGAACTGCTGAAGACAGTGCTTCAAAGGAACAGAATTGGACATTTTTAAGGCAATACATAAACTTTAAATCCTTTAAGAAAACAATATTATCAAAAAGCTCAAACATAATTCAGGTAATTTCGCCTGTGTCCAGTTTGATTCATCAGGCTGTTACTAATGTAACTCCTCTATCCCATAGATAAAAGTGAGTTAATATAATTTTACATTTAATGAAAAATGCATTACCATTTATCAGCTTTAGAAGGACTTCTCCAGACTGATCACTTAAACTTATTTTAGCAAATAAAAATCACATTTCCGGTTTGTTTATATTTAGGGAAGGAATTACACCTATGGGTGATTGATTTAAAATCAGTCAATGTGGCCAAATGAAATGATTGATCATGATCATGGCATTTATAGGCTCAAAGTTATGTAAGAAGTATGAAATGCGAGCAGACACAGGCCATTCATCCACTTAGCCTGCTTCATCAATCAATTGGGGAGGTGATGGCTGAGTGGCATTATCGCTGGACAATCAATCCAGCGACCCAGGTAATGTTCTGGGGACCTGGGTTTGAATTCCCACATCTGATAGTGGAACTTGAATTCAATAATAAAAGTCTGGAATTAAGTGCCTAATGACAATCAGGAAGCCATTGTGAATTGTTGGAAAAACCAATCTGGCTCACTGATGTCCTTTAGGGAAGAAAACTGCTATCCTTACCTGGTCTGAAGTACATGTGACTTGAGATCCACAATGTCATTGACTCTTAACTGCCCTCTGAGCAATTAGGAATGGGTAATAAATGATGGTGTAGTCAATGACACCCTCGTCCCAAGAATGAATAAAAAAAAATCTGATTATGTACTTGACTCACCCTTCCTACCTACCCCTTATAACCTTCGGCTCCCTTATTGATCAAAAATCTGTCCATCTCAGCATTGAATATGATTCAATGACCCAACCTCCACTGCTCGCTGGGGAAGAGAACTTCAAGTAAATAAATTCCTCATCGTCTCCCTCTAAAATGCAATAGCCTTTATTTTGAAACTGCACCACAACATTCCAGATTCTTCCTTGGGAGAAAATATTCTGCCAGTATCTACTCAAAGTCTTCTGTTTCAATAAGATTATCTCTTTCCTCTAAACTCCAATGAATGCAAGAAGATAAACTCCTCATCCCTGGAATTAGCCCAGTGAACCTTCTCTGAACTGCTTTCAATGCAAGTTTGTCCCTCTTTAGTTAAGGTGACCAGAATTGTACACAGTACCCACGGCACATCCACACCAATGCCTGTACAGTTATAATAAGGCTTCTTCACTTTTATATTCCAACCTAGTGCAATAAAGGCCCACATACTGTGTACCTTTCGAAGGAAAAGGTCTAATTTCAAGGATCATCATCTCCTGCTCCTCCTGATGCAATGTGACAACAATGATAAACATTTTCCAGTTCCCATGCTGCCATGTCAGTGAAAGGCCCCTCTTTATTTCAAACAATATCTCCAGCTCTGCTTGCCCCTTGACATCTGCTTAGTCCAAGTGGCTTTCTCCATGCCAATGGAGGAAATGAAGGCACAACGTGAAGGAAGTAAGGGAACTGAGTGAAGTATTATTTGATATTGATGTAACAAAGCAAATGAAAACAATTTTAGTCATGTGCTGTTGTGTCACACAACCATTGAAATACCAACAAGTTTTAACAAGAGGAGTGAGAGATCACAGGCACTAACTCTCAATGTTACTATACTGCTAACTTGAAGACAGAGAGGATCTGCCTGTTATGGCTTTGCGTCTGTCCATTTGTCTAGATAACATTGGCAAGGCTGCATTTAATTGGCCACTTCTCATTGATCTGAGAAGAGGATGATAATTTGTCGTCTTGAACTGCTACAATTCTCAAGTGCTGGAGTGTCAGTGGTCGCATTATAACAACTTGCTGGGCCATGTCACAGAGAATGAAATAGTCAGTCATGGAGTGTAGGATTTAAAACGTAGTCAGACTAGAGCATAGGGATCTGTAAGAATTTCTTCCTTGGTGGACATTATGGACTGTTAGTTTTTTTTCATAAAAGTTCATTAGTTTTCATATGATTTGTTTTATCATAGTCAGTCTTGAAACAACGTGTCTGACACTTTGGTAGACCTTGACTGTTAACGGGGAAGCAATTCTGTTGAGTACTAGCTTGAGCATGTCAGACTATTGAAATACTTAGTCCATTACTTAATTAGAATTTCAATCAAGCTCTAAGAACAAATCAAAAAGACCCAGGATTTCTTTCAGGTCAATAATCTTTGAGTTCATTAAAAAAAAGAAGCCTTTTCTCAGATTTAAGCAATCTACTGAGTGCCTCTGTTTCCCTCCAATGCCTATCTGCAAATAGTCCAGCTGTCAGGGATGCTTAAATTAGTGTTACTGCAGTAAATTTGCAATCACTGTTGATTTTGTTGAAAAATTTGGAGCTGTATTAACTAAATCATTGAGGACCTTGGTGGAGCAGCATTACAGTCTCAAGAATGTAAAGCATGATGTAATTCATAACATAAATCACTCATGCCCTAATTTTCTGGCATTTCTGTGCCATAATAATGGTGTATGCTATAGATGTACTTTTGCAATGGCACAGATTTTCGGGTAAATCAAAGCTGTTATTCAACCAGAGAATTTTTTTTTTTTGCTAAGTGATTGCTAAGCCCTTGAAAGCAGTGGAAATTAATTCACAACCCAAAAGTGTGTGAATGAATTTCCTGGATTCCTTTCAAAAATGAGTCACACATTTTCAAAACTTTCCATGTCATTGACATGAAGCATTATTAGTAGTTCTTTGGTTCAGAGGTTTATATCCTGAAGGAATGAAAGACATTGGCATGCAAATTTACAGTGTCATAGTATGAATCAAAAACTTTAATGCTTGTACGAAAGGCCAACCCTAAGCCAGTTACATTGTTTCTGAACATCTGGCAGATGCACTTCAGTGCTTTACTTGCATTGTTCTGTGTAATATTATTACTTCGCGCAGTAGTCTATTTCATAATTCATTCCCGTGACTCAAAGGATCGGTTTAATTTCTGCAATATGCATCTTGAATTCTTTTCATTTCCAAAGCGTTAAACTTAACTTAGTATTTAAATGGCAAAACTTCATAATATCAGGACATCCCAAAGCACTTTACAGGCAATTAAGTTGATTCACTGCTTTAATGTTTTGAGAGTAAATTCTTTTACTCAGCAAGGTTCCACAAATAATGATAAAATAGACCACCCATTTTTGGCAATTTTGGTTGAGGGGAATCTAAAATGGTCTTCCTTGAAGATCTCATGGGAACTTTTTATGTTCGCTGATTTAATGTTTCATTTCAAAGAAAATACATTTGGTGTAACATTGCTACAGTACCATACTGGATCATATTAGCTTGGTTTAGGTACTCAAATCTCTTGACTGGGATTGGAAAATTCAGAGACAAGACGGCTACTTAGCGAACAAAGATGGACACTTGTTAACTTTAATAGTCTATAAAAATCTTAGCCATGTGGTGCTAAAGAGACAGATTTTTGAAGAAAATTCAACTGATTTAAGAATGAGATTTCTTGATCAGATTAACTCCTAAGCAGTTGGGCTGTACACTGCCACTTTACGGCTTTGCAAATGTAGGCGAACAGTGCAGGGATGGGAGATCATGATATCACCACTCCAATGTAGCAACAGTGAGCCAATCTCCTCAGATCAGACAGGGTACTTTTGTGCCTGACTGAGATTGGAACAAGGCATCCAAACCAAACGACATTATGATCCCAACTGATGTTACAACTGGACAAGTCAGATCCAGAATTAAATCTGCTTGATAGATCATATGTTGCTTTTTTTCTAATTTAAAGTGGTAGTCTTTCCCTGAACAAAAATACACAGGCTACAGATTTGGTTTTAACAATAAAATCATACTTCATTCCACAAAAGGAATTAGAAAAAGCATATCATGTTCTCTGAATATAATGAAGTGTGAAGGCCTTCGAAACACATAGCAAAATAAAGTTTCATCTACTCCCCAACAACATCACTTTATAGTTACTCAAAAAAAAATGTTCCCTTTCTGCCCAATCTGTAGATTTTATTTGACTGTTTTCTCCCTCAGTTCCTGTGAATGGTGCAATCTTTGCCTCGAATTCTCGCACCACTTGAAATCCTAGACTTTCTTGTCTTTGAATAACATGCAGATCGCTAATCAAAAATACTTGATCTGGAAGTTTTCACAAGCTGAAATCCTTAAGCTAAAGTAATTTATTCCCTTAAATGATCTGAACAAACTCCTTTTTCTAGGAGAAACTATTATTACATCTGACTTCAGTCAGGTCTCCTTCAAAATGAATTCACAAGCTTTTAACTAAATTAAAAACAAACGTACTCATCCCAGCTTCTGCAAAGCTAATGATTTAATTTTTTTCACCAACTGTCATAGAACCCAAAATATTAACAAACTTCCATTAACACTACTGGAGGCCTTTAGTTGCCTGCTCTCTGAAACATACCGGCTTGAAATCATGTTTCCAAAAAGACTGAAACAAAAACAAAGTTGCTGGAAAAGCTCAGCAGGTCTGGCAGCATCCGTGAAGGAAAAGACAGAGTTAACGTTTCGGGTCTGGTGACCCTTCCTCAGAACTGTTTTTATTCCTGATTTACAGCAACCGCAGTTTTTTCGGTTTCCAAAAAGACTGACCAGTTAATTGTGAAACCTCTTCCCCAGCAAAAAAAAGACCAGCACCCATATCTGTCTCTCTGTCTCTGGACAGTCATATTAAGGAATTCCCATTGAAACATCACAATGACAGTTTCTTATAAGAGGGTTTTCAAGGATGCCACTTGGTGATCCAGACACTGGAATTGCAATTTAGAACCTTGATCGCCTGCTCAATGATTATTCTGCTGAACAGGTAGCATTAATTATATTTTGATGGTGTCTCTGCCTAGGGATCATGACCACCAGGCCTGTATGCAGGGTGGTCAATGAACTGGGAATTTATTTTGTTTGTTTAGTCTCATTTTAGTTATTTTTGGTCTTCCTGTTCTAAAAACAAACAGCATCAAAATTTTAGAGATAATAAGTACTGCAGATGCTGGAGAATCCGAGGTAACAAGGTGTGGAGCTGGATGAACACAGCAGGCCAAGCAGCATCATAGGAGCAGGAAACGTCAAGCTTTCCTGCTCCTATGATACTGCTTGGCCTGCTGTTTTCATCCAGCTCCACACCTTAGCATCAAAATTTTAGCCTTAAACAGGCTAATGGTTAGCTTACTGTACAACAATTGTTGGAAGTTACTGAGTAGAAATGTGATACAGTTATCAGATAACATACCAATTTAAAGATTAAATATTGATGTGGATAAAAGGTACTTATGAAATTGGATTAGAGATAGTAGGAACTGCCAATTGGATTAGAGATAGTAGGAACTGCCGATGCTGGAGAATCTGAGATAACAAGGTGTAGAGCTGGATGAAC
>JAHRHZ010000087.1:17875456-17928050 GCA_024137785.1 Ginglymostoma cirratum
TCTACACCTTGTTATCTTGTATGAAATTGGATGTAGTTTCAGTCTGTCATTAGTGCATGCTGTTGCTTGTTTGTAGATTGTCTTTCGGGAAGTGAAATTGTTGAAAACTTGAAGTCAGAATTTAGCGGAAGTGATTGTTTCTATAATTGAATAGTTGGAGATTTCTTAAATAGGTGGACTCAGGGTTAGAGCTGGCTTTGAGAGAGACCAAAAGGGAAGGTTTCTTGTTCTTCATTAGTTCTGTGGTAACAGTACTTTCAGATTGGCTTGTCTCTTTCTGCAGAACTCTGTTGATTTCTGAAAGCCTTTCTCTTGTCAGTGTGAATTCACTCTGTAATACTGGATCAGAGATCTTCCTGGTTTTAAAATGGAATTTCATAACCTGATAAACTTCAAACTTAAAATGGCTGCTAAATTAACTTTTGATGAATTATCATTCAATAGAGCAAAATAAGTTCTGTAAGGATTCCCACAGAGAGTTCTGCCAGACTCCTGTGTATTTCAGATTTTTTTGGAGTTTTCAAACCTTTGGGTCATCCCAGGGATAATCACACTCTTAATGGTTCCCTTTGTCATTACTACTGGACTAATACATAAGTTTGTCTGCCTTTACTGACAGATTTTTTTGGTTTTCTTCAGTCAGGTGGCTTTTGGCAGCCATTTGTAAAAACTGTGACTACATTTTTAAACAGTCAGTAACCTTCTTTACAAAACATATAGTGTTACAATTACAGAGTTGTAACACCAGTGCTCCTGCAGGGGGGTCAGTAGCCATTTCTCAAGGGTTATCTCTTATTCCCTAGGATCCATCCGTGTACTTTAACAGTTTGCACAAAGACCTGAGGCAGTTTAAACTGACAGAGGACTGAAGCTTTTATTGTGCTCACGGACCAGTTGGCCTTTGAGAGAGTGTAAGCCCTTCCTGTTGATGGGTCTCACTGATTGGTCACTTGGTTCCTTCACGGCTGTACCATTGCATCTGATGACGCTTCAACATGGGAGAAATCTAGCAATGGAAATGAAATTCCGATTCCCCTGTCCCAGCATGGCTTTATCTGTCTTTAAATGAGTGTACTGTCCAGCTCTAGCAGTGAACACATCAATGACCAGTAAGATGCAATGGTACTGAGCTATTTCTGAGTACTAACATTGACTGCTGGGATGCTAGCTCTGTTCTTGCCTTCAGGGGCCTTGAAAATCTAGCCCTCTATCGCCACCTGGTGAATGAGATTCACTAAGTGAACTGTGAGGCATCTGGCTGTTCCTTGAAAATAGTGCAAGGTGGCCTCGTAAATGGCTACCTGTATGGAATGGGAAATATTGCCCACATTTAGAAACCATTATTGATTTTGGCATAACCGTTTCAAGTTTGTTTGGACTATTTCAGATAAAAATGGACTATAGAAATTAGCATTGTACTAGATATGAAATGAGTTATAGACTGAAAGCTTGAGTCCACAAAGGTGTGCAGGGATACCTAGCTGCCTAATGCATAGAACAATAGCTGGTGTAAGTGATGCAGTGGTAATGTCCCTGCCGCTCAGCCAGGAAGCCTAGGTTCAAGTCCCACCTGCTCCAAATGTGTGTATTAGCATCACTGAACAGGGTTGGTGTGTCGGACATGTTGCTCAAGACATTGAGGTGGAGCAGTTTGTAGAACACCTTTTTTTAAAGGTAGCTACAGTTCCTTGCAGGACACAAGAACTACCTGATGTAACTGTAAATTTGTCTTTCCCCAAATGTGAAACATCAGGCATTGTCTTCTGGGAAGAAATCTGGCCCTAACCCAATGTCGTTGATGGAGTGCATAAAATATAATGAAATGCTAATCTCAAAAGTTCAGTAAATGTTCTTTAATTAAGTTATGTAAACAATCAGATGTAATTGCAAATTCTTATACAGCTCACTAGCTCCTTTTTTAATTTCAAGACACAGAATGAAACCATTATTGCATAAGTTTTTAAAGGTTTCATTTGGAAGTCCTTGCTATTTTAGCAAAAGCTTTAAACCATATATTTTAAACAGGTTTCTTAAATTAGTGAAGAAAAGGATTTCAGGACAATGTCTTAAATGCTGAGTTTCAAAACACTGAAAATGTGAGTCCTGTGTGGAAGAATTAATAATATTAATAACGTAATAATTGAAAGCAAAGGAAACATGTTATGTCTGTGACAGGAGAAATGTTCTGATAATCGATCCTAACTACTCCACCAGTTGCACCATATGTGTAAATGTGTTTATTCAACTACCAAAATAGCCAAATTGACTCTCTTTAGTACTACTCCCAGGATAAAAGATACTTGCACCATTCATCTTTAATGAACTCAAAATAACCCATTAATTAGGAACAAAAATTATTAAGACAAGAAGCAAACACTGGTTAATACCTAAACTGTAATCCAGAATTAAAACCATATCTCCTTAGACCTACATGTAGACACAAACACTCTGACTCTGAAACTACACAAAAAGACCAGCCTCTGAGGAGATGATGGTTATTCAAAAAACTGACACAAGGGTAAAGCAACCCCGGTAAGTCAAACATCTGGAAACAAATGATAGAATGTGATGACTTTTTCCATCCATTGGGGTTTTTTTATTAACCTAAATTTCCTAATCAATCTGTTCAGTAATATTATGACACACTTCTGGAGCAGGTGGGACTTGAATTGAGGCCTCCTGGGCTAAGGACAGGCATACTACCACTGTGCCACAAGAGGACCCCTAGCCATTAGGTTTTTGGATTGAGCTGAATTGCTGATAGCTATAGATTGATGGTCATTGTCCAGCTCTGAATGCTGTTAACTTTGGTTTGAGTCACTAGGGTTTGGACACAGACTACTCTTTCGGGTTTTGTCAGGTCATGGAGTCATAGAGCCATATGGCATGGAAACAGACCCTTCGGTCCAACTCATCCATGTCGACCAGTTTTCCAAACTAAACCAGTCCCATGTGCCTGTGTTTGGCCCACATCAGTTTAAATCTTTCCCATCCATGTACCTGTTCAAATGTCTTTTAAATATTGTAATTGTATTCACCTCTACCACTTCCTCTGGCAGTTCGTTCCAGATACACGTCACCTTTTGTGTGAAAAAGTTGCCCCTCAGGTCTATTTTAAATCTTTCCTCTCTCACCTTAAATGTATACTGTCTAGTTTTGAACCCAGCTATACTTGGGAAAAGACCTTTGCCATTCACCTTATCTGTATCTCTTGTAATTTTATGAGGTCACCCCTCAACCTCGTACATTTCAGGGAAAGAAATCCCAGCCTATTCAGCCTCTCCTTATAAGTCAAACCCTCCAGTCCTAGCAACATGCCTGTAAATATTTTCTGTACCCTTTCCAATTTAGTAACATCTTTCCTATAGAAGGGCAACTCAACCGTACACAGTATTCCAAAAGTGGCCTCACCAATGTCCTGTGCAGTTGCAACATGGTGTCCCACCTCCTGTACTCAATGCTCTGACCAATGAAGGCAAGCATGCCAAATGCTTTCTTCACCACCCTGTGTACTGTGACACCAGTCTCGAAGGAACTGTGTACCTGAACCCCTAGATCTCTCTGTTTGACAACATTCCCCCAGGGCCCTACCATTAACTGTGTAAGTCAGGCCCTGGTTTATCTTACCAAAATGCAATACCTTGCATTTATCTAAATTAAACTCTTTCTGCCACTCTTTGACCCATTGGCCCAGCTGATCAAGATCCCATTGTACTCTGAAATAACCTTCTTCACTGTTCACTATGCAATCAATTTTAGTATTTGGAAACTCCATGTCCCCAGGAATACCTACATATGAACAGGATTTCTAGAGATTAGCTTGCAGCTGCTAGGTATCTTCTTTGCTCTGACTTCTGGGTCTAAGTCCAAGAGCAGTTGCTGAGCAACCATTGGCATGCAGCCGCCTTACATTGCCAATTTTCCCTCTAAGTAAAGTAATAAATTCCATCTCTTATCTTCTTAAATGCTTAGCTTGGCTGTTTTGTAGAAGTCACTTGATTTCAAGTAAACAGCAGATACATGATAGCACAAATTAAACTAAAAGCAAAATAGTGTAGATGCTGGAAATTTGAAATAAAAAGAGAAAATGGCAGCATCTGTGGAACTAGTTAATATTTTGAGTACAAAATAACTTCTTCAGAACGTATTAAATTGTTGGCTTCATTTCCAAGAAATCACATGGCAAAAATCCCTTTCAATCCAGAAAAGAAATTATTCAACATTTTTTAGGTTACCCATAGAGTTCTTAAATAAAAAACAATAATAACAGTTGATGTAGAAAAGGGCACCACTGCAATGAACATTTAGCTATGCTACCAAAGTTTGGATTAATTAAAGGAAAGTGTATTTTGGTTGTGGCAAGGCAGGAAGACTAAAGGACGGTAAGGGGAAATGAAATTTGGTTGGTAAGTCCATTGATGAAGTGACATAATTAAGTAGCTCTTGTAAATGGTCTAAGTAGCCAAGAGATACTACCTACATGCCCTTAAAATCTTCTAATTGTATTTCCAGTGACAAAGGATCCCTCTTAAAAAACTCGGAAAAGGGTATTCTCAGTAATTTGAACTGGTTATAGTTTGTAAAAATATCGGTTGCAATCAAAATGGTGTCCAGGTCCTAAATTCGTCATATATGAATTGGTCTCTCACCTGATTAGGTGGGGTTTTTTCTGGTTAAATTGAGGCCATGGAAAAGTTGGCTACATGTACCTGAAGTGGGTTTTCTATGTTTTCAGCAAGATTAACAGATCATACAATCATTGTATCTGGAATTTCATTGTTTCATATCCAAACTTGTCAAATAGCTTGATTTACCCCCTGTTAGCTGGCAGCCTTGATAACTGGATTGAGGGATGATTTCCCCTAAAATTTCATGTTAAGGTGGCCAAAACCACAAAATGCCAGTTTACTGTTTTTCAGAAGAAAGAAAACCATATCAAAGCCAAAAGCCAATGGTGAGGAAGTGCAGTACAGCAATGTGAGCATAGCTTCCTTTTCTTCCTTCCATGTCATAGATCACTAGAACAGGTTGTTCTCTCCTACATATATACTTCATTTTTCACTATCAGTATAGAGTTTAATAAATGATGCATCCGTTTTACCTCTCAAAATGTTTAAACTGCAGAGGTGAGAGCAACTGTGCAGTGCAGGAAACCATGAAGATGACAAACATATTTTGTTTCAGGCAAATTAAGTGTTCGTTTAAGTGTCATCAAGTAAACTGAGTGTATCACCAATGCATGAGAAGGGTTGCAGTGAGCTCAGACAGGAAGGAATGTACAATCTAATTCTTTAAAACTTCCTTCCTCTGCAGTGCCAAAAATCTGTTTTTTTTCTCAGCTTGTGAAATAAGTTACAAAGCGTGGTTTTTTTTTTGCCTGAGGCATTGAAACAGAGCCTATTTCCAGTACCACTGTGGCTCCACATTGTGCAGTGTCAACATCAGGGAATTAAAATGCATGAGATTAGGTTTCTTTTCATCGGTCCAATGTTTTTGCCAAAAGCACCAGCTCACAGTGCAGTTTCTTGAGTCTCCATCACCGTCAAGTATACCATGCCGATGGCTTCTCTTCAAGTTAGGCCAGTTAGTGAGTGTTAGAAGGTCTTTTCATCACGTCTTTATTCTGTGGTCAGGCACTCTGTGGCCATATGTAAACATTCTCCAGCAGAAGTCGCTACTAATCAATCAGGGGAAAGGGCAATGACTAATTTTGTTTCACTTCCCTAATCTTGATACTGGAGCCAATTGTCAGCTAACAACATTTCCACAGCTTCATAGGTGGTTTGAAAATGATTTTAGAACTCCAGCTTTCTCTTTCTGCTGAATTTAGTACAACATACAATAAAACTGTGTGTGGCAGAAGTTATTTTTGATGTTAATTGGTGACAGAAGTGCTAGCACATGTAGAAATTTAAACAACAATTGTTCTGAACTCATTTTTATTTTCTTACTGAAGCTCTGATTTCACTTCTTCTTTCTTAAAATATTCCCCCTTCTTATCTCCCTCTTAAACACTGGACCTCAACTTCGGAATTGAAATAAGATATTTATTCTGATGTTCCTTTTGTTTATTTCAGCAACTTAAAATCAACCATTGCTAAAAATTCCACCTTCTCTCATCCCAGCCCTTAATTGGCTTCACTGAATTTATCTGTCTCTATGACCATCCTAACCCTGAGATAATTATCTGTTTTCAGAAATAACGCCTATCGGCAGGTCTACATCCATGAAAAACAGTGACCCCTACGCCTCTCCACCCCTTGTAAGTGCCCTTTGTTCAGACCTGTACTTTCTGCTGGTTGTCAAAAGTGCACCTTGCATTATTGATTGTGAGAAAATAGCACAATGAAAAATAGGCTTTTGGATACCTCTTCCCCAATGAAAGCAGGTTAAAATTGCAAACTGGGGGGATGAAGGTGAGATCACGTAGAATTTTCCTAGTTCTTCAATGACGTGACCATTGAGAGTTAGTTGGGAAAATACGGTGGGAATGGAAAAACAAGACTTTTGACACTGAGGAAAGAAGTCCTATTTTCCGTTTAAGGTTTAAACGGCAAGCTAAGAATCTTAAATAAAATTGGAAAATGCTATTGGCACTCAGTAGGAGCTCAGTGGAGAGAGAAGCAGAATTAATGTTTCAAGTCTAAAGACTTCTTCGGAACCCCAAACCTTGCTTTTGTTTGGGACCAGAATCTCACCACTGAATGGCGAGGGACCTGTTTGCTTGCATTAAAATCTCACTATTACTTATTCTCATCTCGTTTATATGCAGGTTGCTATTTTCCCAGGCAGTGGAAAGAAACTAAATGGCAACAATTCCCCACATGAGTGGGTGCCTGGCAGCCTAGGTAGTGTTGTTGAACAGAGAGATCCAGAGGTTCAGGTACATAGTTCTTTGAAAGTTGCATCACAGGTAGACAGTGTGGTTAACTAAGTGTTTGGCATGCTTGCCTTCCTTGTACAGGGCATTGGTGAGGAGTACTTTTGGAGTACTGTGTTCAGTTCCACTCACCCTGCTATAGGAAGGAAATTATTAAAGTGGAGAGGATTCACAAAAGATATTGCCGGGGCTGGAGGGTTTGAGTTATAAGAAGAGGCTGGATAGACTGTGACTCTTTTCAATGGAGGCAGGAGGTTGAGGGGTATCCTTATAGAGGTTTATAAAACCGTGAGAGACATAGATAAGGTGAATAGCAAAGGTCTTTTCTTTAGGGTGGGTAGGTCAGATTTAAAAGGGACCTCAGGTGCAACTTTTTCACACAGAGGGTGGTTTTGTGTGTGGAATGAACTGCCAGAGGAAGTGGTAGATGCAGGTACAGTTACAACATTTAAAAGACATTTGAATAGGTACATGAATAGGAAAGGTTTAGAGGGATATGGGCCAAATGCTGGCAAGTGGGACTAGTTCAGTTTTGGAAAAGTGGTCAGCATTGATGATTTGGACTGAAGGACCTGTTTCCATGCTGTATGACTCAATGCAGCTCATCAGTGTCTTCTCCTGATGTCCATCCTGCTAGCATTTCCCGACATCCCACCATACACTCCATGGGCAATGATTGTCTGCATCCAGGTTGGTATTGGCAAAGCAGCAGGCTTGTCACATCATTGTGGCACATCTTGAACTAACCTTCAGTACAATCCAGCAGTTGGGTGTTGCACTTTGGTGCTCACTGACACCTCAAATTGCAGTGCTGCTGCTAAGCTGCATTGTGCACATGGACTGTCACCCAAGTCATGTGTTGGAACAGAACTCTTGGTGTTTAGTCATAAAAGCCTTGTGGTTAACTGCCCAAAACTCTACTTTATTGTGAATGTGTGATCACATTGTAAATATATGTTCCATTTTCACTAGCTGCTGTGTGAGCAAATGTCATTTTGTCTACAGCTGCAAGCATGAAGGTAGCATGCCTATCCACCTTTAGTACCACACAATATCCTAAGGCTATCAGACCAATACCTAACCTTTCCAAAGCATCCCTACCAGCATGATTGTCAGGATTGGATGAGGGAGCATTGGATTTTGTGAAGTGTTCCATTTGTGTGTAACCTTAATGTTTATTAGGCTACATGAACAGCAGAGGAAGATCAAAGCATTAAACGGCATTTACAGTTGGGTTTATACAGTTGTTGCTGATCTTAGCAGCATCAGAACAGTTACAGTCCATAAAAGGTGACTTCCCACAATGGCGGTACTAACATGGCAGTACTTCCAGTGTTACTGTTGCTAATTCTGCTGCACTGTAGGATACTGAAGGTGCTGTACCATTGGAGAAACATATTCCTCATTGAAATGCTGTGGCTCTTATACATTCCTGTCATCTATCTCATCACGTTGTTGTTTCCTCCAATTCTTCAGAGCAGAAATTCTGAGGGTCAAGTGGTGTGTCCTCTGCCTGTATGGTACCAATATGAAGTCCCAGACATGACTGCAAGGAAACCTAATGTTCAGGGCCATTCTATCCACATTGATCCTGATGGAAAGAGATGATTCATTACAGAAACACTGGATAGCATATTGGGTTTCCATCTCCACCTCTGATGGAATATGGTGCTATTGCTCCTCTCTCATCAGCACGTCATTCCACGGAAGATATGTGACTGTGGCTGTCCTGCATCTCCACCGTATCATGAGGGCACCTATGGCTGCAAGCTCTGCATTAGGGGTTGGCTTCACATCAGCTGGAGATTGATGTTGGTCCTGGGCTTGTGGATTCATATGCTACTCATCCTTATGTGTAGCAGCCCTTCATGTAACAGGCACAGGGATGATCACAGCTTTTGTGCCTGGATCCATTAAAGGTGGTTCCAATGTGGGCGAGATCAGAAGCAATGCAGCTTGTCAGTAACATGACCATTCAGCAGTTGCAGCATAGAAATAACATTTAACCAGGGACCTCAAAAACATTGGGACAGCAATGTACATATGGGTAAGGCAAGGCAGAAATGCTATGAGTATCCAAGTAAATGGAAAATGATTGAACGCAAAAGAGCAAGCCATAACCCTGAGATGCACTTGCTCCAATGCATTAGATGATGCATTTCCCTGCATGCAAAGTGGCTTGATGGCAGCAATGCAATGAAAGGTATTGGTGAGCTCCAAAGTGCAGTATTGAAGTGGTGAACTGCGTTATAAGTGAGTCGGAGCTGTGCCATGATTGTGTTGTTAGATTGGTGAGTGTCTCTTGCCAATCTACACTGCCCAGGGAACATGCCCTGAGATGTTGGGGAGTGCTGGGAGAAGGCTGGAGGAGCAAGTGGTGAGCTGGAATCGCCAGGTATCCACTCTGACTTTCCTGTTGGAAATTGTGGCCATCCAGTTACTCTCCTCTGCATGGGTGAAAAATAACCTACATATAAATAAGGCAAGATTAGGTAATGATGAGATATTAATGTATATAAATAGGCCTCTTGCCACTCAGTAGTAAGATGCTCATCTCGCCAATGAACCCTAGGATAGAAAATCAGACTTTTCTTGATGTCCAGTGTCGAATTTTTCAAATGTCAACATATTTTCCCAACTGATTTCCCATTGTTCATGTTATTCATAGTTTGGGAAGATTCTTCCAAGTGTTTCAAATGAAACTGCTGTGACAACCAGTGAGTTGGGATCAGGGTGGGATTTGCATTCCAGTAAGGGTCTCAGCAAATCTCAGCAAGCCATTTCTGAACTGCAACAGAACACATAATTGAAAGTAACTTCTCCCGGTAAAAGCAAGGCGATTTCTCAAGCAAAGTGCAATGAACTGAGAAGTTACATAATACGAATCAATTATTTCTCCAGTGAATTGTAGTGTTTAGAGGATAATTACAATCAAATTATGTGCATGTCATCAATTCCAGGCACTTTCAGCAATGTGATCTATTTGTGAGATTGATGGCTGAACTTCCAGTCATGTCCATTCTGTTTGGGAATAGTTCTGTCACTACATATAGCAATTAAACATGATAGCAGCCCAAACATAATTAAAATTGTTGAAGCTTGCAAAGCAGCTATCAAACTCGAAAGCTTACAAATTTTCATGACAGGCATGTAAAGTATGCAAACAACTGTCAGGTCAATTGAACTTCTATGTTTAAAGAAAGACATTAAGAACATGACAACTTTTACAAACGAAATGAAACCATCACTCTGCAAAGTATCTCTTAATGGAGCAGCAAGAGCCCATTTTTGGTCAATATTTAGAATTTAGTGGTGTTGCGTTGCTATAGTTACAGTTGACACTTTCTGGGATCCCATCTTTGGTCAGTCTTTAGAATTAGCAGCACCCTGTTGCTATAATCACGAGTGATAAAAAATTCCAACTGGTTTTAAAAACAATTTCTTAAGGAGAATATAGTTGGAAGTTTTCATTGTAAAGGCATATCGTATACAGGCATTATAAACATTTGAATAGGTAAAGACAAACTATGAAAACCTGATGGAAGCAAATCTTTCCAAATAATGCCTCAATCTGTCTGCGTGGACTAGATAATGATGCATTTTAGTTTGTCCTGGAGTGTTATTATTCATGATTTATCAACGTTTAGCCAAAGTAATTACTGGAAAATTAAAATTTTGGATTTATTCATATTAATGTGCGTTTCCATTTGTGCAGAGTCTTAAATTAGGACTTAAATGTTAAAATAGTTAATTATCTGCCCCATAGAAGGTGAGTGGAAGTAATGATTTTGCCTCTGTTTATAAATGATATATATCAACAATTAATTAATGGATGGGTTTCAACCAAACCCTATACACAGATATGATATGGCATGAGGGAGAACCGTTTAGTTTTTGGTGAAAGTACAGATCAGTATCCTGGAACTTTTAAAAAGTATCTGTTAAGATTAGGAGATAGGCTGAATTGATTTGCTTTCAAGAATGCTAAGAGTTGTTTTATTTGGAATGATGCTGATTATCTCAACTGTTGTGGTACCATTAGTCACAGCTGCAAGCAGAAATTTCAGAGCAGGTTGTTGGATGTGAATTAGCCTGAAATTTCTTCAATGAGAGAGAAAGTCTTATTAAAAAAAAAGTTCTTTCTTTCCCTTTACTGTCAGAGATTTGCTGTGCAGTGTTTGTATACAATAGAAGGTTAAGGTGGTTCATGGACTGTCAGGCTACCTATATTTTCTGCAGTCTTAAGGTGTCTGTGTTTCCTATACTATAGGATATGTCAGGTTTTAGCCTCTTTTCTGGTTATTAGAAGGGGCTACTCCTAAATATTTGGTTGCACATTAGTCCTGATGCGAAGGTCAAAGACATCCTTATATTTCTGCACTGAGCCTGGCCAAGGTGTCCATCAACAGGTGCAAGCAGCAGGCTATGGAGGGAGTTCATAGACCCAACTGCCTGCTTCAATATTATGGCCACCTCCATGCCTGAGCACGCCTGGAAAAGGAAATTGTAGTGTCCACTAGTAGGTTTGAAGCCTTCTATGATCTGTGAACACTGTGGGTGCTATAGTGCCCTATCTCTGTTTGTAGATAAATTTGAATTTAAATTTAACATTTACTTAAAAATTTGACAGATGTTTCCATACCCCTTTAAGCAGCTGCCACTAATTTAATTTGAATAAATTTTGTTCAATGAGATTTCTTTTCAGAGTATAAAAAGACATTTTTTCCAGCTTTGTAGTTACAGCGCATCAACCAGGCACCATAAGGAAAATCTGTGTAATTGTATTAATGTTGAATTAATACAATGTGTTGGGTTAAGTGCTCTACTGAGTGCCCTCTTCAAATGTTAATGAATTCAGGAGAAAGCTCCACCCAGAAAGTCTATACAATGTAAAACTTGTTACAATCAGCCAAAGGCTGAGTTGGCATATTGGAGGGGAACAATAAATTAGTTTGTCTATATTTACTTTTATTGAAAGGAGGCTCCCAAGATATGGAAAATGATCCAGATTTTCCAGGATCATAGAATCATACAACACAGAAGAGGCCCTTCAGCCTATCAAGTCTGTACTGACAATCACACTGTTGATCTTAATCGCTAGGAGGGAGGGGTGAAAGGAGTTTGGTTAGTGAAGAGTCAATTTTCTCATATCCTTTGGGGGAGAGGTTTATCATGGAGCTTAGTTTCTGAGTGAACTGAAGCTCCATGACTGTGATGGGAGTGTTTTTGTTTTCATTTCAAGGCAATGTCTGTTGAACAGTTTCCCTTCTGTTCTGTAGATTATCTCCATGGCTGTGGAAAATTTGCTGATTATGAGGTATCATTGTGCAACAAGGAGATTGGAGATGAGGTTTGGTGCAATGACGCAGCCCTGCTTGATACAATGAGTACAGAGATAGGGTTTATGGTTGTTTCATCATGAGGAACACTGCTCGCCTCATCATGGCAAAGGATGGTCACAAACTCCTAAAGGCAGCCAAATTTGTGGAACGTACTCCATAAGCCTGTGTGGCTTTGAGATCAAAAAAGACCATGTGGTGCCAGTAGTGTTTCTTGCACTTCTTTTGAATTTCCCAAACAACGCAGTTTGCATCTGTGATGCTTCTCAAGGGGTGAAAACTGCATTGCAAATCTAGAAGGAGCTCCTTATTTCTTGGAAAGAGGAAACTCTTGTGCCTCAAGAGGCATTTCAGCTTTTATTTCAAATCTTCAGCATCTGCAGTTGTTCATTTTATTTTAGTTCCACGGATATTCCTATCTTGTATGTGTGTGTGTGTGCCAGATAAGATGTAAAGTACCTAATTTCAAATCAGCAACAAGATTCCTTTAGTTACTGCAGTTGGACTGATCTCCCTGCTTGAATATAGTCACAATCAGAGCCTCCTTGATAGATACATAAATGTCAGAAGAAAGGACTATAAGGAAATGCAGATTGGATTAAATGAATACGGGTAGGCGAAGGTTATGTAGAACATTAACACTGGATTGGTTAGGTCAAATAATCTTCTTCTGTGCTGTAAATTCTTGATAATTCTGTGTAATTACATGAAGTGAGTAACATCTTGCACAGACTACAGACTCATAGAATTCTCAATATAATGATTAAATTGGCAAATAATGCCAACAATGACTAGATGTGACTAAGGATTGTACCTTGAAGCATGGGGGGAAAAAAAAATGAAATGCAGGAACCATTTGTACATTCATCTTTTATAACCTAGTTTGTCATACATAAAACCTATAGTTGCAAATAAAGATTTTTATCATTTTCAACAAAGCAATGTGGTCAGGTTTTTGGTGTGGGGCTGGATGAACACAGCAAACCAAGCAGCATCAAAGGAGCAGGAAAGCTTGACGTTTCGGGCCTAGACCCTTCATCCAGCCCCACACCTTGTTATCTCGGATTCTCCAGCATCTGCAGTACCTTTTATCTCTGGTCAGGTTTTTGGTGAGCTAATGCACATCTGCACCGTTTATTATCTTACTGAATGGCAGACCAGGGTTGAAGAGCAGAATGGCCAATTTCTGCTCCTCCATCCTATGTTTCCAAGGTCAGGATAATCATTAATGACCAAGGCATGGGAGCAATGTTAGAGTAAAGCCAGCGATTCTCAAATGGTACACATAAAGCTTAATATATGCTTCACTGTCCTATTATTTGTGATAGTGCACATGTATGTTAAAAGAAGTTGGCTAGACAATATGTCAATCCTGCCGTTCATGGTCATTTACAATTAGGCACTTTACATTTTAACTGGCACACAGACATACAAGGCAGGATTACCCATGGAACTAAAACAAAACAAACAACTGCAGATGGCGGAAATTTGAAATAAAAACCAAAATCACTAGCTTGCTTCTCAAGAGTCATTGGACTCGAAACATTAATGCTGTTTCCTCTTCACAGATGCTCCAGACTGGCTGGGTTTCTCCAGTAATTTCTATTTTTATTTTTTTAAAATATATGAATCTGTCAATTTATGCATTTGCTAAAAAAAGTTTTATCTCAATTTGCAACTGATGCTGTGGTAAATATTGTGACAAATTTCAACAGTAATGAATTGTTACAATCCTCATAGAGACTGAGGATGTTTTAGAAGACAGGAATTTAAGACAGGATGTGACGTTTTTTTCCTGTCAGAGGGTAGTGAATCTGTGGAATTCTGTACTGCAGTGGGTTGTTCAGAACGGATTGTTTAATATATTCAAGGCTGAGGTAGACTGATTTTTAAACAGTACAGGAATCGAGAGTAATAGGGATAAGGCAGGAAAGTGGGTTTGAGGATTATCAGATCAGCCATGGATCTAATTGAAAGGCAGAGCAGACTTGATGGGGCTGAATGAGCATCCTCTGCTCTTAGTCTTATGGTCCAACAAAGCTGCAAACAGAATGCAAATTAATTGACAGGATTTCACTTTATAAAACCGGTGCTGTAATAACTGATTACATTCAACATAATTCAAAGTTTAACTGATATGATATTTCAAATAAACAGGTAAATTTAACTTGAAGTAGTTAATACAACAAAACTATGCTTTTCTGATACAAAGAAGGTGCTTTTAAAATCATATCTCCTCACCTGCAGTTATTAGGAACTGGCTTATCTCAACTAATTTTCCTTGACTTTAGTCAGAGGGTGGTAGACTTTATCATACATAATTTGGGCTTGCATTGTCCAACTAGCCCCACACCCAGAGGATGAAAGCCAGTTACTTGCTTCCTGACAGACTAAAATAAAGATATGTTTTTCACTAGATTTAGTTTTCCCAGACATTATAAACAGAAAATGTTCCCCATCAAAGGGAATCGGAGTTGGGTTCATTGTACATTTGATATAGAAGGTTAGCTGTGACTATTTAAATTTTAACTATAAATTTTATATAATAAAACAGCAAGCAGTTTTGATGGTTGTACAAATGGTATGAATCTAAAAGCTAAATTATATCCTGGGAAGAAAAGATAACATTCTTATTTCTATGAGAGAATTCAAACTTCAAACCTGACGTAGTACAAACATAAGACTTCCACAAAAAGCAAAGACATACATTAAACAATAAGAGTCACTGGATTCAGAACACTGAATCTGCTTTCTCTTCATAGATGCAAACAGCCCTCCTGAGTTTCTCCAGCAATTTCTGTTTCTGTTAAACATCAAAGTGATATTATCGAGAACCCCAAGAATGTGAGACTCGTTAGGTTCTGAATGAATCTCAGGTGGAGGTGATCAACACCAACACCTCTCTTCTAATGAACCTAATCGTTTCAGTTATGTTGAAGGATTTGTTACTAATCTTTTTTATAATTAAAAGATGGTGTGGAAGATGGTCGTTTGATCAATAAAAACCACCCTTAATCATATTAGGTGAGGAGGCCTAAAGTGTCTCTCACTTACACAATCTGTTCCCATTGTAATCAGGTTATAGAGTAAAAAAGTCGTACAGCATGGAAACAGACCCTTCAGTCCAACTCGTCCATGCCAACCAAGTTTACCAAACTAAACGATCCCATTTACTTGCAATTGGCCCATATCCTTCGAAACCCTACCTATTCATGTGCCTGTCCAAATGTCTTTTAAATGTTGTAATTATAGTCACCTCTACCATTTCTTCTGGCAGTTCATTGCACACACAAACTACCCTCTTGTGTGAAAATGTTGCCCCCTCAGGTCCCTTTTAAATCTTTCTCCTATCACCTTAAAAACAAGCCCTCTAGCTTTGAACTCCCCTAACCTAGGGAAAAGACCTTTGCTATTCAACTTATCTATGCCCCTCACGATTTTATAAACCTCTGTAAGGTCACCCCTTAACCTCCTATGCTTCAGTGAAAAAAGTCCCAGCCTATCCATCCTCTCCTCATAACTCAAACCTGGTAACATCCTTATGAATGTTTTCCAAAACTCCTCCAATCTAATAATATTCTTCCTATAGCAAGGCGACCAGAACTGCACACTACTCCAGAAGAGGCCTCACCACTGTCCTGTACAACACAACATGATATCCCAACTCCGAGACTCAATGGTCTGAGCAATGAAGGCAAAGGTGTCAAATGCCTTCTTAGCCACCCTGTTTATCTGTGATGCCACTTTCAAAGAACTATATACCTGAACCCCTAGGTATCTCTGTTCAGCAACAGTCCCCGGAGCCCAACTATTAACTGTATAAGTGCTGTCCTTTGTCTTACTAAAATGCAATACCTTGCATATATCCAAATTAAACTCCATCTATATCTCCTCAGCCCATTGGCCCAAGTTGATCAAGATCCCTTTGTAATCTTAGATGACCTTCTTCACTGTCAACCATACCACCAATGTTAGAGTTATTCGCAAACTTACTAACCATGCCTCCTAAATTCTCATCCAGATTGTTTATATAAATGACAAACAACAATTGATCCAGCACTGGTCCCTGTGGGGGACACCGCTGGTCACAGGCCTCCAGTCTGAAAAACAACCCTCCACCACTACCACTCTCTGTCTCCTACCATCAAGCCAATTCTGTATCAAATTGACAAACTCTCCCTGAATCCCATGTGATCTTTTACTAACCAATTTACCGTGTGGACCCTTGTCAAAGGCTTCACTAAAGTCCAGGTAGACAACGTCTACTGCTCTGGCCTCGTCAATCTTCTTGGTCATGTCTTCAGAAAACTCAATCAAGTTTGTGAGACACGATTTTCCTCACACAAAATCATGCTGACTATCCCTAATCAGTCCTTGCCTCTCCAAATGCATGTAAATCCTATCTTTCAGAGTCCCCTTTCCAACCTACCCACCACTGATGTCAGACTCACAGGTCTGTAGTTCCAGGCTTCTCTTTACAGCCTTTCTTAAATAAAGGCACAACATTAACCACCCTTCAACCCTCTGGCACCTGACCCATGGTTATAGATGATGCAAGTTGCCTGTTCAATGTCTAAGAAATGTCCATTTATATTCATTCTTGAGAAACTAGGGCTTGTTAACAGTCCAAGTTAGTCAATTAGAAAACAAGAACATAAGAAATAGGAGCAGGAGTAGGCCATCTGGCCCATCAAGCCTGCTGCACCATTCAATAAGATCATGGCTGATCTTTTTGTGGATTCAGTTTGACTTATCAACCCGCTCTCCATAAGCCTTAATTCCTTTACTTCACTATTCCTTAATTTTGGGTAATGTTCTGCAACCAGTTAGATAAAAAGACTAGGGGCTTAGCATTCCTTTCTCAGTTTATGGTTTTATTAGCTGAATGGCAACGCATCCCAGTGCTATTCATCATCACAAAATTAGTGGCTTTTAGGTGTAAGTAATCTTTGTCAGCAATTTCATTTGATTTAAAGGGACCTTTTATTTCTGGACATCTTCATTCTTAGAAGAATGCTGCTTGCTGTAGGTTTTACTGAAAAGTAACTTTTCAATTAACTTCTTGTATTGATTCCATAAATTGTAGCTCTTCTTCCTTCAAACAAACACTTGTACAATTTCCCATACAAATGTGGCACCATATGCAATCTCGCATGCTTTCCAACTTTGCCTCTGATACATAGGATCTCTCACTTCCTATTCATTGCATTTAGTCCTCAAGTCACTTTCAAGGGGAGGCATATTCCAAGTGACACTGATACCCCAGCCTAATTTCTCCAGCTAGACTCCAATTAGTCTTGATGGCTTAGAATCCCTGGAAACTCCCTTTACAGACTTCTATCAATGGTCTGGTTGGTGCTAGAAAAATGAAACAGAAACATGAGCCTTGTCCAATCCATCAACTTTGCTATTCCCATCTTCAGCTCTGTAGATTTTAAGTATATCACATGTACAGCAACCCAGTCCCATCTCCATCCTCAGACTTATTCCAGCTTTTCACTCGAATCTGTTTTGAAATGCAGTTTCATTTGATTTCTAGATAACAAGCGTGGGGCTGGATGAACACAGCAGGTCAAGCAGCATCATAGGAGCAGGAAAACTTGACGTTTCGGGCCGAAACCCATTTGATTTCTAATTTGATTCTTTTATTCTTACTTGCAACCTAATAGCAAACTATCCCAACAGCAGCATACCCCTTTCCCCGAATAATCTCAGTTTCACTTGATTCTTCAAGAGACCATTGCGAAAGTAAATACAGGTTTTCCCTAAAGAACATAAGTTTTCACAACATGTGTGCAATCCAGAACGCTTCATATCACTTGATTTTTCTGACATTAAGATTGTAAAATACTGAGGAAATAAGTAGAAAGATATCAGCCCAAATTTCATTGATCTTCACTGTGCTGGCAAAAGTAATGAGCACTTAGCAATTACAATCTGAATATAATTTCCACATAATCATTAACAAATAGTCATCATTAAAAGAACTTGTAATGCTAAGTAGAGTTTATAACATCCTCAGGAGGTTTCAAAGTGCTTCACAATCAGTTGATTATTTAAATTGGACGGAGGAGGGGTGGGGCTGAGGAAAGTAGATGGGGTGGTGATAGGTGAGCGTAGGTAGGGAGTGGTGGGGATTGGTCAGTGGGATGGGTGGGACGGATAGGTGGGAGAGAAGATGGACAGGTTGTGTCAGGTCAAGGAGGCAGGGATGAGAGGGAGGGTTGGACATGGGATGAGGCCGGGGGTGGGGATATTTTAGAACTGGTAATTTTCATGTTTAGGCCATTGGGCTGTAGGCTCCTGAGGCGGAATATGAGGTTCTGATCCTCCAGTTTGCGGGTGATGTCATTGTGACACTTGAGGACGCCCAGGATGGACATGTCACCCAGGGAGCG
The DNA here is from genome assembly GCA_024137785.1 of Ginglymostoma cirratum. Classification (NCBI taxonomy): domain Eukaryota; kingdom Metazoa; phylum Chordata; class Chondrichthyes; order Orectolobiformes; family Ginglymostomatidae; genus Ginglymostoma; species Ginglymostoma cirratum. The sequence goes on from JAHRHZ010000087.1 coordinate 17,894,074, forward strand.
GGAGGGGGAGTTAAAATGGTCTGGAAGATGTTGTCGTTTGTTGCATACAGAGCTCAGATGCTCTACGAAACGGTCTCTGAGTCTACACTTGGTCTCACTGATGTAGAGGAGGTCACATCAGGAGCAGTGGATACAGTCGACTAAGTTGGTGGATATACAGGTGAACCCCTTTCTAATGTGAATGGTTTGCTTTGAGCCTTGAATACAGGTGAGGGGGGAGGGGTAGGCGCAGGTGTAGCACTTCCTGCTGTTGCAGGGAAAGGTGCCGGGTGTGGTCAGGTTAGTGGGGAGTGTGGAGCGGATGAGGCAGTTACAGAGAGAGCGGTCCTATGAAAGGCAGAAAGGGCTGGGGAGGGAAATATCTCTTTGGTCGTGGGGTTGGATTGTAGGTGGCTGAAGTGGTGGAGAATGATACGTTGGATGGGGAGGTTAGTGGGGTGATACGTGAGGTCAAGGGGGATTCTGTCTTTATTATTGTTGGAGGGAGGGGGTATGTGGGCAGAAATACAGGAAATACAAGAAGTGCGGTTGAGGGCATTTTTGATCACTGGAGGGGAAAGTTACAGTCTTTGAAATTGGAGGACACCTGGGATGTTCGGGAGTGGAATGCCCCATCTTGGGAGCAGACGCGGTGGAGGCAGAGGAGTTGGGACTATAGGAATCGCATTCTTGCCGGAGGGTGGGTTAGATGAGGTATAGTCCAGGTAGCTGTGGGAGTTGGTGGGCTTGAAATAGATGTCACTTGATGCAGTGACCAGAGATGGAGATGGAGAGATCCAGGAAGGAGAGCGAGGTATCGGAGATGGTCCACGTGAATTTGAGGTTGGGGTGAAAGGTGTTGGTAACTATATCAAGTTGAGATCATTCAAAATTTTGCTGTCACATGTTCTAATTCACACTAAGTTCTGTTCATCCATCACCCCTAGACTTGCTCATCTTAGCCTTTCTTTCTTTCTTTCTGTTGTTCTTTCTTTGCTTGTTTGTTTCTTTCTTTCCTGGTATTCTTTTGAAGAGAGGAGGATGCTTAGTGCAGAGTTTAACCTGTGACAGGAACTTGCCTGTGGGTCCTTTCAACATAGGGAGACAATTCCACGATAGTTACTCTGTAGTTCTGGCTGCCTAGGAGCCCCTCCCTCTTTTACTGAATGTCATAGACATGTTGGAAATACTAGCAGGTTGAAGACTAGTCTGTTTGAAGACGTCATGAACGTGCCTTACATAGCCTTCAAATCCCGAACCTGGAGATTCTGGCTCAGAGGCAGGGATGCTAGTATGACCATGAGATGATTTACACATGGTGACCTACTCTGGTTCCCAGTTAAGGACACCTTTATTTTAAAATTGCTATCCTTGATTTCAAGTCTCTCCATAGCATTTCCCCTCCCTATCTCTGTGATCTCCTCTAGCCTCAAAACCCTCGCAGATGTCTGTCTTATTTATTTCTGGACCCTAAAGCATCCCAATTTTAATCAGTTCACCACAGTTGGCTGTATCTTCAGCTGCTTAGGCCTCAAGCTCTGGGATTCTGTCCATCTGTTTAAGATGCTGCCCGAAACCCAACTTATTGATCAACATTTTGGTTAATTGTCCTGTTTGCCTTCTATGGATTGGTAACAAATTTTGCTTTATCACAGTGAGACACACAGGGATGTTTTGTTGCATTAAATATTATGTCTTCTTGAGGGATAAATGTAGAACTTGTCATTCCACTTTGATTATTGTCTTAATCCTTTATTTCCACTTGAGCAGAGAATCCTGTTTTAATGGTGGTGGGATGAGGATTTAAAAACCATAATCAACAAAAACATTTATAGGCACTTGGAAAGATTTGAGTTAATTAAGGAGAGTCAGCATGAATGTGTAAAAGTCAGACTGTGTTTGACTAATCTAATTGAATTTTGTGATGAAGCACAAGACAAGGCTGATGAGGGAAATGTTGCCTATGTGTATTCGAGGAAAGTGCTTGAAAACTACTGCATGCTCAAAAAGCTGCTTAATAAAACTGATGTTTCTGGACTAGGATGAGCAACATCAACTTAGATAAATAAAAAATTGGCTTAAGTATGGAAAAGAAAGTGGAGGATGGTAGCTAGTGTTGTCCCCCCAGGGTCAGTACTCAGGCCACTGCCATTTTTGCTGCATAGAAATAATTTGGATAGGAAAACATAAAGTTTGAGAATCAAACTTGGAGGGGTGGCAAATGATGAGAATGATGCCAATTGACTACAACGTGACATAGGTTAGTAGCATTGGCAGACAACTGGGAAGTGGAACGGTGTATTTTGACAGAAAGGAAAGAGAAAGGCACATAAAGGCAGAGTTCTAAAGAGGGACTTGGGGTGTCACGTGGATAGATCTTTGAATGTGGCAGATCATAATGAAAGAGTAGACAGCAAAGCACCTGGAATTTTGGGTGTCATTATTAAAGGTAGTGCATATGAAAGCAGTGAAATTCTGTTGAACCTTTATGAATCTGGTTAAACCAAAGCTAGAATACCACATCTGGTGTTGGTCAACGCATTTTAGCAAGGATGTGAAGGTTTTGAGAGGCTGCAAAAGAGATTTATCATACTGGTTACAGGGATGGCAATTTCTAGTTACAAGGTTAATTGGAAAGGTTGGAGCTTTTCTTACAGCAGAGAAGGAATGAGGGGAGATGTGGTAAAAAAATATAAGATTATGACAGGTTTGGCTGAGGCAGCCAAAGAAAAGCCATTCCCATTAATTGATTTTATAAGGCTAGAGGACTCAAGGTTTTCAGCAAGAGCTTCTGGGAAGGTAAGCAAAAAAAAAATCTTCTGTGCAATGACTGGTAACGACCTGGAACACTCAGTCTACAAGGGTGCCAGAAACAGCAATGATCAGGAAGTTCAATGGGCATTGAAGAAAATAAACTTACAAAGCTTTCTATTTACAGTAGCGGAATGAATTTGAATGGATTACTGCACCATCATTTGGTTTTAAAGACCTCGTTCTGTGCGCTAATGATTTTATGAGCAATATTTATTGCCATTCCCAATGGTGAGTTACCGGAAAGAACCTTACCACCTTCCTACTTCCACTCGGGAAAATCTTTGGGAAAGCCTTTGGATGGTCTGTTATGGACACATGCTTTTGCCAATTGACAGCTATGTCAGGAACCAAGATAGTCTTGGGTTCTGAGTGGGTGTGGTGCTGACAGCAGCTCCTCCTCCCTGATGGTACTGCTATTAATTAGAACCGCTGGCCTCTATTTAGCCAGAGTTCATGGTGGCCACAACTTCCACCCTTGGTCCTTGGTATTAGACAAGGGCCATCATTGTCTGGTTAAGTGCCCGAGTCCCTTTTTTTAGCTGACACCACTTTGGCTGGCAGGAAGTGGGATGTGAATCACAGGCCAGAAGCCCAAAGTCACAGGGCTGTTTTAAATTCATACTGACTTCTAATAGATTATGTTGTCACTGCTCCAAGAGTGTTAAGCTATAGTGTGGGAGTCATCAATTTATCAAGCAGGTGTAAACAGTCTTGAAGGCATATTAGATAAGCTGACACATCAAAGATTTTGCAGAAGATAACAGCTCATGGTGTTTAGATAGCAAATTATGTCTGGATAGAATATTTGCAGGCTGTCAGAAAACAAGGTATGCATAAATTGGCCTTTAGTATCATAGAATCCTTACAACGCAGAAAGAGGCCATTTAGTCTATAAAGTCTGCAGCGATCCTTTGAAGGGCATCCCATCCAATCCCTGTAACCTTGCATTTCCTATGGGCAACCCACCCAGCCTACACATCCCTGGTACACTACAGGGGAATTTACCATGGCCAATGCATCCAACCTGCACATTTTTGGACTGTGGAGGAAACTAGAACACCCAGTAGAAATCTATATAAACATGGAGAGAACATATAAGATGCACACAGACAGTCACACTCGGCTGGAATTGAACGTGGATCCCTGGCGCTGAGAGGCAACGATACTAACCACTGAGCCACTGTGCCGCCCATATGTGACAAGTCAAATCCAGCACAAATCTGTGCTGCAGCTTCCACTTTTTACAATTTACATCAATGATTTACATGAGGGTGTGAATGCATGGTGGTTAATTTTGTAGGCAACAACAGATAGGTAGTAAAATATGTTCTGAAGAAGATGTAAGGAAGTTGCAGACATATACAGATAGGTTGAATGAGTGGGCAAAAAGCTGGCAGATGGAGTATAGTTTGGGAAAATGTGAAGCTGTTCACTTTGGCAGGAAGATTAAAAAAAAGCAAACAATTACTTAGATGAAGAATGACTGAAGAATTCTGAGCTACAAAGGGATTTAGATGTTTTGGTGTATGAGATGTAGAAGGTAAGTATGCAGATACAGGACGTAAAAAAAAGGCTATCCTTTATTACCAAAGGAATTGATCGTAAAGGTAAGGACCTTGTATTTCAGTTGAGCAATGTATTGGTGAGACAACATGAAAAACATTACGTACTGTTTGGATTACCTTATTTAAGGAAGGATGTAAATGTATTGGAGATAGTTCAGAGGAGGTATACTAGATTGATATCTGGAATGCCTGGATTGTCTTAGGAGGAAGAGTAGGAATGGTTTGGTGTTTTCCCAGATGGAATACAATGTGAGAAAGTGTGAGGTTATGCACTTTGGTAGGAAGCTTAGAAGTGTAGACTATTTTCTATCTCAAAAGGCTTTGGAAACAGAAGCACAAAGAGACTTGGGAATCCTGGTTCAGGATTCTTTTTGGATTAACATGCAGGTTCAGTTGGCAGTTATGAAGGCAAATGCAATGTTAGCATTCATTTCAAGAGGACTAGAATACAAGGGCAGAGATGTACTGCTGTATAAGGCTCTGGTCAGATTGCGTTTGGAATATTATGAGGAGTTTTGGGCCCCAATTCTACGGAAAGATGTGCTGGCCTTGGAGGAGGTACAGAGGAGGCTTATAAGAATGATCCCAGAGATGAAGGGCTTGTCATATGAGGAGTGGTTAAGGATTCTGGGTCTGACTCGATGGTGTTTACAAGATAATGGGGACTCTCATTGAAGCTCATAGAATAATGAGAGACTGGATAGAGTGGACATAGAAGCCAAGTTACTGAGCATATTTATGTTAGATAGTTTTTCGATTGGTAAAGAGATTAAAAGTTATGGGCAGAAGGCAAGAGAAAGAGGTTGAGAAACATATCAACCATGACCAAATGGTGGAGCAGACTAGATGCACCATTATGGCTTAATTCTGCTGCTGTGTCTTATGGTCTAATATTTCACTTGAAAGTGGACACAAGTTTGAATCTATAGTAGTGAGTTAAAAATAATGCTACAGTCAGCAAAGTGCAGCAAACCAACAAGATCTGTCATCCCAAAAGATGCGAAGCATTTCTTCACATTTGCAAATCTTTTGGCACCAAAAGCCATTGGGCGTGCATCTGTAGGAAATCTGGTTTCAAAAGCCATGCCAGATCCCAGAACAGAACATAGGTGACAGATAAGATGGCACAACAGCACAACACTAGCAACTTGGACCATCTTAAAGAATGTGCACCTATGCAAGAATTGATGGAGTGCATAGTCAACTAATAAAGATAAATTTCAGAGATAACCAAGCTGGCCATAGTGTTAATCTCAAGCACTATGTTAACTGTTTAAGACAATCGCAAGCTTTTACAATCATTAACATCACATGCCCTGAAAGGGCGGGGTGTCAAATATTAAAAGCTAAATTGACATGGGAGCCAGTGGCAACATACTATCACTGCACATCCTGAAAGACATGTAATTCAGTAAGTGGTGCTATATGGTAATAATGGCACAGGAGGCGGTCTCACAACGTACAATGGCTTACCAATTCTATGCATTGGCACATTGACACTGCAGAGTCAACCAGCAAGTTCATCTTGGCTTCTTGAAATCTTCTACCTGGCAAATACAAATGTCAATCAGTGAAAGAACTGCCAGTGTGCACACATCTCCGTGTAGTAACAATTCATGAGATTCATACCATTCCTTCCGTTGTGGAATGGACTAGGTGTGATACATCAAATCAGTCAACAATTTCAAACAGATGCACCCAAACCTCTTCAACATGAGCAACAACAGTGGTGCAATATTTCATCTTGAGGATTGTACAACCCCTTTTATTGACCCTTCAAATAAGTGCAGTGTGCACATTCAGATGAAGCTTTGTGCAGAAATCTATGAGATGGAACTAAATAGTATCATTTCTAAGGTCAACCACCGCATGGATTGGTGTAGCTCCATCACATGTGTCCTAAGGAAAGATGGCAGCACAAGATTATATGCTTAGATCCAATGCACCTCAACCTTTAGCTTAAGAGGTGTCCACCTAGAATGCCAACTCTGCAAGAGTTAAATCGTAAATGTGTTGGAGCCAGGTTCTCTTCCAAACTGAAACAAAATCAGAAATTACTGGACATTGCTCCAGAACTCTGAAGAAGGGTCACTGGACCCGAAATGTTAACCCTGCTTTCTCTCCATAGATGCTGCCAGACCTGCTGAGTTTTTCCAGCAATTTCTGACTTTGTTTCTGACTTACAGTATCCACAATTCTTTGTTTTCTTTTCCAAACTGGATGTGAAACATGGAGCAACTAGATAGTGGAAGAATCCCAAGAGCTCATAATATTTTGGATACCGTTTGGACGGCTCTATTTCTTAATATTAACATTTGGTTATCAGTTAACCAAAACTTATTCCAGCAGCACATGGATAGATGTATTGAAAATGCAACTGGCTGGCTTTGCATAGCTGATCATGGTTAAGGATAAGATTTTTTTCAAATAAGATGTTTGAAGATTTTTTTTATCTTAAGTATAAAGGGGATGTGGTGTTGTCTCATCACCATGTCATAGTATCTGATGTCAACGTATAAATGTCTCAGACACTATCTTAATTGGTGTTATTTGACATTTGAAGGAAGTATGCTATTGTTTGTAACTGAAAAGCTTAATATTAACCTAGGCACTAAAGTGCCTGAAGGTGTAACAAGTGTGCATATATGTAGAGCTGTAATAAACATCACTTAAATTGTCTGGTACTACGTTACCTATGTTCTGTTCTGGGAGGTAACATCAGTATTGTTGCATCATTCATAAGTATCCTGCTGGCAGCAAAGCCCACACCACCGTGGCAGATCGGTAATGCAAATTACCTTTATACACATTGTTGTGTCAATTATATGTGGTGTCATTATGATAAAAATCATATGCAGATGCTTCCCTAAAGAGTTTATCAAATAGTTTATGAAGATATTCACCCCTGAAACATAGTATTCCTTGCCTCCTTTTCAGCCTGGTTTTTAAGGATTGCAGAAACGAACCTATTCAGGTAGACCTATAGCAAAAGGAAAAACCAGTAATACTTGAAAGTGAATATACTAATCATACTGGGTCTCTATTTTGAGGTATAGGAGATGACTTAAACCAGAATGGTTCATTCACAAGTTTTACTATTTTTTCTTCTGTGATATAACTGCATATATAGCCATGAAGCCATATAGTGGCTTTAGTGAGTTAATTACTTGATGGAATCAATTTTAACAACCTGTGGAATTATTGTGCCTTTACATTACAGAAAATGGAATGTGAAAATGTTTATACTGACAAGCACATTTCATTCAACATAGTGAGGCTGGAGAATAAGCAAATATGATAAAGAGGACCAGCTCTTCAATAATGCAATTTTATTTTTTACCATTAGAGGTTTAGTTATCATCAACTGAAATAGTTCTTTTCTCTGTAATTGCGAAGAAAATCAATACTTTTGACAAGGTATCACAAATCAAACAACTGTTCAGTGACAGGATTTTTGATTGCAGATCACTGCATTTATCTGTCTTGACTTTGAACATTACAACATGCATTTGACTGTGACACTGGCAAGTTTTCTGTGAGCAGTCAATAGATTACAGGGGAAAGGTAACTTAATTAAAGTTGTGCTGTCTATATGCTTGATATTTTCTAGTCTTAAAACGCCAGGTTTGCAAATAAATTTCCTTTAACCATTTCTGTGATTTTCTGCTTACAATGCATGTGCGCAATACACTTGGAGTATCGGTTATAGGAAAATGGATAATGAATTTTATAGAGTCAGTGTCTCCACCTTCTCAGCATAAAAAAATTGGGCTGATGGGGGGAGTCTGTTGAACCCACCTTCACTTAGACAAAGCACCTTGCAGCCATTTAATGTCTATGTAATTTCTTGTGACTTTAACCCCCAGTCCTCAAAGATACTCTGGCTCTGAGAGCTGCCAGCTAAGAAAGTAGCCAGCTCTCCTGTACCAGCAGTACCACTAGGAGTGGTTGCCTTTGCTAGGACTACAGCAGACTCTGGCATGGAAGGTGGTGATATGGGGCACCCAGGACAGTAGCAAGAGGCAGAGCTGCTGGGGGCATCTTAAAGAGAAAGGGTAAATGAATGTTTCAGGTCAGGTTTGGCTTTATCCAAACTGTTATATTGGTGGATCTGCACTAAAAAAACATTGATCACACTTTTTTCTCTCACATAATGGGGTGGAATTTAATAGCTTTGGTACTAACCTGGGCCAATGGCTGGAAAGCTGGTGGCAACACTGTTACAGCACTAGATTCTGGGAACCCTAGTGAGGTTAAATAGTTATCAGTTAACTGCCTGCTGTTGGGGTGCCTAAGCCCTGAACAATGAAAAGCCCAACTCAGATTGCTGACAGATCTTCATTCTGAACAGCAGCACTTTTGTTTTCCTTTCTCAATTATTCTTCTTTAAGCCTGCACATGAAGAATTATCTTAACTTGCTGTTGTTGCCTCAACCAGGATCTGGGGTTCATTTGCACTACAGGTGATCCCACCACACTATACACTCTCACATATACACACACACACGTACATACACACGTATTCTCTCACACAAACACTCACATACACAAACACACACATGTTCTAACATAGATCCTCTCTCATACACACAGTCTCTCAAGCGTGCACACACACACAGACACACTCACTCTCTCTCTCCCACATGTACAGATACGCGCACACACACTCTTTCTGTCTCACGCACACAATACCTCTCTCCCAACCCCCCAACACACACACACACCCTCTCTGTCTGTCTCTCTCTCTCTCACACTCATACACGCGCGCACACACGTCTATTAATCCATGAGTGAATTTGTATTTGCAGATGCATTCTATTCAAAAAGCACACAATTTATAGACAGTCAGTCAATGTGGCATTTTATAAGTTCATATTTTAGAACTAAAACCAGACTGACTCCAAACCAAAACAAACAGATTCTAAACAAGGCTCACATCTAACATGCACTGTCTGACGTAAAATGTCGCCTCTTCTTTACACTAATAAAACCTTTAGTTCTCTCAGGGCAGTGACTTGAAAGAAATTTGAGGATTTACATATACGTATTAATCAATTAAAACCTTCTAACTGATTAAAGGTTTAATAGCATCTTAGGTTTGTTTAATACATCCTCATCAGTTGTGTGACCCTTTGATCATTTACTTGTAAATTCTGTGTTCTGTGTGCTCCTTTCTCACTTTACCTGACAAAGGGGCTATGCTTCAAAAGATTGTGTTTTCCTGTTGGACTATAACCTGGTGTTGGGTGATTTCTGACCTTGTTTCACCCCAGTTCAACACCGGCACCTCCATACCATTGTTAACTTTGTCATCAAGTAAATAATTCAGAGACATGTTAATCATTCTTCAAAATCTCAACTGCATACTTCTAACTTGATTTGTTAGATGGAGTACAACGGTTTGTGACCTTTCTTCTTGAGATCAAATTTGCTCTGGGTGACAAGGAATTAGTTTCTTTCATGGCTACTCAATTTAGGTTTATCCCCTCAGCCACCAGTGGGCTTTTACTGGTCTTACTGCTTTTCTAAAGGCTTGTTTCCCCATTACTTTTTGAGACTTGTATTGCTCTGGTAGTTTCTCTGGAGGGTTTTCTGTACAGAAACATTTCCTTTACAGCAGTAGATCAGCCCTCGGGCTTTTCTGGTGGCTCGCTAGGTCTTAAAACTGCATTGATTTCTTGAAAAACCAACTATTTGAATTGTTCACTTCTCCAAGTGATCTCGGGTTTGTATCACAACCATTTTTTGACATTCACTGTGACATAGTTTTCAAGGTAGTGAATTCCATAACTGCCACCAGCTTTTATTGTGTGCTTTGACACCACACTGTGAGTTTGGTTTGTTTACAGATTGCTCATGTATAAAGCAAAGTCAAGAAATGTCCTCGTGGTTAGACTGCAGTGTAACACTATGCTTATGATACTTTCATACTAAATACTACAATATTTGGTAATCATGCATAAACTGAGGCTTTGATTCATATATTTGTCTTGGCCTAATAGAACTATCTTCATTAACTATTCATGTGCAATTACTCTTAAGACTGTCTCATTCTAGATTGCTTTAGTCTTGTGGTGTTCTTCCAGTGTGTTCTAACTCCATTGATTATTTCCATTTATGCACAATGATGTGCAGCTCCATGATATAACCATAAAATTGCTGCAGAGTCCTGATGCTTTTTCACAACAATCATGAGGAGTGGAGGCTGCTTTAGGTCCAGCAGAACGTGCAGTCTAGAGTCAAGGGGTGGCAGTGGAGGTGGCCATTGTTGTTGGAGGTCTAGCCATGCGGTGTCAGGTACCCAGTAGATAAATCCTTCTCCGCACCCTGAACCTGTAATAAATTTGACACGGAGGGGGGCCATTTTCATTTTTATATCATTCAACCTGGTTTTTAGCTGGTCCAGCCACTCTCTGGTACCAGATGAATTTATGTCCAGTATTTTGTGCCTTATACACACGCACCAATGAGACATTGGCCGAGGCTTGTGCTTGTTCCTTTTCCCATCTGCAGCAACCTCTGAGTCATTGAGGCAGATTGGTTTGCATATTTTTATCCCACCTTGCCCCTACTCCATCATTTTAGGCCTTTTTCCATCTTGAACTGTGATGAATCCTCATAGGTGATGACTTCACCTTGGTGTGCCTCACACATGTCCAGCATCAATAGTTACCCGGTCACCAGGATATACATGGCTGCCTTGCTATAATGTATGCCCCCTTCATTTCTCCATATCTTTCCACCCAATGGAAGATATGATAGCCGGGATCCCTGACAGTCAAGAGGACCGCTAGAGACCAAGCTAACGTCAGGCGTCTAGAAAAGGTCACAAGTAACAAAAGAGATGCCAAGATATGCAGGGGAACCTCCGGTCTATATGCCAGTCTTGACCAATCACTGGAGGAGTCTACCCAAGCTATGAGCTTTCATGGCCCTGGTATGTGAGTAGTTGGCTTTCTCCCTTGCCGATACCTTCCTACTTGCCCTGGGGGCATTGAGAGACTGGGTAGGAGCCATTACGTTTCTCCTCCACTGCACATTTCTATTATTTCCTACTTTTAATTTCAAATGTTCAACATTCACAGTTTTTCTGATTATCCTATTAGCACTGAAAGGTTTTCAAAGAGGATTCATTCCAGGTTGATCAGTCAATATTCTCTCGATGCTATTGACATTCTGATGGAGTTTAATCTTAGATGTAAACCACTAAATGCGAAACAAAGAAGAGCACTGAAGCAGCTTTATGGTTGGAGGTATTTAATTATTTTTTAAATCAAGGTGCTTTTAATTACTTGCTTTATCTTGCATTAAATGATACTAGATACAGGATTTCTTTTTATTCAATCAAAAGTCAGTACTATTCCAAAGCTCGGCAATATGGGCTGTGAAGGCCAATTGCACGGAATTAAGAGGTTATTACTGAAGAAAGAAAGTGAACCACGCTGATGCACTACTCTTCAAATATGTGATAGATTTGGGCAATTTCCATTGGGAATAGAAATCTGTTTGCTAATTTGCTCACTCTGACACTTCCAATAATCTGAAAAGCACATGTTTTGAATAATTCCTGATTCCAGGAAGAGAAGGGACACTGGATTGGGGCAAAGGGGAGGAGAAGCGAGGGGAGGTGAGTTTGAGATACAGCGTTCCCCCTGTGCTTTTGCCATCCTTAAGTAGAGACCATGGTTCAATGCAGGACTTGCTGGATGACTCTCCAAGTTAATCACCAATGGCTTTGTGGGTAATTGCCATGCACTCGCATACCAGAGCGATGAAAGCTCATACTTGGATAGACTCCACCACTGATTGCTCAAGACTGACACATTGACTGGGCAGGCCCTTGCATATCTCTGCATCTCCTGTAGTTCCTTGTGACCTTTTCTAAAAGCCTGTCATTAGCTTGGTCTCTAGCAGTCCTCTGACTGTCAGGGATCTCGGCTATCACATCCTCCATCAGCTGCTGCAATGTATCTCTGAAATGTTTATGGGATTTTAACCCTGAACCTAATTGCCAACTTGTTTCCACCAAGATGACTATCTGTCCGGAGGTGGTGAAGAATGGTAGGGATGATGTGACTTTGCCTCCTTCTGAGTGTTTTGTGTCATCATTCCTCCAAGGTGGTGTTCTGGCTTATTGCAAACTGTGGGTCATATGTCTCTTATCTGTGAGTACTGTAATGGAGAACACAGAGTTAGCTTGTGGTTATGCATAATCCCATGTCCCACTTGAACGCTTGGTTTTTGTCATCCTCACTCTGTTCTCTTGACTCTGTGGGTTCACCTTCTGCAACTGAGTGTCTGTTCCAATTTCCAGGCCAGTTCAACGTCTTCCATCTCTGCAGGGGTCAATTTGCAAATGTTAAGGTCATTGCCACCAGTCTTCCAGTGCTCCCTGAATTTATATACATTTTTGTCCTGCAGACACACACAAAGGATTTACTATCATTTCAATAGACAACAAAACCCTTTCAGAGCATGCAGGCCTGTGACAGCCAATGTCATCTCCGAAGTAAACAAATAATCCTGCCTGGCAAACCTCTCCACTCTCTCTATTACATTGTTTGATGTCATCATGAGTGTCACTATGCAGTGACTATACCATGGTACTTACCGTTATTAAGTCCAGGAGATTGTTGTTTGGGGCATTTTTGTTCTAAAACCCAGTTTTAGAACAAAGAATAGTATAGCACAGGAACAGGCCATTCAGCCCACCACTACTGCAAATTTTTGATTGTGAACCGTATCACTAGTAATCTCTGCTGCAACCTCCACCCAGGGCGTCTTGGACAAGTTGGAGGGTCTTCTGCTATCAATGGGAAACTGGATCCCTTGGAGGGGAATCTGCAGGGAGGCAATGTTAAACCTTGTGTCCGCTTCTGAATGGAGTGACAACAGGTGAGCAGGTCAACAAGGGGAAGAGAATGGCAGCAGCTTCAGGGATTCAAGTGGAAGTAGGTGGACAATGGTTGATAGCAGCCTTGGTCTAAATTCCAAAGCTGCAGGAGAAATTCAGAAGACTTGGCAGCATCTATGGAGAAAAAGCAGAGTTAACGTCTCAAGTCAGTGACCCTTTGCACCTGCAGTTCTTTGTTTAATTTTAGCTCAACTTCCTCCTTTCTGACAGTCAGAATGATAATCCTGGCTTAAAGGACTGAATGCTAGTATGGGGGCTACTTGAATATACCACTCAGATATTTAACGCTGTGAGGTAACAGTGGCATAGTCTATTTCCCTGCCACTACCAGGGGAAACGTTCTCTTGGCATCTACATCTCTCGGAATCAAGGCTTCTCAGAATCTTATGTTTCAATTAGAACCCTTCACGTTTTTCTAAGCTCCAAATGATTTGGATGTGAATATAGGAGGAATGGTTAGTAGGTTTGTAGATGACACCAAAATTGGTGGTGTAGTGAGCAGTGAAGACGATTATCTTAGAGAACGAAGGGAATGTGATCAGATGGGCTGATGGGCCAAAAAGTCGCAGATGGAGTTTAATTTAGATAAATATGAGGTGTTGCATTTCGGTAAGGCAAATGGTAGGGTCCGGGCCAAACGAAGAAACCTTGGAGGTGCAGGTTCATTGCTCCTTGAGTCACAGATTGACAGGATAGTGAAGAAGGTGTCCGGCACACTTGCCTTCATTGGTCAGAGCATTGAATGTCGGAGTTGGGATGCCATGTTATGGCTGTACAGGACATCAGTTAGGCCACTTTTGGCATACAGCATTCAGTTCTGGTCTCCCTACTATAGGAAAGATGTTGTTAAACTTGAAATGGTACAGAAAACATTTACAAGGATGTTGCTGGGATTGGAGGGTTTAAACTATAGGGAGAGGCTGAATAGGCTGGGACTATTTTCTCTGGAGCGTCAGAGGCTGAGGTGTGGCCTTATAAAGATTTATAAGATCATGAGGGGCATGAATAGGGTAAATAGCCAATGCCTTTATCCCAGAGTAGGGAAGTCTAAAACTAGACAGCGTAGGTTTCGGATGAGAGGGGAAAGATATAAAAGTGACTTAAGGGGAACTTTTTCACACAGAGGGTGGTGCATGTATGGAATGAACTGCCAGAATGAGTGGTGAAGGCTGGTTAAGTAACAATATTTTAAAGCCATCTGGATGGGTACATGAATATGAAGAGTTTAAAGGGATATGGGCCAAATGCTTGCAAGTGAGACTAGATTAATTTAGGATATCTGTTCAGCATGGATGATTTGGACCAAGGGATTTGTTTCCGTACAACTCTCTGACTCTAAATAATGATTTCAAATAAGACAATGCTTTCAATCTCAAGAATTGGCCTAGTGAATATTCTTTTAACTGCTTGTAGTGCAAGTGCATCCCTCTTTAAGTAAGAATAGAATCTATACACTTCCAAGCACGGTCTCACCAATGTACACAGCTGTAGCATGACTGGGCCCACAACTATTTATGACCTTCTAACAACTTGGATGAACAGAACAACTGCATTGTAGCCACATTTGGTGATGATGGGTAAGAAAGGAAGATGCAAGGTGAACACAAAAGAGTCCACAAAGGGACATAGATAGATTCAGTGGGTGCACAAAAATTTGGTTGATGAGCTGTGATGTGGGAAATAGCGAGGTTGTGTAATTTGGTAGAAATAATATAAAAGCAGAATATTGTTTAAATCGAGAGACACTGCACAATGCTGTCAAACGGAGGGATCTGGGTGTCCTTGTTCATTAATAACAAAAGGGGTTAGCATACTGGCACAGTGAGTAATTAGGAAGGCAAGTGGAATGTTACAAGGGGATGAAGTATACAATTTGTGGTGTAATGCTACGAGTTTGCAGAGTATTGATGAGATAGCGATCAATATAACACTCAGCTATTCTAGTCACTAGTTAATTTGCTAATTTGGAAATGACCTATTTATCTCAACTCACATTAACCAATCCTGTATCCATGCTATTTTACCAGCCCAAACAACATGACTTATCTTGTGTATCAATCTTTTATGATCCATCTTATCAAATGGCTTGTGGAAATCCAAATACACTCCATCTACTGGTTCCCCTTTAATTCACGTCAGTTATTACATTTTCTAAAAACTCTAATAAATGTATTAAACATAGATTTCTTTTCAAATAAATGACGACCCTGCCAGATAGAATTGAGATTTTCTGTCGGTGTCACAGATATGCAGTGTAACAGATGATAAGTTCTCGGATACAAGCCCTGTTAGAATTTCCACAGATAGGGTTGTTTGTATATGTGGAGTGGGAGAAGTACAGGGTGGCATGGTGGCTCAGTGGTTAGCACTGCTGCCTCACAGTGCCAGGGATCCGGAGTTGATTCCACCCTCAGGTGACAATCTGTGTGGAGTTTGTTTGTTCTCTCCGTGTCTGTGTGGGTTTCCTCTGGGCACTCTGGTTTCCTTCCACAGTCTAAAGATCTGCAGGTTAGGTGGATTAGCCATGGGAAATGCAGGATTACAGGGATAGGATAGGGGGATGGGTCTGGTTGGGGTTCTCTTCAGAGGGTCAGTGTAGACTCGATGGGCTGAATGGTCTGCCTCCACACTGTAGGGATTGTATGATTCTAAGTAGGGAAACACCTGCTTTTCCATTCTCAATGTATTTTTTTTGGCCTCAGTTGCCCAATTCCCATTTGTTTGTTGTGACAGAGATTCTCGACAGTAATGAAGACAATTTGGATATTTGCAGTATTTTTCTCTTCATTTATGGGGTGTAAGCACTCTGGCAAGAGCAGCATTTATCTACCATCCCTAACAGCCATGAGAAATTGATGGCTAGTTGTTTTGGAGAACTGCTGCAGTTCATTTGGTGAAAGTACTTTCACAAAGGGGATAAAATTCCAGTATTTGATTCAGTGATAGTGAAGGCATATTGAGAGTTTTCCAAGTCAGGCTAGTGTGTGACTTGGAGTCGAACTTGTAGGTGGTGGGATCCCATGCATCACCACTATGCACTTCTGGTTGGCACGGTGGCTCAGTGGTTAGCACTGCTACCTCACAGCACCAGTGACCCAGGTTCAATTCCACCCTCAGGATACTGTCTGTGTGGAGTTTGCACATGTCTGTGTGGGTGTGCTACAGTTTCCTCCCACAGTCCAAAGGTGTGCAGGTTAGATGGATTGGCCATGCTAAATTGCCCATAGTGTCCAGGGGTGTGCAGACTAGGTGGATTAGCCACAGGAAATGGGGATTTACAGGAATAAGATAAGGGGGGATGAGTTTGGTGGGATACTCTTTGGAGGATTGGTGTGGACTCAATTGGCTGAATGGCCTGCTTCCACACTGTAGGGATTCTATGATATTATCCCCTTCCAGCATACTGAATTCTTCCCTTTGTATCCCTGCCCAGACTGATTCACCACAGGCCCAAAGGATGGTACCTGGACTGGTTGTACTTGATCTGTGGGACTGACTGTGGTCGAATCTCTGACTGTCAGGACATGGAACTCTGGATGCTAGTAGACCAAGAACCTGACTGACAGTGGGCAACCCCCTGCATTGGAATCAGTCACACCCTTTGACTGATTGTGGCATCGTCTCCTGGCTGACTGCAGTCCCCAATGACTCACTAAGAACTGCATCCCTTTAACTTTCACACATGGCTATTTAGCTGAAGGACATTCAGTGCTTTTGCCATGTAGGCTGCTGGTACATGCTGCAAGTGGGAAATTGACATAGCATGGCGCCATACAGCATCTGTCCATCCCCACGACTGCTCTGTGTTTCCAGCTGTGGGAAGTTGCCTGCCTCTCCCTTGGTGCTAAGAAGCAATGCAAGCCACTGAGGTTTCAGCCTGCAATTAAGCACAAAGTGAGTGAGAGCTAAGAAATCTAGCCGACAGCATTAAGATGCATCCTATGTAAATGCATGAGATATGAGGTGTCCTTTCGTGCAAAACAACCTGGCAGAATTGTGAAAGTTGTGAGTGACCCTGACCTCAAAATTAAATCCTGAAGAGCTGAAGAGGTGTTTGAATTGGTGTTTGAATTGGACTAGAAGCAGACATGGGGATGTGGTGAGGCATGTGGTTTGCTGTTGCCACCTTGCATGGACAAAGAGTGGAGGAAGAGTGTGGTCAGGGAGCACGCATGGGCATTCTGGTGAAGACAGAATTATAGGAAAGCCTGGATTAGCAATTGATGAGCTGAAGCAGCCAGATAGCTGTTCTGACTTTCATGTTGGAAATTGCACCATCCATTCTTGGGGAAGGAGAGGAGAAAGACTGGCATAGAAACGGGATAGAGTTGGGGTTTAATGAGATGGAAATGAATGGAAATTATACAGTCAGTGCTCTGTAGCAAGGTTTTGAAGTTGCCTTTCAAACCTTAGAGGGAAAATCAGGAACTTATTCTCAAAGTCAAGACTCCACTTCTTTTTCGCTTCCATTTCTTTCTCAAGTTTCTCACCATTGTTTATGCCACACCAGGAAGGGGAAAGCTCCATCCCATGCCCCTGTAATGGCAATCATATGATTCTCATGTCTTTCTATTTATGTTGGCAAAGCATCCATCTTGTTTGAAATGTTCTGTTCAGATAAAGCACCTTTTTTTATTTTTGTCTTTTTAACCCATGTTCCCTAGTCTGATCTTATTTGCTGGTAAACTCTTATGTTTGTATGTTATGTTTCCCTGATGCACTCTGGTTAGCATTATTTGCTGCACTGTGCTACTCACTTGTCCTTTCCCTTTAGTTTTCTAAATCTGGCCTCACATGAACAGTTTACTTTCCATTTTAGTTTGAAGCCCCCTCTGCAGCCATAGTTATAAGGATCACCCCTACACAAGTCCCAGAGGAGAATACAATCAATTTAACATAAACAATAACATACCACAGAATATTACATGAATTAAGAGTTGAACATTAGAAATGAGAATGTAATTTTAACAAATAGATACAAATTTAAATTTTCAGCAACCGAATTTTGGTGATTGAAAACCAAATTTGAGCCCAATATTTAGATACTGAGACTTTGATCTTCTACATACTTTGAATAGACATCTTAATTATGAAACATTCCCTGACTTACAAACATCCGACTCATCAAAACTTGTATTTATGAATGTGATCCTGTACAGAAGTATGATTTTAATAATCCAAGATACAAATGTTTTCTGTACTTGTGCAATTATTTTATATTGTCCTGCATTGGATTCAAGAACACAACCTGTTTGCATCTCGGGGACTGCTTGATAGAATCCCTACAGTGTGGAAACAGGCCCTTTGGCCCAACAAGTCCACACTGAACCTCAGAGCATCCCACCCAGACCCACCCCCTATAACCCACCTAATCTACACCTCTCTGAACACTATGGGCAATCCACCTAACCTGCACATCTTTGGACTGTGGGAGGAAACCCACATAGACATGGGGAGAATGTGCAAACTCCACACAGACAGTCACCCAAGGCTGGAATTGAACCCGGGTCCCCGGTGCTGTGAGGGAGCAGTGCTAACCACTGAGCCACCATGCTGCCCTTCTATAAGACATACTTCTCATATGATCAACAATGATCACTATTGAATGATAGGCTTAGGTCAGTGTTTATAAACTGTTTCGAACTCTCCAACCAAGAAAGGTCGGCATCAGTCTGCTCTATTATCGTTGGCAACCAACATCGTACACATTTGACTGTACCTTCGAACAATCCATTCCACAGTAAGTAAACATCATCCTGCTGTTAAATTATCAAGGATCAGATGGACATCGTGTACATAACAACAATGCCTAAACCAAAGCCATCGCCCCCTCCCATCCTCACTTCTTATTGATAGGAAAACTAAAGGTAAATTTTAAAAAAAGCTGTCAGTGGGTGAGAAAACAATTTCTGTAGTACTGCTAGCCTGGGATAGGCTGTGCCTGAGGCAGAGATAGTAGGAACTGCAGATGCTGGAGAATCTGAGATAACAAGGTGTAGAGCTGGATGAACACAGCAGGCCAAGCAGCATCAGAGGAGCAGGAAAGCTGACATTTTGGGCCTCGACCCTTCTTCAGAAATGGGGGAGGGGAAGGGGGTTCTGAAATAAATAGAGAGAGAGGGGGAGGTGGATAGAAGATGGATAGAGGAGAAGATAGGTGGCGAGGAGACAGACAGGTCAAAGAGGCAGGAATGGAGCCAGTAAAGGTGAGTGTAGGTGGGGAGTTAGGGAGGGGATAGGTCAGCCCAGGGAGGACAGACAGGTCAAGGGGGCGGGATGAAACTAGTAGGTAGGAGGTGGGGGTGTGGCTTGAGGTGGGAGGAGGGGATAGGTAGGAGGAAGGACAGGTTAGGGAGGCGGGGAGAAGCTGGGCTGGTTTTGGGATGCGGTAGGGGTGGGGAGATTTTGAAGCTTGTGAAGTCCACATTGATATCATTGGGCTGCAGGGTTCCCAAGCAGAATATGAGGTGCTGTTCCTACCTTCGGGTGGCATCGTTGCGGCACTGCAGGAGGCCCAGGATGGACATGTCGTCTGAGGAATGTGCCTGAGGCAGTTAGCTACACAGACCACACACTGCACGTTATTGTTCCAGGGAATGAATGTAAGCCTGACCAGTGTCACTAGAACCTCTGCTTTGAAAACAAAAAAACTCATAAAAATATGACTCATGTTCTGTGTTTTGAAGAAGAATCATGCTAGACTCGAAACATTAATTTTATTTCACTCTACAGGTGCTGTTAAACCTACTGAGTTTCTCCAGAATTCTCCATGTTTTATTATGGAATTGATGGTGAATCACAAAAGTACTGGAAAAAGCACAAATGAGTTCTTTTATGCACATGTTTTTCTCTCTGGGTGCTAACTTTACAAAATTGTTTTCATCTCTATCAGTCTGATGTTCATTTAAACAATATGTCTGAAAAAACTACCGGACAGATTTCAACAAAACCTAGTGTAGAGAAGATTGATCCAAGAGGAGGTGGTTAGTCTTTGGTGAAGATGCAGGCCTGTTCTTGGAATTTTTTTTTAAAGATCCATTAATGTTGGAAGATGGGAAGGATTGTCTTTTTTTTAAAGAATAATTTTGATTGTTTTCAAATGTGGATTGTCTTATATCTTACGGTGCAATTTATCGCAAACCATGAGTAGAGTTTTAAGATAGGTTGTTGTATATGGATTTGCCCAAAGCTCCCTTAGTGACATGGAAGCTCAAAAAAAAAGATTGTTTTTCAGTTTTGTAGATACAGTGCATGAACCAGGAGGGAAAAGCCTCAATGAAAAGCTGTTTATTGCAATAAAGTTGAGACAACGCAGCATAGTGAAGGCATATACTGAATGGTAAATCCTCTTCACTAGTTTAAGGAATGAATCTGGGTGAGCTTTAAATCATTGAGGCTGCAAAGAATGTAAGAATAATTAAATAAACCTTATGTTGTCCTAATGCAGTAATTTGAGGTTGGGAATTTGTTTCCTATTTTCTGAATAAATGAGCATTCTGATCCTTTAATCATAATAAAACCATGAGAATGAACAAACGCAATGTATATGCTTATATAAAATCAGAAATTATGCTTGCACTATTTCTTACTCAATCCTTTAAAACAGTATTTCATTTATTTTATATAGGCGGCAGTGAATATTTCATTTTTGCAGTTCATAAAGTTGCCATAGAAACAATTTCCTGGATAATGCATTATCCTGTTCTGCTGTATTGGAGTGTTTTTAGCGTAGTCATGCATTTGATTGACAGATGATTTTTTAAAGAGTATACTAAAATGTCACCAGGGTAATCTTTACGCTGTAGAGTTTCAATGAGCTGGAATAAATCGTTGCAGTACATGCTGCTTCATTCTGCTCAATATCTATTTAGGAAATAGTACTTAGGACTAAACCCAGGATAATGTTTAATTCATATTTTTCTTGAGTTGCTTTTGCAAATCAGATTTGTTGATAGCTAAATGTACACATTCATACTCTTCAATGTAATTTGATGTTTAATAATGGATAAAATGCTATTGGAAAAAAATCCTGTAATTTGACCGAGTTCACAAATTGGATTTTATGTCGTTTGTAAATTACAATTTTGAAGAACATAATAATGGTGAGCAAAAAAGTAATACCTTGTAAATTATATTTCAGTATGAATAAAATCATGTATACCCATTATCTAGTGCACCACCTGAACAGCTACCTTCCTCTCCTGTTGCTTTATAATAACCAGATGTAGTCCAGAGGTGAAAAGAACAAAAATAAATGTTACATTTAAAACATGGAACCTCCATCTGCCAGCTGTACCACCCACAGGGATGAAATTAGAATGAGTTTGGTCTGATCAGAGAAAGTTTTTTTGCTGTTTTGAAATATGCTTCAGCAACATTTTCTCCTTGGATATTCTTCACAGATATCACAAAAAGCTCTTTGCAAAAAGTGAAAAAGCAAGCAATTGCATAATAATCAAACTAGTCTATCTTCAGGGGTCTTAGTGACTGAAGTATGTAATGGTTTTCTGTATTTGATAATCATTTGTTAATAATCATGTACAATCATATTCATTGAAAATGGACAAGCTTTTACTCTGAAAGAAAGTATAATTGAGTAAGAAACTGCTTTTCAGGCTTAGTATTGCATTTCTTTGCAGCATTCAAATTAATTTAATTGTCAACCCTGTTGACTATGGAAGGGTATATGTAGCAACAGAAAGCATGTAGTATATTCATAGACATTATTGTAAAATAATTTTAGTTCATCAGGTGCATCTTCTATACGAAACTAAGAGGAACCATTGTGTCTAGGACTAAGCATACTGTCTCCAATTTTCTCATCCTTTTCAAGACCCATCTTACAGTTTAGTTTCACAGTGCCTGCAGACTTTGGAGTTTTGCTCAAGTACCAATTGTAATGATGTGAGCTGACTTTCTGAAAAGCAGCAAGTCCTCGAATTATGGTCAAATATCACAGCTGAGCCTGATCCATTGTCCATGCATGCATAGATGCAAATAGATACTTCTGAGGATTGGAAGCCCTAGCTGGTTTCTTATCCTCCCTTGGCCCAATTTCCCTGCCAACACTGCTGATCTTGCTAGGATCAATTAGCTTAACACAGACTGGAGGTTGGATGTAAGACCCATAAGGGTAAGACAGTTCACATGTTTTGTGGTATCGCTGATATCCAAGAGATCTAAACTGTGCCTTTGTCTTAATTTTGCTTTGAACGTAGAGAACTATATTGCCTTGAAAAACGAGTCATGAATTACTTGCCTTAATGCAACAATGGACAGCAAATAGAAGTCACCAGTTGCCCTTTGGAGTGATATAGCTTTCAAAAGCAAAACAAAGTAGCCTTGAACGGAATTTCTAAATAAAATTATCAGTCAAACATAAATTGCAAAAGGGATTGTTTCCCAAAAAGTCTCCTTCAGAGTAATTATAACACTCTTAAATCACAATGAAACACTACAAGAGAGGTTTAAGACTCCAGAAACAGCCTTCATCATCTACAGACACAAGGATATGCTGTGATTTGATGCTATGCCTTGCATCAGCGGCTCTTAGGCTGAAAGTAATGGACTAGGAAGGATGATACTGTCACTCTAAACCCATCATGACTGTACTAACAGTAATAGAGAAATGGTGTTGGGGAAATTGGTGGGATTAAAGCCTGATAAATCCCCAAATCCTGATAATGTACATCCCAGAGCACCTAAGGACATGGTCCTAGAAGTAGTGGATGAGTTGATGGTCATCTTTCAAGATTCTGTAGAATTCTGAAACAGCTTTGGAGGGTAATTAATGTAATCCCTTTATTTAAAAAAGGAAGTAGAGAGAAAACAGGGAATTACAGGCCTGCCAGCAGTAGTGGGAAAATGATAGAGTCCATTATAAAAGATTTAATAACAGGGCACTTGGAAAATGATGACCGGATTGAACAGAGTCATCATGGATTTATTTCAAGGAAATCATGCTTGAAAACTACTGGAATTTTTAAAGATGTAATTGGTAGAGTTGATAAAGAGGAGCTAGTGGATGTGGTTTACTTGGACATTCAGAAGGCTTTTGATAAGATTCTATGTAGAGATTAGGATGTAAAATTAAAGCAAATGAATGGGGGATAGTGTACTGACATGGATAGAGAACTGTTTGACAGACAGGAAACGCAGACTAGGAATAAATGGGTCTTTTTTTCGAGTGGAAACTGTGAATAGTGGGGTACTGCAGGGATCTATGCTTGAACCTCAAACATTCACAATATATGTATTAATGATTTAGATGAGGAAACTACATGTCATATCTCCACGTTTGCAGCTGACACAAAGCTGGGTGGGGAGATATGATCTGAGGAGGATGCAGTGAAGCTTCAGTGTGATTTAGACAAATTATGTGGGATAATATATGGCAGATGAGGTATAGTATGGATATATGTGAAGTTATCCTCTTTGCGAGCAAAAGTAGGCAGGCAGATCTGTATTATAAAGCTTAGGAAAGAGGGAGGTGCATTGAGATGTTGGTGTCCTTACACACCAGTCACTGAGAGTAAGCAGCAGGCAGCAAAGAAGACAAAGAGTATGCTAGCCCTCACTGTGAGAGGATTCAAATAGAGGATCAGGGATGTCTTGCTGCAACTGTATAGGGCATTGGTAAGACTGCGCCTGGAGCATTATGTGTAATTTTGGTTTCCTTATCCGAGGAAGTAAGTTCTGGCTGTTCAGAGAGTGCAGCAGAGGTTTACCAGACTGATTCCTGGGATGGTGGGAATGACACACAGGGAGAGACTAGTTAGGTGTATATTCACTAGAGTTTGGAAGAATGAGGGGTGATCTCGTAGAAATTCTAACAGGATTAAACAAGGTAAATATAAGAGGCAGGCTCTCAATGACTGCGGAGTCGAAACCAGGGGTCATAGTCCAAGAATATAGTGTATACCATTTATGACAGAGATGATCAGAAATTTCTTCGTCCAAAAAGTGGTGAGTCTGTGGAATTTGTTACTACAGAATGTGGTTGAGGTCAAAATATTGACTGTTTTCACGAACAACCTGAATACATTTCTTTGGGTTAAATGAATCAAAGGATATGGGGAGAACGCAGAACATGGTACAGTACTGCGTTGGATGATTAGCCATGATCATATCGAATGGCACAGCAGGATTGAAGGACTGATTGGCCTAATGCTGCTCCTATATTCTATCTTCCATCAGTATAATGGGATATACTCTAACTTAAATTACCGTAGCTTTAACTTCCTCACAAATGGAGGAGATATAAAATGTACATTTAAAATATTCCCTACAGCTGTTCAAACATGTCTTTTTAAATCAACATTTATTTTTATCAACGTTTTATTTCTATGTTTGGATTACATTGTGAATTATTAATGAGAGGTTTCTGCACCAAAATTTCCTCAATGTTCTGAACTATAATTAGAACTTATCAAAGATACAAAATATTTAATGTGATTATTACTAATGTTATAATTTTTGGAAATATAGTTAAAATAACTTGAATCATGCAATCAATGGTCATGCCTTTTCTGGATTGTGGGCCTATTAAAATGAGTAGATTTTTTAAAAACTGAGTGGTTGAGTTAACAAAAATCATGTTCTGAAGAAGGGTCACTGGACTTCAAATGTTAACTCTGTTTTATATCCACAGATGCTGCCAGACCTGCTGAGTTTCTTCAGCAATTTCAGATTTTGTTTCAATGTGAAAGTATTTTTGGATTTTGAAATGTATTCACTAAGCTAAATATTTAGTAAGTGGAATTGACTGCATTAGACTCTGCTAGAATGGGTGGAAACCCAGGGGGCAGCACAGATACTCACCAAGAAATATTTTGACAAAATTGGTGTAAGCAGAGAATATAACAGGCACTTTGATAATTCGGAACAGAGTTATGAGAAAAAGCTGAGAACAGAACAACTTCTGTAAACCTTCAGTTTTTTTTAAATACTTCTCCACAACCCACCTTCTGACAAAACTGTTAACTAGTCTGGATTTAAATTTAGAATATTATATGCATATTTCCATCAAATTAAAAAACGTGAAATTCTGTTGAGAAACATTCATGCAGTTTCACAAAGTAAGTAAATCTGATAGTCGAATTTACTGGTCTCAATTTCAGTCAGACCTCTATTTGTAGACAAAGATGTAAGCTTTATTCTAACACAAGCAGTCAACTGTATTTTAATTTTTTTTAACATAATAATGTGCTCTGGGGTAGGATAGTAAAGAACTTTGCAGTGGAATCCATGGGTTAGAAACTTTTTTTTTATACATACCCTAATTGAGAAGAGAAGCGGGAACAGGAAATGGAACCTTTTTGGTTTCTAGGGAAACTAAAGATAGAAACCAAAATTGGAAACCAAAAGCTATGGGGAAACTGAAACTGGTTGAAAAAGACACAAGATTTTCTGAGTTTAGATAATCCCAGCAGTGCAGTACGGACAGACCGAAGAAGACAGAGGCTGGATTCAGAATCTGGGATTAGGGAAATACACACTTGGTGCAACTGTTTCTGTCACTTAGTGGATCTACACTGTCAAGACTTTTGCAAGCTCAGGCAGTTCTGTGGATGTGTGCCATTTTGGTGAAGACTGTGCCTGTGGAACCCTGTGCTGTTATCAGCTGGGATTGAGGCTAGAAACTTGGACAAAGGAGAGCTGGGCTCTCTGTGGGAGAAGCCCAAGCGCAAATTTACTGTTTCATTACAACTAAATGCAAATTCAGTTAAATGTTTTGGAGAGTTCCAGGAGGCACAGCAAGATATTCTGTGGCATCTTATCTGCATTAACTACCTACTATATGGCAATCCTCACTTTCCAATTTTATCCCCATTTTACTACGTTCTGTTCCTGGAACAACTTGCCATTCACCAGATATCTGCCGAAAGATTGTTCTCCCTGGCACGTGCATCAAAAGACTGCGGTATACTTGGAGAAATGTGGCATTATGAAGTTGCCCTTCCTGATTGATGACAGAGTCCAAATATGTTGGACAAGGGGAAGATGGTGCTGTGATTCTCTGATAAGGACCTCAAGATCCTGTCGAGAGTGTGGTGCAAAGGAGAGGAATCGTGTTCCCAGAGGAAGCCGCACGTCAGACTGTGGCAACCTGATCCGAGGTCGTCCTCCGGCTCATTCCTGAGGAGGAATGGCCAGCAGTAGTGTATAAAAGGTCACTGACCTTCTCCATCACCCCAGCCATTGGTTCTCAGGATTGAAGGCATGCTGACAGGGGGATGGGGACCCTGGCATGGACTTCAGGTCTTCATTCCTCACCAGTGCCGGGGGCATACAGCTGGAGGTGGTACCACACACTGACCCCTCAGAAATCTCCACTCAGGACATTTCAGAGGTGCCTGTGTCTTGCACCTCCACCCTATTTGCCATTGTTGTGACCTTTGGAGAAGTTGAAGCCAAACAGGACTCACTTGCCTCTGGCAAGAAGTCCCTCCTCATGTCTGGCCTGTCCAGACAGAAATGTCCCTGGGGTTTCCTGACCAAACCACCAGGGCCAGCAGGCAGCACTGCTGATCAGGCTGTCTCCACCCCAGCTGCAGAACCAGTTATTGCACTATGGCGTAGGGAGCGGGATAGGAAGAGAAAACTTATTGAGGCGACTTTTGTGGCTCAGGTGACAATGCACATTTGTGTAAATTTAACTGTTTTGATGAGACATCTAGCTCTTTGCCTTTCTGTGTAGCCCCAGAATGTAAGTGTGTCAGTGTGCTGCTTAATTTCACAGAGACATAGGATGTACTATAGAACGGCGTCCATGGTGAGAGCCAGCTGCATCATGGAGCAGCAAGAGAATCAAGGCGTATACAGGATGAGGGACCTGCTGCCACCATTAACCCTCATCTTACACATCCCTACTGTTTCTCTGGCTGCTGGTCTGAAAGTGCTGGTATAGATGAGGTGGTCAGCGATGTCAGCAGCAGGGAGGTACACTATGTGTTAGGATGGCCAGGGATTAGGACCCCGTCAGTCTGTGGACCTGTGCAGCGCATGGATCTGTGTATAACATTTCTCCCATTGAAGGTCCTCAAATCAATGGGTCCTACAGCTCCCTCTCTCCCACCCCACCTGCTCAGGTTGTGATCACAGCCATTTTCTTTCCCATTGGCATAAAAATAAAAGATGCAGTGAGATGCTCCTGATGTTCAGATAGGCCTTAGACTTGCTTCCTGATTTTGCCATACATCTCACTATCGTCCACATCATTCAGACTGGATAAGATTCCTTTCAGAGTTTTGAAGGTGCTTGGGGCTGAGATTGATGACATCAGTGCTGAGTGAAACTGATGAGCAAATATGTGAAATCTATCTCGTTTGTATCTATCGCTTAAATTACAGTTTATAGTCTATAATCAATTAAAACCTGTCATTTTATTAAATTATGTTGATTTTTGGTTTGATTGTTATAGATAAAATTTCAAGAGGCATTTTTTGAACTTTGGTTTTCTTATTGGGCTCATTCCATTTCTTTTGGTCTGTGGGTCTCTACAGAAATCATGACAACTGTCATTAAGAATTATATTGGTGTTGAAACTACATTGAAGGCAGATAAATGAGCCCACACCAAACAATTCATCTTTTAACATTCAATACATTTCTAACTTGGCTAAAGCGATTAGTATCTACATAAGATATATCCTATGTGTGGGAAAGCTGTGAAAACAGGGAGATGCCAAACACATATTGAGGTTGTAACCTTGCAAATAACTGACAAAGATCATGACAGCAAAATAAACCATCAACTAAGCATGGCAAATTGAGAAAAGAACAGTGCACTGAATGGACATGACACTACCTGAAGTGTAGAGTGAGAGTTTTGTTACGATTTCAATTCAATTTCTCAACACGTACCCTTGCCTGTAATGATGTATAGATATAAATTCATCCCATGCGATTTTGAATCACCAAGAAAGTGATATTTTGATAAATGCACCTTCAAACATTACAACAAATGCATGTTCGAAATCTCAGAACAGAATGTGTTAAAATGATGAAAAATGACAAGCAGTGTGGAAAATAGTGGATACTGGTTTTGCTGGATAGATGGTAGCAATACATGCACCCACTGTTTCATTCTCAGTAATAAACTTCTTTTACTCATAGACTTGTTGCAGCTAAAGAAATCAGTCCAGTATTTTTAACTACTGGTGGTGTCTATCAACTGACCCTCTCCAGTAATATTAACTTCTCTATTTAGTAACAAAATACCTTTATGTATCAATGACATTACTTGAACTTGTTTTCAATCAGCTGAACAAAACGATAGTTACATGTAAGTGCAATCATTATGTCATTATTAATGGTTATCTGCTTTTCACACCCTCTCATTATCACTGAGGGATCGTTGTAAATTCACAGTTTTACTACTCAAAGAGGTTATTAAAGGATTAACTATCTTTGATGTGAGGTTATAAATACAAACATTTGTTTATGTAAGGCACTAAGACATGAGGGGATTTAGATCTTTTGAACAGACATGCATGAATGGAAGTTTTGTTTTACATAATGAAGTCTCTAATAGATATTTAAAATTTTATTTTATTTCACTTGATCACAGCTCACAGTACTGGCATGGAGTGCATATGGGCAAAATGTGGTGAGTGAGGACGTGAAAAGGCACTAAGTTAGCATAGGGGCTTTTGGGGCCATGGGACTGATGGGGCATGTGGGTTGGAATAAAGGATGTGAGAGACCATTGGGGGTATGTGGGGGCATGGTTGATTTGAGTGGTATGGATGGGGCATGTCGGTAGATGGGAGCTGAAGGGGTGTGAGGGCCAGAGGGGGCCTAACTTTAAGAAAATAACTTTGATGCAGTCCCTGCAAGCCTCTTAAGTAGTTTGATGGTGGCAGGTCCAAGTCCATCCTACACCTTATCCTCTATAAAAATGATCTGCCATTTTGATCACTTTTTCTAGAGGCAGGCAGCATGAGTCAGAAAATTTCCCAGTTTGACATAGGAGTGAAAATCTAGACCTACGTTCATGTGAAATAGAGTCAGTATCCAATAGTTAAAATGTGGTTTACACCTGCAATGGATCAATAAATCAAAAGTCTATATCACAACTCTGGTATAGGCTACAAAACCTGGAAGGTGATTGGAGAAGAGAAAATAATGAAAGGGACTCCAATTATGAGTTTACTATTGTTATGGCTCAGAGACTTCTGAACACTCCAAACCACTGTTTGGATATTGAAAATTTAGAGCTTCAGTGACAGATTGAAGACGCCAAATTTTACAATATAATGGATTTCTGTCTCTTGGAGGCTAAAAATCATATTGTAGATGTGATATGATTGCGGGGAAAAAATAATACATAATGAACTATGGTGCATTACATTGCTGTAATTTCTATTTGCTGTGTGCTTATTATGAGTGTACCTATTAAAGTGCATGTAAGGTAATGCATAGTGCAAAATTATATATAATTTGTAATAGATGCAAGAAAACAGAAGCCAAGCTATAAATATAATTGTTTATAACTAAAAACATCTACAATCTACATTTTTTTCACCCCCACCACATTTTCTTCCAGCTTTCTCTATTTCTCTATTTCCTTTTTTTAAGGTGATTGTTCCTTGAAGAATGGAAAGTGGATGCAAACATTTTGTTGAATGGAGCCAGGGTTCATGTGACACACTTTATGGGACTTCTGTCCATCCCA
Organism: Ginglymostoma cirratum; assembly: GCA_024137785.1. Taxonomy (NCBI): domain Eukaryota; kingdom Metazoa; phylum Chordata; class Chondrichthyes; order Orectolobiformes; family Ginglymostomatidae; genus Ginglymostoma; species Ginglymostoma cirratum. The sequence goes on from JAHRHZ010000087.1 coordinate 17,924,023, forward strand.
TTGCTCTGTATGGCTGAAAAAAATACATTGGGTGTAATTTTTGCTTTACTTGTGTGGTGTCAGTAAAGGCAACTTTAGAACTTTGGCATTGCATTTCATTAGAGCTCTGCCTTGGCCTTATTTCTACACCACCTGCAATTCTCCTCCTTGCAAATTCCTAATATGTAAATTAGAGTGGGGGCCATGTGGCTGCAGTTCACCGAATCCTTGTCATGATAGTGATCAAAGTGCTTCTTCTAAATATGGCCATCATCTTTCTCAACCCTTCACCCGTGCGTCACTATTGGCCAATCATCAGCCTCACCACATCATGATGCCTGTTCAAGGGCCAACACTCACATCTCTTCAACTCTTCAACGTTACCTTGAGGCTAAGGACACCTAGGACTTGCATGCTTCTGCTAGGTTTCCCTTACCACCCATTGGTATTTCAATCATTCCAGAAATTCTACCGAAAAATTTGTTATCTAAGATCAATATTTTATTCATTAAGAATAGAACGGGAGAGTTTGTTAAATCTAACACCGGTCTAACTTTAACTTCCCTTCGTGAAATAGCTGTAAAAACACTAAAGCAAAATTTGGTCTTGTAAAGCAGAAGGAATGCTCATATCTGGCATTCATTTGTAGAACCTCATGTTATTTGGGTTCTGATTTAAGATTAAGTCCTCTCTGTATTTGAAAATACCCTTCACCCAATTTGACGTAAACTCTGGGTACAAAGATTTGAAAATAAATAGATGGTTGTGTGTTGTAAGCTCCTTTCTTTCTCTGCTTAGGTGAGTGTAAGAAACTGCCATCCAAAGTAAAATTTGCATTGGTTTCTTTAATAAAAGCAATTTTCCCAATTTCTATACCAGTGTGGGTGCTGTTAATGTGCCAATAATGTGCCACTTTCTTCTAACTATGCATTTTGCCAACATTAATCTCAATTATCCTCTTGGATATCTGTAGCATGTAGGAGTCATTTCTTCAGAAGAGCAATTTGGCAGCATGCAGAAAATGGGCAGAAATTGTGTACCACCTCCTCTCCTGAAACTCTAGTTTGCAATTCCCAGTAACACTGAAGGCAATTTCCAAGCATATATATTAATAGATACTTATGAAATAGCAGTGAGAATAGATATGAGGAGCATATAAAACATAATTCATTTTCGAGGCACCAGTCCTTTTCAGAAGTTGATAACATACTTTTGTCACAGACATTTTTAATGTGTTCCCTCAAAGTTGCCCATAATCAATATTTGTGTCAGGGATGTGTAGACTTCTTACCATTGTAGTGAGAGAATCAATTTTAAATAATCCAGCAGCAAAGCCATTTGCAATTAAAAGGAAGAGTTAGTTTATTTCTAAACTCGTGCTCTTGAGGTTAGAAAAGAATAAGATCACACAAAGATTAATTATAGGTGAAAATAAAACAATTCTTATGAAAAATTGAGTCGATTTCGGCCTCAGTGGTTTTGATGCAGGCCTGTTGTTTCAAGGTCAAGATGTCAAATTGTTGGAAGTGAAGTCTTTGGAATTGCAGAAACATTTAAGTGACTCTGATGGCTTCCGCAATTGATCTGCCAGAGATTGTTCTCACAATTTGTTTGTAGATGGAATGAAGTAGGGAAAAGAATCCCTTGTTTCCTTTTAATAGTACTGTAGGTGTGATTCTTTCACATCTAGTTGATTATACAAGTTTGATAGCTGGTTTTGTTGACTCCTCTCTCTCTGATGCAAACAATTTTCCTGTGCTGCTCTGACAATGGCCCTCATAATGCTCCTGCTGTTTGACAACATGTCCTACCTTTTTTCTGTGATTTTATCTGGTAAGCAAAGGTGGCTACTATGTAATGAGACCTGGATAGTTTTGAATGCCAGGTGCCTTTTAAGTCTGGCTCATTGTTCTTGCATTCTTGGATTTATGAGGTTCATCTTCAACAACTGTATATTCAAACAAATCAATGGAATGCCAGTGGGATCCCTAATATCAGGACTGATTGCAGAAGTGGTAATGCAATGGTTAGAATGAACAGCACTCCCCACTATGCAAACCAAACTGTGGGTCTGCTGTGTAAATGACACCTTCGTGATTATCAAACGCACAAGACGAGAGGAAACCCACCAACATATAAACAACATCCTCACCAGAATAAAATTCACAAAAGAAGAGAACAATAACCAACTACCCTTCTGAGACATAATGCTAGAACGTAAGAACAACGGGGAATCCAGACTAACATATGCAGAAAGACCAAACATATGGACCAGATACTTAATTACACCCGCAACCAACTCAACACCCATATACGGACCTGCATCAGGACATTATTCAAATGGGCCACAATGCACTGCAGCAACCTGGAATTGCACAGGGCAGAACAGGAGAACTTTTATGGAGTTTATAAAAGGAATGGATACTCAAAAAGCGCAATCCACCGTTAACATCCGTGACAGACCACAACAAGAAGACACAACACAGCCAGACACACTAGTCACCCTACTGTACACCAGAGACATATCAGAATGACCAAAAGACTACTCAGACCCCTAGGTATCAGGATAGCCCACAAAGCAACCTGCAACTGCTACTGATGAACGTAAAGGATCCCATACCCACAAAAAAAATATAGAAAATACCATGCAAGTACTGTAAAAAACATTACATAGGCCAAACTGGAAGAAAACTGACAATAAGGATACATGGACACCAACTAGCCAGCAAGAGACACGACCAATTCTCACTGGTCTCAATACACACGGACAAAGAAGGACACAAATTCAACTGGGACAATATATCCATAATAGCACAAGCCAAACAGAGACATGCCAGGGAATTCCTGGAGGCCTGGCATTCCAACCGGAACTCCATCAACAAACACATTGAACTGGACCCGATATACAAGCCACTGAAAAACAGAACTAGAAGTAATGCCAACCACCCCAGCAAACCGAGGCATATAAACAACACGCCGGACAGAACACCAATGCTTCACCAGAGGCACATTGACGATGTTACCTAGCAAGTAATGAAACATCTGTAACCAAACTCACCAGCTCGGCAAGCAAGTCTACAACCTCGTCCACAACCTGAGCTACAAATCTTCTCAAAACAGCTGATGCCCATCTCCAATGACACTGAATCTAATCATCACCCACACATGTTCAATACCATAACTGAATTCTCCATTATAAATAGCCTGGGGTTTACCATTGACCAGAACCTGAACTGGGCCAGGCATTTAAATACTGTGGCTACATGTACAGGTCATAAGCCAGGAATTCTGTGGCAAGTAACTCAATTCCTTTCTCTTCAAAGCCTGGTCACCATCTACATGGCACAAGTCAGGAATGAGATGTATTTTTCTGCACTGACTGGATGAGTGCAGCTCCAATACCATCCAGGACAAAGCAGCCCTCTTGATTCATTGTCACCAATTCTGTCTCCCTTTGCCACAGATGTATAATGTTGGCAGTGTGTCCCATCTACAAGATGCACTGCAGTAACTCACCAAGCCTCCATCAACAGTATATTCCAAAACTGTGAACTCTACCATCTCTAGAAGGACAAGGGCAGCAGATGCATGGGATCATTGTCACCTGCAAGTTCTCTTCCAAGCCACACAACATGCTGACTTGCAACTGTACGGCTAATCCTTCACTGTTGCTGGGTCAAAATCCTGGAACTGAATCCTGTGGATACCCTGCACTTCAAGGACTGTGGCAATTCAAGAGGCAGCTCAGTACCACCTTCTCCAGAGAAATTAGGAATGGGCAATAAATAACCTATCCAGAAACACCCACATCCTGTGAACAAATAATAATTTTTAAAAACTGCAGTTTGATTCTACCACGTGATGCTCAGAATGTACTTTGAAAGTCATTAAGCTCAGACGAAGATTTAAAGTTTTACATTCTAAAAGCTTTCCAAAGAAAATATTTTTTAAGATCGCGTGGACAAAAGGTAGATGAAACATGGAAGTGCTCAAATTCTGAGATAACAAGGTGTAGAGCTGGATGAACACAGCAGGCCAAGCAGCATCAG
>JAHRHZ010000087.1:17928450-17951965 GCA_024137785.1 Ginglymostoma cirratum
CCTCTGAAATTGATGAGCATGATGGACTATCATTTGCATGTCCATGAATAAAGCCCTAAAGATTCAGTTAACACATTTTAGATAATCCATATGTTGCAACTTAAACATGAGAACTCAATTTTGCTTTGCTAATATGCTTTCGCAAAACATTGTGGTTGGTAAATCTCTTACTGGTAAACAATAAATGAGTATAACAATGCATTGTTCTGTTTTCATATTGTACAGTATGTATATTGGAGATTAACTCCAAATTAAAGTTATTGAATTAAACTCTCTAATAGAGAGATCATTAGCCTAAATTGACCACAATTTCAGAAACTTGATTTGGTTTTTGGAAATTTCTACCAAATTGAGTTAAAAAATGCCAATACACATCAACTGGATTACATAGCCATGCAAACAACAAAGTTTGTACCAGCTACACCTTAGTGCGTAAAACTATCTGATTCAAGGAACAAATATTTATAAATCAAATTTTCTCAGTTTGTACCTGTTCCATTGTTTGGAATATATGTCCTAAATGAGTGCAATAAGTGCAGTGTAAATGGATTCATTTGCTTTAAAGCATTTGGAATGTATTGAGTTTGCAGACCCCTAGCCCATTTATTCCCAGGGGAGTTTCAGCATGTTGTGAGTCATCATTTAAAGTTATGGTTATGTTCCTGAAGATCAGAAATTTAGGTGAAATGATTCCTATGGGAATCAAGGTTAAAACTAGAGTTAGGTTCTGTCATGTCTTCCCTTCCAAAAACAAATATTAAACACTATATCATGCAAGTCAGCACATTTTGTCTTGATAAATTCCTGTATTGGTCAATTAAATAATTTTCATAATAAATTATATTTGAAAAAATAAAAGAAAAATGTCACTTTCTTACATGCTGTACCTCCTACTGGCCCCTGACCCTCAACTTTCCATTCCCTGATCACTGCAGTTCCTGTATTTCCTTGACCCTTTGATTTGTGACCTTTACAGGGAACGTTGGGAAAGATCCTGAGGTCAGCCACGACGGACATCTTGCCAGCCAGGGGAAGGGGTGCAGTTCCTAGAAGCAGTGATGGACAGCAAGAAGCGGCACTGCAGCCTCTTACTGGTGGTTATCAAAATGATGCTGAGATAAAAGGTACTGCAGATGCTGGAGAATCCGAGATAACAAGGTGCGGGGCTGGATGAACACAGCAGGCCAAGCAGCATCATAGGAGCAGGAAAGCTTGACATTTCGGGCCTAGACCCTTCATCAGAAATTAAAACTGCAGTTCCTACTATCTCAGTGCTCAAATTCTGTTTTGTCCAGTGGCATTCTGATGGATCAAAAAATGAAATTGACCTAATTGGTTCAAACAAGCACAGAAAAAGCTGAAGAAATTCTGCAAGTCAGAATGGAAGTCGTATTGGACTTGAAACATTAAACCTGTTTTTCCCTGCAGATGCTGCCAGACCTGCTAAGTTCTCCAGCACTTTCTGTTTTTGATTCAGATCTCCAGCCTCTGAAATTGATGAGCATGATGGACTATCATTTGCATGTCCATGATAAAAATGCTACCAGGCAGTAGCTGAGATGTGGCCCTGAACAAGTGGAGCTCATGCAAGCAGAGTGGAGCCTTGTGAATAAAGGTTTCCTGTTAATGCTCTCTTGCCTCAGGCTTCACTCTTGGGGAAAGGTTGTCAGTCAGAAGCTGGTGCATAGTAAGATGCTGCACTATGGAAGACTGAGCAAGGTGAGCGGACTCAAAATGGAGATTCAGTGAGCAGGAGGGGATGCAGCAAAATGGCGTGAATCATGTGGGAAATAAAGTTAAAATGAACCTTGAAATGCTCATAAAAAACTTAGTAAGGTTAAATAGAGAAACTTTAATTGAGGACTTACTGAATTTGCCCAAGAGAATAGGTTGTGCAGTAGCTAGGGAGACATTCCTCCTTCAGGCAAAAATTTTATTGAAAAGAATTTGATTCAAGTCTTTTGAATTATAAGCGTCTTTAAATCATTAAAGTTGAATTGTAAATGAATTTAAGTGGAGGGTCTGCTGCAGATTCCAGTCAGTTTCGTGGGAAATAAATCCTGCACCACATATTAAACCCAAGTGTAAAAATCCAAACAGATCTCCAACAAGAGACATATTCTTTATAAAGGTTGACAAAGTACACTCCAAAATTGATCATTAGTAAGGTTTCACTGTTCTATGACAGACTAGTGTAGCAGTGTTCATTTTTAGAATAGTGCCATCTTGCAAGTTTTATGTTCCCTTGACAAATGGTGAAAAAAATCAGGAGATTCTGTGAAACAACTATTTTGTATACTATACAACGTCATCTTTTAATAAATTAACATACAACATAAGTAGTGTTAGAGGAATTCTCCAATCTTTTTCTCTGAATATCATGATTTGTTAATCTCAAAAGGTCTAATTAGCACTAATGGTTTATCTGACCTTGTAGCCAAATTTGTTTTGTTAATGCTAATCAGCGTGGGGATACATATATATTATATATAGAAATGACAAACAGCATTTGTGCATCAGCTAAATTTGACGCAAGAGAATTTAAACAGACATTCCTTAGCTATCAGCTGTGCCGCCTCTGGGAACATAATTAATGCAATTCGTATGAGAACATATTTTTTACCAGAGAGCTGGAAATTATCACTTAGCTGTTATTGTGTACCATTACTGATAGCTTTAAGTGGTAAATTTCAGCATGATGTTCAATTATTTCTGAATTAATTTAAACAGTAATCTGTCATTGCTGTCAAATTATTCAAATTATGTGACACTTGTTTCAAAGCAATGTTCCTGTCTCTTATTGATTGATGAATAGTTAACCAGTGACTCTGAACAAAAACAAACAACTTTCAACATTTAGAATGATAGTCTTTGATTTTGTTATTCTAGAATTGTTTAGAAACATAAATCTGAGGATACAATTTAGTCATAATTTGTACTTGCAAAGTGTAACTATTAAATTCAGGCATTGTAGTCATATTTGAGTGAGAGATGCCAATGACCGTCTGAAACAATTGCTGTGATTATTCTTTAAGAGGCAGAATTTCACATTTAAATTCATTAGACCAGAACAGCATAATTATCAGAGCAGAATTAGGGCTTTTTTCAAATTAATTTGTGAGATGTGGGAGTCGCTGGCTTGAGAAGGTGGTGGTGAACTGCCTTCTTGAGACATTACAGCACATGTGCTGAGGTTTGACCCAAAATGCCCTCAGGGAGGGAACCCCAGGATTTTGACCAAGTGACAGTGAAGGAACATGATTTATTTCCAAGTCAGGATGGTGAGTGGCTTGGAGGGAAACTTGCAGGTCATGGCGTTTCCATGTATCTGGTGCCCTTGTCGTCCTAGATGGAAGTGGTCGTGGGTTTGGAAGGTGCTGTGTAAAGATCTTTGGTGAATTTTTGCAGTGCATCTTATAGATAACACACACTGCTGCTACTGAGTATCGGCGGTGGAGGGAGTGGATACTTGTGAATGTAATGGCAATCAAGTGCGCTGCTTTGTCCTGGATGGTGTCAAGTTTCTTGAGTGTTGTTGGAGCTGCACCCATTCAGGCACATGAAGAGTATTTCATCACACTCCTGACATGTGCCTTGTGGATGATGGACAGGCTTTGGGGAGTCAGGATGTGTGTTACTTGCTACAGCATTCCTAGCCTCTGTCCTCCTTGTAGCCACTATTTATATGATGAATGCAGTTGGGTTCATGGTCAATGATAACCCCAAGGATGTTGATAGTGGGCTATTCAATGATGGTAACATGATTGAATGTCAAGGGATGGGGATTAGATTATTGGAGATGGTCACTGCCTGGCATTTTCGTGGCACGAATGTTAATTACCACTTGTTAGCCCAAGTCCATTTTGGAGATACTGTCCATTTTGTTGCATTTGAACATGGATTGCTTCAGTATGTGACGTGTCGTGAATGGTGCTGAACATTGGCCCATTAAGTCTGCTCTGCCATTCAATCATGGCTGATATGTTTTTTAACCCCATTCTCTTGCCCTCTGCCCATAACCCTTGATCCCCTTACCAATCAAGAACCTATCTGTCTCTGTCTTAAATACACTCAATGATCTGGCCTCTACAGCGTTCTGGGACAATGAGTTCAACAGGTTCACCACTCTCCGGCGAAAGAAATTTTTCCTCATCTCAGTTCTAAAAGTCGGCCCTACACTTTGAGGCTGTGCCCTCAGGTTTGGTCTCTCTAACTAATGGAAAGATCTTCTCCATGTTCCACTCCATCCAGGCCTCTCAGTATTCTGTAAGTTTCAATTCCACATCCTTCTAAACTCCATTGAGTATAGACCAAGATTCCTCAACAGCTCCTCATAGCCCTGCATTCCTGGGATCATTCTTGTAAACCTCCTCTGGATCCCTCCAAAGACAGCACATCCTTCCTTAGATATGGGGCACAAAACTGTTCATGATATGCCAAATGCACTCTGACCAGAGCCTTGTACAGCCTCAGCAGTACATCTCTGCGCTTGTACTTTAGCCCTCTCAAAATGAATGCTAACATTGCATTTCCCTTTCTAAATACCAACTGAATCTGCATGTTAATCTAAGAGAATGATGAACTTGGACTTCTTTGAATGCCCCCTTCTGCTTCAAATTTCAGAAATCTTTCCCCATGAAGAAAATGTTCTATGTCTCTTTTCTTCCTACCAAAGTGCATAACTTTACACTTGCTCAAATTCTATTCCAACTGCCATTTCTTTGCCCTCTCTCTTTGCTTAACTATGTCCTTCTGCAGCCTCCCTGCTTCCTTAACACTACCTGTCCCTCCACATATCTTTGTGTCATTTGTAATCTTAGCAACAATGGCCTAAGTTCCTTCATCCAGATTGCTAATGTATAACACGAAAAGTTGTGATCCCAGCACTGACGCCTGCAGAAGTCCACTAGTCACTACCATCCTAAAAAAGATCTATTTATCACCACTGTCTGCCTTCTACCAGGCAGCTAATTCTCTATCCATGCCAGTACCTTTTCCCTAACATCATGGGCTCTTATTTAGCAGCCTCCTGTGCAGCACCTATCAAAGGTCTTCTGAACATTCGCAGAGATCATGTCCACTGGCTCTCCTTTGTCTAACTTGCTTGTTAGTTCTTCAAAGAATTCTAAGAAATTGTCAGGCATGATCTCCCCTTGATGAAGCCATGCTGACTCAGCCCTGTGTTATCACGCATTTCCATGTTTTCTGCAATCTCACCCTTAATAATGGACTCTGAAATCTTACCAACAACTGAGGTCATGCTAACTGGCCTATAATTTCCCATCTTCTGCCTCCCCCCTTCCTTATACAGGGGTATTAATTAGCCATTTTACAGGCCTATGAGTCACTAGTGCCTCCACATTCTCCTTAGCTATCTCCATCAGAATCCTGGGGTGTAGTCCATCTAATCCAGCTGATTGATCCACCTTCAGAACTTTCGGCTTCCCTAGCACCTTCTCCTTACTGATGGCCACTGCACTCACCTCTGCCCTGACTCTCCTGAAATTCTGGCACGCCGCCGCTGTCTTTTGCTATGAAGGCTGATGCAAAGTACCTATTCCATTCCTCAACCATTTCTTCGTTCTCCATTACTACATCTTCAGGCTTATTTTCCAGTGGTCCAATATACACTCTTGCCTCTCTCATAGCTTTTATATATCTTAAAAAAAAACACTAGCAATCTGGTTTTTAAAGGCTTCCCAATTCTCTGGCTTCCCACTGATCTTCACCACATCATATGCATTTTCTTTTGCTTTGATGTAGTCCCTGACTTCCCTTGTCAGACACGGTTGCCCCATTCTCCCTTTGTAATTTTCTTCTTTTTTGGGATGAATTTCTGTTGTGCCTTCTGAATTATCTCAGAAACTCCAGTCACTGCTGCTCCCCCATCTTCCCTGCTAGACTCCTTTTCCAATCAACTCTGGCCAGCTCCTCCATTAAATCTTTGTAATTATCTTTACTCAATTGTAATACCGTTACATCCAATTCCAGCTTCTTCCTCTCGAATTGCAGGATGAATTCTATTTTACTATGGTCACTGCCCTCTAGGGATTCCTTCACCTTATACTCTCTAATCAAGTCTGCCTCATCACACATCACCAAATTCAGAATGACCCATTCCCTAGTGGTCTATACCACCACCTGCTCCAAAGAAAAAAGCATCTTGTAGACATTTTACAAATTTCTTTTCTTGGGATCTGCTACCAACCAAATTTTCCATGTGCTGTGATTATTGTATTAATTTCTTTCTTATATGCTTATCGATTTGCTGATTCAATTTCTGTCCACATTGTGACTACTGCCATGGGGGCCAGTACAAACGCCCATTAAGGCCTTTTTCTCTTTGCAGTTCCTCAATCTACCTACATCTTCCAACCCCATAATGCTTCTTGATATTGCTTTAATTCAATTCTTACTAACGAGGCAACCCTACCCATGTGCCTATCCTTTTGATATGTATCCTTGGATTTTTAGTTCCTAGCCCTGATCCCCTTGCAGCCACTTTTCTGTGATGCCCACAATATCGTAACCACAATGCCAACCTATGCTGCAAACCCATTTACCTTGTTTCATTTACTGTATGTATTTACATGCATCACCCTCAGTCCTGCATTGACTGCCACCCCCTTCTCAGAGTTGTCCCCTTATCTGCCTGCCTGCAGTTAGATTCCTGACCCTTTTAATACTCTCTGTGCTATTATTTATTCTGGAAACTTTAATAACCTCTGCTGAAATACCCCATCCACCCTTTAACTTTTCCATAATTTCCCAAGCAACTGAACCCCCCAGCCCATTATTTAGTTTAAAGCCCTATCCACAGCCCTAGTTATGCCAGGGCTCTGGACCCAGCATGATTCAAGTAGAGCCTGTCCCATCTGAACAGCTTTTTCCTTCCCCAGTACTGGTGCCAATGTCCCATGAATTTGAACCTGGTTCTCCCACATCAATCTTTGAGCCACGCATTTACCTCTTTAATCTTGTTGACCTTAACCCAATTAAGACATGACCCAGATTATAACCATTTTTAGTTCTGTTTTTTAATTTAGCCCTATTCCTAGGCTCAGATTCCCTCAGCAGACCTTGTTTCTTCTTTCTACCTATATTGCTGGTGCCTGTGTGGACCATGGACAATTGGATCTTTCTTCTCCCACTCCAAGTTCCTCTACAGCCCAGATGAGATACCCTGAACCCAGGCACCAGGCAGGCAACAAACCCTTCATGACTCTTGATCCTGGTCATAGAGAATAGTGTCTACTCCCCTGACTATACGATCCTCCATTAAGACAATATTTCTGATTTCTTCCCCCTCTTGAATGTTTCCCTGTACCGCGGTGCTATGGTCAGTTTGCTCATCCTCCCTGTTCTCAACTACACAGGGAGCTGGAATCTCAAATCTGTTAGACAAGCTCAAGGCTGCGGCTCCTTCAGTACGATCTCGTAGATCTCTCCACTTGCCTCACTTACTTGCCTCACACCCTCCTGTGCCTGACTCCTGACTGTATTTGATGTTGTTAATCTAAGAAGTGTGACAGCCTCCTGAAACACAGCATCCAGGTAACTCCCGCTCCCTGAGGTGCCGCACTGTTCGAAGCTCAGACTCCAGCTCATCGACCCTGAGCCACAGCTCCTCAAGCAACCAACACTTGCTACAGATGTGGTCACTACGAACCACAATGAGGTCCACCAGCTCCCACATCATGCAGTTACAACACATCACCTGGCCCTATATCTCTATGTTATTTATTTAGTTTTTAATTCGTTTACTTAAAAATTTCCTGCTGGCCTTTTAGTATGTACTCTATAAATATTTCTGTAATTTACTTTCAATCTGAAAGTGACCTATAATATAGTTAGATTAACAGTTATTACGAACCAATCAACTTGTGATTTCCCTTTGATGTCATTCTTTGTTTTGTGCTGGGCCCTTAATCCTGAGCTTGAATTTATCCTGTGACAAAAACTTACAAACTATGATCCAGAACAGCATGCAAAAAGCTCCTCTTCCCCTCTACACTGAATTCCAACCTTGCTTCCAAATTCCCCGAACTGTAAACTCACTTGGACTGTGTCTCACCCCAGAAGCGATCTCTCCTTCCTGACTGTGTGAAATGGGAGATACAGGGAGGGTGAGCAAACTGACCATTCTTACGAATTATTCTTATAGAGAGGTCATGGAACTAAAACTAGCAAAATAATTACATAGCTTCTGATTAACATTGACCCAAAATGTCAATTTTCTTTCTGCACAAACACTGCAAAATATGTTGAGGATTTCCATCATTTTTAATTTTATTCTATATTTTAAGTATCGACAATGTCATACTCCAGCATTAGTGATAATTTACTGCCACTTTTTTTTCAGGAATTCCCCACCTAATGAAGTTCTGTTTCTCCCTCTGGCGAGATATTTGTTCAGTGTGGAGCTGGAGGAACACAGCAGGTCAGGCAGCATCAGAGGAACAGGAAAGTTGACGTTTTGGGTCAGGATCCTTCTTCAGAAATTTTTTTTTCTGAAATTCTTTCTGAAAAAGGGTCCCAACCCGAAACGTCAACTTTCCTGTATTTCTGATGCTGTCTGACCTGCTGTGTTCCTCCAGCTCCACACGGTGTTATCTCTGACTCCAGCATCTGCAGGTCTTATTCTCTCTCTAAGATATTTGTTCATATCTTCTACATTGTTCATCATTGCTTTTGGTTTCTCACCTTTTATTTGATCAGGTATCTACTAAAACTCACTTTCATGTCCGTGTCTTCTTCCTCAGCAGATCTCTGGCTCCAGCTTCCTACAAACCCATTCAAAGTGAAATACTGACCATCATGTTGTCCTGATTAAAGGATTCTGTGCATGCCAGGTATGTTTGCAATATCAAGCATTTCCCTTGGAATATAGCAAGATTTGGACAATGTTTGGAGGATATGCAGAGTAGAACAAACTGCTGGAAGGAGAGACAGGAGAGAAGGACTTTAAATCACCAGGAACTCATATGCCTAGAATTTTCAGCAAAATACTCTCCTACCAAAACATCAGCAACATATATGGAGTCGATATGCTCTAGTAATGGTAATTTCACTGAAATTTGTCATCTGCTGCAGCCATTAAAACAGGTTTAGGACTGTATTGCTCATGGCTGTTAAAGTGACACTAGTGATAATTTTTTTATGGATCAGCTTCTTTCCAGGTAGGAACTGGAGATATTTGTAATATTTTATAGTTTGCTGTCCATTATTCCATAAGAAAGTCATGGGGGTTCTTTATTCATTGAGGGCTTACTGCATTCCATTCTTTTTTGCCAAGAAAAATAGGCAGAGTAAACATGTGATTTTCTGAAGATTACCGACTGCGGCTTGTCATTGACTACATGCCTACCACAATGAAGATACGGCAAACAAACCCTGAGATGTTCCACAACTGAATGGAATTCAACTCGTTCTGTGATCAACTGGTGTGTACTCAAATGCAGAGAGGATGTAATTTAATGTTAAGTTTGAGACCTGATTAATAGAGATCATTGATATGTGTTTGATAGGGGTGTTGTGCAATGAACAATAGCTGGGTCTAGTCCAATGGTTGGAAATGATAAAGCTTTTGAAGATTCACTCACTCACCTTGACCACCTATGTGAGGTCATTAAAGTTTTTGCAGCGCTACATCCAGCTCTTTGGGACTTGCAATCTGGCTTTGACTGCTAAGGTTACTACTACCTTTTGGGAGTTTCTCTGGCGAGCCTCCATTCCTCTTATGGATAAAACACATCTTTCCTCCTCTGTACCTCCTTGACCAAGACTTCTGGCATAACTTCAGAAAATTTCACAGCCTCCTCTTCCCATGTGTTACCATCATACAATGTGATCTGATAGAGGCTATTAAAATTATAGAATTTGCTTGATAGAGTGGACATGGAGAAAACATTTCCACTTGCACAGGAAACCAGCTCAAGAAGGTACTGATATAAGATAATCATTAACAAATCCAACTGGGAATTCAGGAGAAACTTCTTTATTGCAGAGAAATTAGAGTTCAGAACTCATCACAATAGAGAATTATTGAGGTGACTAGCATCAACGTATTTAAAGAGAAACTAGATATGTACATGAGGGAGAAAGGAACAGAAAGATAAGTTGTTTGGGTTAGACAAGGAGAAGGGTTGAGGAGGTTCATGAACTGCATTGATATGAATATAGACATGTTGGGCCAAATGGTCTATTTCTCAGTTGTAAATACTATGTAATAATCAAGCCAACTGAGACAAATTATAGCATCTTTGCTATGACTTCAGCAATGTTTAGTCAGTTAAGTATAGACAGGGAATAGACTCTGAACCTTCCTGAGCTCTGTAGCTAGGTTTAACAATAGGCAAGGCATTTACTAACTGCATCATCAGGTGCACATCAAACAAGCAAGTTTTGTTCTGGAAAGGCTGACTGTAGCAGTTTTGGATATAATCCTCCAGTGACGACATTATAAAACCACTTGGGAGTCATCTAATAGATAAGCATTGCAACAATTTTCTGAACCTCACGTGACCTCAAGACTTAAGATCCCAGTTCAAAGAAGACTTGTGCATTTGATGATATTGGCTGGTTCATGTGCTTGATCCTACCACCCTGAAAAGTTAAGAATCTCTGTTTTATAAACCTATTCTTTTGGATAAGAGCCGCAAAAGAGAGCCTCATGCTCTTTTCCTGTGGTTTTCATTTCCTAACTTTAAGGCCTTTTGAGGCCTGGGAGCACTAATTTGAACTGCTGCTCTTATCAGAATTCAGAGAGAAGCAGCCTCAAAATTCCCAAGCTGCTGCAGATCTGAAATTGCAAAGAGAAATTGTAGAGAGGCACCAGGAAGTCTGAGGATGGAGATTAAAATTCTCTTCACGTTATAATAAGTGCTGTGGCCTTTGTGATGCCACAGAACATACTCACTTTAATTGAGGAAATGGATTAAATTAGAAATGTCTAATTTACTACACTGGAATCTGATAGTCTCTGAGCCACAAGATTAGTGCTGAAAAACAGCTCTATTATTTCCTGTTAGTAAAAAATATCTGTGTGATTCTAAATGAAAGATCTGAACACAACTGGGTACCAAGGTACAAAATTCCAGAGGCCTGAGAGATCACTCATCTGTCACAAAGTGGAGAAGGCATATCTATTTTCTCATACCAAAATCGATTGCTTAGCCTTCAATTCTGGTATGTTGCAGTGTGCTTATCACACATTGTATATTACAGTTATTTTTAAAGCTCATGTTTTTCTATCTGACACAGGAATTAGCTTAATACTATTTAGCCATAGGAAGGTGCTGAATTGGACACTGTCAGCTATTATTGATGACCTTCACAAATGCAGATTTTCAAATTTACATATATATCCTTTTTAATGTTCTCCATTTAGCTGGCTTGTATTATACCAACAAAAGCACAGGAACCCACTTTTTAATAGTAATTGGTGGAACATTGTGGGCTTTGGTGAGATTTGTGGCAAGATCACATTAGGAGTCTACCAAAGCCTATCTCAATATTGGGAGAAATTTGCTGCAGCTTTTATGCATCTTCAAGTAAGCAGTGGTTAATTAAGGAGGATTATGCTTTGTTGAACACCTTATTAATGCTATTGCTCAGCTAATTAATATGCAGTTTCCCATCTTACCAAACGTGCTGAACAAACTAGATGTTGAGAAATATCGACATGAGAGTCAGATCTGACGACTTCACCTCGCTGCTTGCTCCAAAGAACCTGCATCTGGATCGTAGATCATAAAATCCCCACAGTGTAGAAGCACGTGATTTGGCCCATTGAGTCTACACTGTCTCTCCAAAGAGCATCCCACCCAGACCCACCCTATCCCTGTAACCCTGCATTTCCTATGGCTAACCCAACTAGCCTGCACATCCATGGACACTATGGGCAACTTAGCATGGCTAATCCACTTAGCCTGCACATCTTTGGATTGTAGGAGGAAACTGGAGCACCCAGAGGAAACTCATGCAGACATGTGGAGAATATGAAAACTTCACACAGATAGTTGCCTGAGGCTGGAATCAAACCCGGGTCCCTGCTGCTGTGAAGTAGCAGAGCTAACCACTGAGCCAACATGCTGCATCTTGGACACCAGACTCCGGCATCTGAGGCCGTACTCTATGGACGCTAGCCATATGCTTCCCACCTCCATGGATATTTACATCTGACTTATGCCAGCCTCTAAGAACCCCCATGGCACATCTCCGATCCACTTACAGGACATTTCTGTACTTCAGTGCAGCACCTCGGCCTGCACCAGGAACTACATCGTAACGTTGTAGTAAGGATACCATGTGCTCAAGGATATGCGCTCAGCTCATGGACTGGAACAGGCTGCACCTCTGAGCTCTTTGCTTGCTCTCATAGCACACACTCATTCTGAGCCTACATGAATTTTCACAGGGTTCCTGCCTTATATTGCCTTTTCCTGCTTTGTCCCCTCAGCTGGGGACACCAGGCTACCAGTATAGCTGTCTTGCCTTGCCATTTAATACAGACATAAAGGCAGGACAGCTGTCATGGTTGTCAGCAGCTTTTGTTCAGGGGGTTCTGCCCCAGTAAGTTGGGGACACCGTCTGATACCAGTCCAGGGGCTTTGATACAGTCAGTCAGCCACTTGAGGCTGTCAGAGTCGGAATCCTGTTCACAGGAGTGAGTAGCTGAATGTTGTGAATCCCACCACCCATCTGGATGCTCTCTGCCCTGTTGTGGATGGCTTTCATCCTGGAAAGAAGGAAACAGAGAGGTATTAAGGGAGATGAAAGTGGGCGGCATAGCTTTTTGTTTTGGTGAGAAGGATGTCTTAAGAATGAGTGAGTAGGCAGTACACAGGGCTTGCTGGTTTAGTGGTGTTGGCAGTTGTTTGGGTGACATTGAGTGAAGGAAGATGTTGTAGGCAATCGTGAGAGTGGCAGAGAATGGTGGGAGGTAGGCACAGTAGCAGAGATAGACTGAGTGTGAGATATCGGAGAGGAGGTAGTGATGGAGAGGAGAATGCCATTGACCTTCTTCCTATGTTGCTGTGCATTCCTCCAAGTGGCTGAGACAGCACAGACCTAGGTGACGATCTCAAACCAGGCTGGTATGATCTGTGTTGTGGCTGCTGTACTGTTCCTGCATGACCTCCAGGGACCTGCTTGCAAATTGGGGCACTAAATATCCCTTGTCTGCCCTGTCTGGGTAAATGTCACAAACCATGCAGGCCAGCTCTGGACTGATGTTGCTTGTCTGGATGCATAGCAGCCTTTTATTGATGGCACAGGCTCCAGGGATACTGGTCAATTCCAGGATAACTCAGCAATGGCAAGTTGTTCCAATAACAGCGTGTTGAATGGTGACACCATATGGATAAAGTATGTAGTTATTAATGCAATTTGGTAAGATATGCCAAGCAAACACATGAGGCCTCACAGTGCAAAACCCTCCAAAAACTTATAGTAACTGGCACTTAACTAAAACGACATAAGATTCAGCCCAAAATTTCTTTCAATTTCCAGCCACCTTCAAACCACAATTTTCCTTGCTTTTTCTATGATTGGAGCTATAAACTATCGTTTGCACAAAAAATGATAATAGTTATAGCTCCATTCCAAAGTGTTTTTTTTTAAAAAGAGAGGCTGGTCGCAGTAATTTCTGATCTAGAAGTTTAGATGTCTGCACTGCTTTATCTATATTGTTACAAACGACAAGAAGCATGAGACTAAAGCAGAACTGTTAAATGGTGTCCTTCTGTTACCAAATAGTTAAAGTAACAGTGTAAATTTTTCAATACTGTTCAATATTGTTTAAATACTATACGTTTTCTTAGATCCTCAGTCCAAACTTCAATAATGCTAGAAGCCTTTAAAAAACTTTTTTTTCACATTAATCCTTTTAACTGCTGATTGCTTTTGAGATTATTTTGGGTCCTTATACAAAGATGCAGCTGTTTGAAATACCATATCTGGTGTGTTAAGCCAATATTGCCATCTGCATATTGAGATACTGTTCAGGACTATCTCTGGGTGTTTGCACACGAACTATCCTCGAGGCTGCTTTCTCCTCATTTCTAAAAAAGGCTCTTCATCTCCATAGATAACAAAGCATGGAGCTGGAGGAACACAGCAGGCCAGGCAGCATCAGAAGAACAGGAAAGCTGATGTTTCAGGTCGGGACCCTTCTTCAGAAAAAATCATTTAATGTGATTTTCTACTCAAAGTTTTAAAGGCATGTTGGTAATTTCACTTGTGAGTGGCAAAAGGCCTGTTTGCATACATTAACACCTAATCTCACCTTATTTAGATGCAATTTTCCATTTTACTAGCCAATGGAGAGAAATTAGATGGAGACAATTCCCAACATGCAAGGTCACCGCTAATTCCCCTGGTCAACATTCCCCATCATCCCAGGGTACAGTCCATGCCTGGGCCTTCATCCATGGAGGTGTACCAACTTCGCCATATCATCACGGCATATTATCGATTTACTTGGAATACAGATCACTACTCTGAAGCTGCATTTTGAAATGCATCGACACCTTACATTACAATGCTGCTGCCAGGTCATATCACACACAGGGACAAGCACAAAACTCACAAAATGGAACAGGGGCATCTCAGGACTCTTAGCTTGCTTTCTTATCACTCACTCACTTTGCGGTCACGTGAATGCTCACTGCGACTCTGCCTTGCTTTGCATTTTTGGACACAAAGCCAGGCTAGTCATTATCAGTCAAGGGAGTGGACAGGCTGGTGCACGGTACCGTGCTATGTCAATATCATACCTACAGCTTGCACCAGCCGCTTACATGGCAAGCATACTGCAGTGCTTCAACAAATGGCCATGTCACAAAGTCTAAGGTGAGTAGTGCTCAATCAAGCCAAAGGGGCTGTCGTCAGCCAGGGGTCGTACCACAGCCAGTCAAGGGCATTATCTGATCTCAGTCTAGGGCACACTCATGATTAGTCAACCACTGGGACAGTTAGGGTTAGGAGCCCCTTATCATTACAATTCAGGGGATGGGCCATGGTTAGTCGTACAGGTCTCATGCATCCTGTCGATTAGCAATAAGTCAATTGGGAAGCTGCTCTGAGATCAGTCAGAGGGTCTGTTCACTCACCAGTCTGGCTATCATTCCAAGTTGGTCAGGTGAGTTGGTCAACTCTGGTCACTGAAAGTCAAGGTGGGTTATCAGGGGCAATTGCTGTGGTGGACAAGTTGGGGAAGACAGTTAGAGATTGGAGACAGCATGCTGGGATTCAGAGGGGAAATAATTGGGAGGTGGGACAACTCAACATATAAAGGTGGGAGGTGCATCATGATGGTTGACATATTTAAGATGTTTGTCTGGGGCTCGGGAGAACATTGGGAGTTAAAAATATAAATAAGACAGGTGAGTGGGCGCATGGATGCTCAGGACTGGTGGTGTTGGCAGGAAGCGTAAGGAAGAAAAGGAAAATGAAAATTTTGGGAGGGTCCCTGACACTATTATGCTGAATCAGCAACTCACAAAGCAAAGTGTGGCTTGTGTTGTCTTCCATCCTCATTTGAATCAGTAATGCATAATGAAAGGAAAACTGGCTGCCACCACACCCAGAGTGGGTGGAGTAAGTGTCTTTCATTTGTAAAGATGTGGCTCTACATGTGAGCAATGTGAGGCCCTTCAAGGGGCAATTACATTAGTCAGGCACTAACACAGCAAAGGTTTAAGATACCTAATCACAGAATTCTGCATGCAAATTGCACACAATGACCATTGGTGCTTAATCCAAATCCTAGTGATAAGAAATCTTGACCATGTCATTAATCATTACAGATTGATTATAGTTATCTCTGAAGGGAAAGTAATCTCAGGTGACCTTAATTCATTTGTGTGTGATGTGAATGCTGACTGCTCACATGATGAAGGATCTATTCTGTTTATGATATTCCATGCACAGGTTCACTGGAAGCATGACCAATGGATCTAGCCACAGTGTACCAGAGGTGCATATAAACTGAAAATCAACATTTGTCCCATTATGCCCAAGACCAGCAGCAGCCAAGCATCCTCCATATGAAGAAGTCCCAGCTGAAGGTTCCCCTCAGGAAGTGGAGCTGGTACAAGAGGCTCCCATCCTTGATTCCAATTCCTCCAGATGAGTGAGGTGCAGTGCCGCTACAGACTGACTCTATTGTGTCTTGGATCAGGACTTGAGAACTGCAAATGAGAGTTAGGCTTTTAATTACGTTGATTTCAAAAGAATGGAGGCGGTGGTGGGATCAAGGGACATGGGTGGTGGAGGGGTGGGGGTGTTTTTTGTTGATTCATCTGTTGCTGTACAACATTTTTTTGTAACCGTTTAAAATCTTCACTTGTTCCCTCTGCATTCAATAGGATAATAACTTTGGATTGAGTACAGAAGAGCAATGATTTGAGAATCCTGTTACTGTTGCAAAAAGATCATTAAGGCTGAAAATAAATCACATTTTCACTTTCTGGAATTGTAATGTTTAGCCACAGTTACACCAATTGCCTGTCCTGGGATGAGGTCTTTGAGGACCTGTTCTTGAGTATGCCTGAGTTGAAAGTAGACAGAAGAGAGTTAACCTACAGATTTGCTTTCACATTATGCCTTTTATGACCTCAGAATTTCATCAATCACTTTGCAGACAATGGAGCATTTTTGAAGTATAATCGATGTAGCTATGCAGAAACCCACAGCTTTTAATTTGCATGTAGTAAAGTCTTGCAAAGAATAAATTGAAATGAATTTAGTTGATCTAATCTACTCATGCTGGCCAAAGAATCAACATTGCAGGAGTTAGCATTTCTTTGACTTGAAAAGTACCATAGGAGTTTCTAATATATCTGAACAAACCAATGGATATTTGTTTAATGTCCTTTCTGAAACTGTTATTTTCAATCAGATGATTTGAGCAGAATAGGAAGTGTTTATTATTCCAAACTGTTTACACTACCTGCTCTGGACTTTAATTTGACCAGGGTATACATTTAGGATTGTCATACTTGGAAATACATAAATGGACTCAATGACCAGAAATTATACCAATAAACAGCGTCAGTACATAACTTGACTGAAAGCATAAAACCAAGAAATCA
This sequence comes from Ginglymostoma cirratum, assembly GCA_024137785.1. Taxonomy (NCBI): domain Eukaryota; kingdom Metazoa; phylum Chordata; class Chondrichthyes; order Orectolobiformes; family Ginglymostomatidae; genus Ginglymostoma; species Ginglymostoma cirratum. Next base: position 17,945,547 of record JAHRHZ010000087.1, read on the forward strand.
ACAATGATTAGCGGTCAAAAAATTACTGATTAAAATAAGCTGAATCAATGAAATTAATAAAAATCAAAAAAAGTAAATTTGGACACCATCATGAGTGTCACTGAAATGAGAAGCAAAAATACAATTAACATTACCAACAAATTGTGCTTTTTGAGTTATGTGTGTCTGATTATTCTTTCTTCAGAGCTTGTGTCTTTTAGTGTTTAAGTTCATACTTTTGACTACAAGAAATTAAAGTATCATGCCTGTGACCTCTGCCTCTTCATCACTTGTGGGTTGATTTTTAGTCAAAGTTAAAATAACTGGAATTATACTTCTGGATAAAATATCTGATTACACTGAAATCTTCAATTGCCTAATTTCCTCAAAAAGTGCTGCTTAGATATTACAGGACAAACTAAGTAGTCCTGTTCTCCTAGTGGGGGGACTGCACTGACTTTATCTTTGTGTTCAATAGATTGTTTATTCAGGTTGCATGTTAGCATTGTGAAAAGTTTACTTGATACTCATATTGGGTGGCAATGGCACACAGAGGTCTCCTTATTAAGTACGAACATTTTCCATAACATCTTACAAATATTACATATCTCATGAGAGTACTGAAATAACGTTTTAGTATTCTATGTTTCTTTATTTGTAATTGCAACAATTACATTGGGTTATGAATACATTGGTTATTGTTGAAAACAAGGATTTAACATCAGAATTTCTGACTAGTGACATTGGTGCTGCTGTTATGGAGAGCCGGTTAATGAAATGAAGCTATCAGGGAATTTTATGACTGGTTACCTGATTAGTTCTCACCACGTATAATCTATTGTGACCTCGTTGTTCAATATGCTGGAATCTGATTGGCAGACAGCAGTGATAATAAGGGCTCCATTTTCAGTAACTGCGGAGCTGAAGATGGACCTGAAGGTTTTGCTTCAGGCACATCACAGGCTACGTCAGGGAATGTATGCAATGTCAATCTGCAGTGCGCAGATGCTTTAAGAAGGTCACTGATTTAATTGTTTATTGGGGTGAACACATTGGTCAACTTGCTCTGGTAGAAACCTGTAAGTAAATGAAAATGTCCTGAAATTCAGTCAGATTCTACTTACTGCCAGTGTTCAAAGTGTTATTGATGGCAGTCATCTAAACTCTTACTCAGAGACCCATGATATTTGTGCAATTCAAAGAGATCCATTCTATCAACCTCCAACAAGCTAGTGATCAACAATACTAGACCACACATGCAGTTTTACTTTCTTGCAATCTTCTGCACCTTGTTATTTGAAGACTACCTGGATAGATGGCTTACTGGAGGTAAACATTATACCAGCCATCGAAACAGGAAGGTGAGCCAAGGATTGAGTCGATGTAACAGTAAGGGCATCATAACACATACCATGGCATCTTGAAACAGCATTTCTTCTGCCTGGGAAGATCAATAAACAACAATACTCATGTTTCCAAACTCGTCAACAGAATGAGTTGCACACCAGGCTTGCGTGTATGGGTTGAAATAACTGCACAGAGGCCTGTGTTCCATCACCAAGTCACACTTTACTTGTGCACAGTACATGGGCTCTGTCCAGCCTGGAGCAGATGGACTCCAACAAGCCCAAACGCTACCTACCATGCCACTGCCGCCATCTTGTAAAAACATCTTGAATTGAACCCACTCTGCTGGCATTACTCTGCATTACAAACCATCCATCTAGCCAACTGAGCTAACCAACCCCTGACTTTAATGCATACTCGAGCTGATTAAACCGTCTCTGAAATTATAATTTCACTGTCTCAACTATCATGGTGTCATCCTTTTGGTCTGTTTTTACCTTAATCTGTAAAACAAAGAAGGCAAGTTTTATAAGATTACTGAATCCACTTCTAATATATGACGTGTAACCTATAGAATCTACCCTTGTACTCCATTTAGGTATTGCCCTACTGGAGGAGAAAGTGACATGTTGACTGCTGGACATGAGTAGCAGCTTCTCTCACATTTATGCATGGGTTATGAGATAACCTTTTTGCTGGTGTGGTCGTGTCCAGTGATCTGGTGACTGACTAGACCTCCTTTTGTCTTATCTTCTCATTTGTGCGCCTGGTGTGTTTAGAAGGGTTTACAGTGCACTAAGCAACAATTTCATTCATGCCCCTGCAGCTAAGCAGTTCCATATCGTGCCCACTGAACATCATGAAAAAAGACTTCAGAAGTATAATGATCGTGAGAGTCTGAACACTAGAGCTATGAAAAATGTCAAGTAGGCTCCACCTCTTGGCAGCACACTAAGGTTCATACTTACACCATTCAAAGAATCTCTTGCATTCAGAAGCCCATTACAGAAAAAAAAATGTAGTTATCCCACTCTTCAAGATAGGGATTGCAGAGATGTTGATAATGGATTAAAGGAACACTTGATAAACACATTGAAGAGTGGAGCCTAAACAGAGACAGGAATCCGTTGGACCGAACACTGCACATTTTGCATAACTGGATATTTCAGACAAATTAAAATGACGGCAGAGATTGATCATGCTCAGAAAACAATTCCCATGTAGTTTGAATCAATGGGCTCTGCACTTGAGTGGGGTGTTACCTTCTTTATGCTCTGCAATAATATTTGAATGAATTAATTGTTAAGGAAAGATCCTAAACAGTTTACTAATCTCTTCAGTATGGCTAAATTTTAGGTAAGCTTACCATAAAAAAACTTTGTGCCATCAAAGCTTCTCTTGCATTTGCTCCAATTTCTTAGAATGCTTAGCAAAAGCCCATATATACTGTTTCTGCACAGCTTAGACCAATCTCCTTTGTTGTTGGTGTTGATGTTATGCGTTGGTTGTCAGGGAAGCCCTCCTTTCTTTCAGTTTGTGAAGTCACAATTTCACAGCTATATCATTAACTGCTGGAGTTCTTATTTACCATTGCCTCTTTGAGCTTCTCCTTCTCTACCCAATGAATAACTCACCTTCAAATGGAACTGTTTATGTTAAATTAGGACTGGGTACCGAACAGTTGGCTGTGAATTAAAAAATATAGATCCATCGAAAATCTGCCTCAGGAGTCTGAATGTCAATGTGTTTAAAATATTGATTCTAACCATATTATTTTACAGCAGCACAGTCCTCCTGCAAACATGTTGGTTGATTATTTTGTGATGAGTGTAAGAGCTTCATGCTGTTTTCATCACAACCCGTGCACACAACTTGACGATGCTTATCCTCCCTCCTCTAACACTTTGCTATAATAGATTGCACATCCAAAGAAAACAAAAAAAAATATGAAATGCCTCGCGTGAAAATGTTTTACCTTTAATAGTGCTTATTGCCTTATATTTAATAGTTATTTTGGTCAGCTAATGAGGGATTTTGTTATTCTGAAGGCCCATGAAAAGAATACATCGCCTGTTTCCAAATGGACAAAATGAATTACTTTTGTTCCAAAATAATGTCTACATTGCTTTGGCTGACAGCACTACTGATTAACATCAAAAGAATCAGTCAGTGAACATCTTGGGAGGGAAGTGATTCATTTACTTTTTTAGAAGCAGTAATCTTGCTGCTGTGTTGCTCAGTTACAGCACTTACTACAATACAATATAACCATTCTTTTCTTCCAACTGATAATTAACCAGGGTTTTGGACCATAAATCAACTTTGCTTTCCTAATGTTGCTGATACATGTTATCAAGACCAACCACACTGTCTTTTATGTGTAGTATACCCATTTCTGTTTCTTGCTAAAGTGGCTATTGTTGAGATCGTTTTGTCATTACAAAGTAGCTGCTATAAATAAACTGCTGGTGACTATATCCGTTGAAGGCTTAGGATGCAATTGAAATATAATTGGAGCATCGGCATGAAAGGATTTTGATTTCTGTTGATGGTAGAGATACAGTGCAAATGCACCTTCAATTCTGATTTAAGAACTGATTGCCGGGTTACAAGCACTTTGCTTTGGAGTCAGGTCAGGTAGTGATGGCTACACCAAGTCTAACCTTGCACTATTTGTGACCTTTGAATCAATAATTAGTATTTGAATTTTTTTCTAATAGAGAAACATGTGAATTTATTTCATTACAATTTGTTGGAACATTCATTTTTAAATTTAAGTATTTGGCTCCTTTATGAGACAGGGCAATGTTTATTTCCTGCTTTTTTTTCTACCATGTAATATGCCTAAAAAGGAAAACAAAACAGTGGATCTTTTATATATATGCAAAAACTGGCACACTCACAATCAAAACAGTGACAGATTTCAGATTTTCCACAATTTTGAATTAATCATAGGTGCATAATTGAATCCGATCTGCTACGCAACTGTAGCATAGTTACATCCTCTGTGTAAAATCGTTCTAAACTCTAAAACCCTAGGTTTGACAGGTACTGAATGAACACATGAGCTAGGGGATCCTGCCGGTAAAGTGGAAATACAGCAACTGTTAAGGGCTTGTTCTTTTTCTCTTCTTTTGTTTTCATTTTTTTAATATCTACGAACGTTATCACCCACACCGAATAACATTCCTACCACCAAAACACCATGACATTTTTTTTCAAATATTAACCACCACCAGTAATCACCCAGGCAGTAAAGGCTTTTTCAGTATGTCGCAGCTCATGATCATTTTCTCTCTTTACATGATCCCAGTCCTTAACCACACAAACAGCTCTTTAAACACGATGGTAGAGTCCCTACCTCTAATTCAGGAGGCATGGGTTCAAGCCCTTCCTTTGCCAGAGATGTTTCATACTATGTCTGAACAGGTTGATTTGAAAATAGTTGTAACAAGCAATAAAGGGCTCTTGTAGTGCAGTGGTAATGTTCCTGACCCTAGACCAGGAGACCCAAGTTCTTGCCCCAGAGGTGTGCAATAATATCTTTTAACAAGTTGTTTGGAAAAAAAACCTTATGCAAAGGCAAAGTTCATGGAATAACAAGAGACAAAGGGCTCCTGCTCTGCAGTGATATGTCCTTACCTCTGAGCCAGGAGGTCCATGCTCATGTCCCACATGCCACAGAGGTGTGTAATAACAATGCTGAACAGGTTGGTTAGGAAATGTCTACATCAAGAGACAAGGTCTTGTGGCAAATTATTGTGGCTGGGCCAGAAAGTGTACATTCAGGTTCCACTTCAGGATGCAATGACCACAGGGGTTTGTCATTGCACTTCCAACGAGGTTGATGAAAGTTATTTCATAAAGAGTTGGAATATTGTAGTAATAGTTAGGAGGTAGAGGTTTGTAAGGCTGCATTTCGTGAATATACCTACTACCTAAGAAGTGAACTGTGTCATGTTTTGTAGTTCTCCGTGGATCCATTGAACAATTAGCTGTCAAGGCCACACCTTGAGTTCTGGCACCAGTTTATCAAGGGTATCCTGAGGTTCTGAGTCATTGCTGTATCCTTCACCAGTCAATACTCTCAACTGTTGCTGCTTATAGAGGAACTGCTCCACCCCACTGTCATTTTGTAATGTAAAACCCCTCAATTGATGCAGTTTACAGAGAATGTACAGCCACAGATGCTAGGAGAGGGTCTCTGGTTGAAACTAAATCTAGAGCCAAGGGTCAATTTTATCATTCCTATGACAATGCCTTCTGAGATCAGATGATATGGCACAGGCTGAGAATTGAACCTATGCTTAATAATTAAACTGCCAAATCAAAACAAGGAGGTTTTGTGTGTACACAACCTTTGCTGCTTCCATCCTCTGGGATCATTTCAAGACAACCTCTTCATTCCCAAACTTAGTCTGTGGCAGGAATGGTGCTATGTTTGCCCAAAAGAAAAAATATCCAGTTTTTGCATAATGCTGGTTTTTGGACAACTGGAGTTTAGAAACTGTGTCTGTAACATTTATTACAAAGAGCTTATTGTCCAGATATTACTTTCAAAAAGACTATGTGGACCCATATAAATAGATCTTGAAATTTTAAACAAAGCACAAATTGCTAAGGAGAAGGCATTAGGTACACCAGCAAGAATGTTGTACCTGCAAGGAGCAGGAGTCACACAGTTGGTAGAGGCTTCTGAGAGAAGTGACGTGGTCCAGTCAATGGGTTGCATTTTGAACTGATAGGGAGAGATCTTAAGAAACTTGCATTTCCCGCAACTCATCCCTCACACCCCGTCCCCGCAATAAAAACCAAAAAAGAATCCCCCTCGTCCTCACGTACCACCCCACCAACCTCCAGATCCAACGCATCATCCTCCGACACTTCCGCCATCTGCGATTTGACCCCACCACCAAAGACAATTTTCCCTCCCCACCCTTGTCTGCTTTCCGGAGGGACCACTCTTTCCATGACTCCCTTATCCGCTCCACACTCCCCTCCAGCCCCACCACACCCGGCACTTTTCCCTGCAACCACAGGAAGTGCTACACCTGCCCCCACACCTCCTCCCTCACCCCAATCCCAGGCCCCAA
>JAHRHZ010000087.1:17952065-17964278 GCA_024137785.1 Ginglymostoma cirratum
ATCCGCTGTACCCGTTGTGGCTTCCTCTACATCGGGGAAACCAAGCGAAGGCTTGGGGACCGCTTTGCAGAACACCTGCGCTCAGTTTGCAACAAACAACTGCACCTCCCAGTCGCGAACCATTTCAACTCCCCCTCCCATTCCTCAGCTGACATGTCCATCCTGGGCCTCCTGCAATGCCACAGTGATGCCACCCGAAGGCTGCAGGAACAGCAAATCATATTCAGCCTGGGAACCCTGCAGCCCAATGGCATCAATGTGGATTTCACAAGCTTCAAAATCTCCCCTCCCCCAACCGCATCCCAAAACCAGCCCAGCTCATCTCCACCTCCCTAACCTGTTTTTCCTCTCACCTCAAGCCACACCCCCATCTCCTATCTACTAACCTCATCCCACCCCCTTCACCTGTCCATCCTCCCTGGACTGACCTATCTCCTCCCTACCCCACTACCTACACTCACCTTTAATGGCTCCATCCCCGCCTCTTCGACTTGTCTGCCTCCTCTCCACCTATCCTCTCCTCTATCCATCCTCTATCCGCCTCCCCCTCTCTCCCTATTTATTTCAGAACCCTCTTCCCCTCCCCCATTTCTGATGAAGGGTCTAGGCCCGAAACGTCAAGTTTTCCTGCTCCTATGATGCTGCTTGACCTGCTGTCTTCGTCCAGCCCCATGCTTGTTATCTCGTACACTTAAAATTTGTTGTGAACAGTGCGGAGTGGAATTAGAAAAGGAAACAGTGCATCCATCCAACTTCAGTAATTACGCATTACAACAATCCATTGATAATAGTGTAATGATATTGGTAATAACTATGTTATGAATGCATAACCCATGTATTTCTCATTAATGCTGCAATTTTCCTAAAATGTTATACATACACTTTGTTATCTGATCATATTTTAACAACTTCCTTTCAGAAGTTAAGACATACGCCGCTGCTTCATGAGAAATCTGCCTCACTGTTTGGCAAAAGAATATGAGATGCAGTGAGACACTCCCAGCATCAAGATGTGCCTTCTCGCTGTACTCATGTGATTCTGCCACAAATCTCACCGGAGCCCAAAACACTCTGCTCACTCTTCCAGTTTAAATGTTAACCTGTGGTCACTGATTTGTCTTCTAATACTGATCGTTGTTTCCAATCCTTTCTGTTCTGGTATAAGAAGTGGGTCTTTTCTTTGTAGTAAAGAACTTATGAAATTAGTTGATACTGTGTAGATCTTCTCTCTTTGAAAGTTGACAAACAGTCCCTGGAAGAGTTTGAATCAGATGGGTCTAGCTTCAGTGTTGGCCTGCTAAGATGGTAGAATGGCACTTACTGTATCCCCTCAGTAATGCAAGTATTTAGAAAGAGCCAGGAGATGGTCTTAGCATAATGTCAACTGACCAAAGTGGACAAAGTGGGTGTGACTACTCTGTTAGAGTTCAAATGAATGATTGACAAGGTAAGCCTCCAGAATTAAGCTACACAAATGAGTGCACAGTGAGCAGTGGTAATGGATGGTTAACTACCACATAAGAGAGACAGAGAGACACAGAGACAGAGAGAGAGAGTGTGTAAGGCACAGACAGAGATAGAGGGAGGGAGAAAGACAAACACAGAGAGAGAGACTGACAGAGAGAGAACCTCCTGACCTCTCAGCAGCCACCAGGAGGAACAGCATACAAAGGAGACTATTGTCAGCAACCGGTAAAAGACAACTACCTTTACCACCTCAAGCTGCAGAGACTGGCTGCATCCATGTGCCCATTCTATAAGACCATAAGAAACAGGAACAGGAGTGGGCCATTCAGCCCCTTGAGTCTGCTTCACCATTCAATAAGATTATAGCTTATCCAATACTCCTCACATCCACTGTCTTGCCCTTTCCCATTAACCCTCGATTCTCCCTCTGACCAAGAATCTATTTCAACTTTAAGTGTACACAGGGAATCGGCCCCTTTGGTTGTCTGTTCCAGACATAACCCTCAGAGAAGACATTCCCCCTCATCTCAGCCTTAATTTGGCATCCCTTAATTTTGTGACTATGCCCTCTGGTTCTAAACTCTTTAATGAAAGGAAATATCCTCTCAACATTTACCCTGTCAAACCCATTAAGAATTGGACATGTCTCAATGAGATTACCTCTCATTCTTCTAAATTCCAATGAGTAGAGACCCAAACTGAAAAGTCAATTCCTCCATACTAGGGATCATCTTAGTAAAGCTTCTCTGAACTGCCTGCGATCAAATTATACCTTTCCTTAAATTGCTCACCAAACTGTTCGCATGTAATCCAGGTACACAGTCTCACTAGCACTTTGTACAGTTGTAGCAAGACTTCCCTACAGTTGTACTCCAATACCCTTTAATTAGGCCGACATTCCATTAGACTTCCTGATTACCTGCTGTGCCTCTGTGCTGGCTTTGTGTGTTTTGTGCACAAGTATCCCCAAGTCCCTTTGTGTTGCCGATTTCTGCAGTTTTCTCCATTTAAATTGTTATGGACCAGGCCAGACGCCCTCAAAATGTTTTAAGGTAGCCTAGTCCCCAACCTTGTCTTATTTTAAAGACAGATATGAAATGGGTGTTCCAGGTGTGCTGCAACTGGTCAAATTACTTCAGTTTAAGGAAAACAAAACTTATTTAAACACGAACAGTTGAAACACGAACAAAAGAAAGCAGAATTTAGAGTAACTTAAATATTGGAAAACACAACTGACCCACTACAGCAGCTTAACTAATTATCTGTTCCAACATACTAACATCCCATAAACACACCCTCTCGGCAAAAAGGTAAAGTTAAACAGAGATTCTTACAGGCAGGAGGAAACAACACTGGGAGAGAGATTTCAGAAAAAGTCAGAGGAATCCTTTACTGAAGATTGCAGCACTTTTGGTACTTAAAACACCTTTTGACTGTTACAGCTAAAAAAAACTCCAAAAAATACTGAACTGGGAGAACTGGCCACTCCACTTCCTTTGTTAAACTGTTACTCCCCAGACTCTTCGGTGCCTCTGCCTTTACAACCTCTTTAAAAAAATGCCAAGGACAAAATAACCTTTTTAAAGTGACAGCATCGTCACAAAATAATACTTTGTTCTTTTATTCTGCCTTCCCAAAATGAAGAACTTCACATTTTCTCACATTATATTCCATTTGCCAACTTTTTGTCCATTTACTTAAGCTATCACTCTCTCTGTCTCTCAGCTATTTGTGTCCCCATCACAACTTGCCTTTTCATCTATTTTTGTGTCATCTGCAAATTTCATTATAGTACTCTCGCTTCCTTCCTCCAAGTCATTTACATATATTGTAAACAGTAGCAGTCCCAGCACTGATCCCTGTGGACCACCACTTGTTACAGGTGGTAAACCTGAAAAAGAACCCCATATCCCCACTCACTGTTTGCTGCTCATTAACTAATTCTCTATCCTGCCAATATACCACCACCAACACTATGAGCTCTTATCTTTTGACTTAACCTTGTTGAAAACCTTCTGGAAATCCATTTGGTTGCCTTATAACTACCCTGGTTCAGACTCCCTAAAAATTCTATTCTCTAGGATTGATAAATAACTCTCAGCTCTCATGGGTCATATAAATTTTCTGTCTAACTAACTAATGTATCATATATAAACATCCAACTAATTACTGCATCAAATCTTGATAAAATTAAACAAATTATCTGATAATTTCTTATACAGAAGTGTCTGCTTATTTTTGGTTGACTAGCACTGAATTCCATATCTCACAATGTGGTCCAAACTGGTCATTTGTGATATAATTCTGTGCCTTGCAACGTACTCTCTTTGTCACAATTCTCAACAGAAACATGGACATTCAGATGAATTGTATGAAACCAGACCATCACCATGTCTTTAGATTCTTTATTATCATCATCTACATGAAATTCTTGGGCTATTCTATTTATAAATAATTACCTTCTCACAGTATAATGAATATTGGTGTTTTATTAGATTTACAACATTTCCCACATATAGATACACATGATGACATCTACTTTCTGTAACATCTGTCATGACCATGGATCAGGACCCTGAAGTACCATGAACATTTTTGACTTGGAGTTCTAAAATGTGGCTGGCCAAAGAAGTGTGCAAGGCTAGAATGGTTAGCTGCAGGCATCTGTCTTGAGAGCCTGAATTATATTTCTGTTTTGCAGGGAATGAATGTCTGTCTGAGTGTCCTCTAAACACGGCATCAAGACCGCTGATCATAAGATAACTACCTACCTGTTCTTGCCACACGATTCATTGAGTCACTAATGTATGCATGTGTTATGAACTGAGAACCATATGACAGCATAAGGAAGGAAAATCTGCCTCCACGCAGAACTAATGCTCACTTCCTCTCCCACCCAGAGATTAAACTTCATAATGGGAAGATTCTATAAATATTCCGACTGATCAGACTCCAAGGTGGAATCTACAGAAAATTGTAGAAACTAGTGTGAGTGAAAGTAAACGAAGAAGTTATAATTTAAATGAACAAGGTACATAACAGGCTTGGAAATAGTAAATTCAGGCAGTTACTTTAAGATATATGATTGGAGCACACAGCACAAGTTCAAACAACAAAGAGCACATGTAAGATTGATAATATAGTTATTTCTTTACACTGAGTGATCAGCAGTGGATATGAATTCCTGGATAAAGAATCTGAACTGAGAAATCTGGAGGCTTTAAAGAACCAATTGGATGCTCTCTATGTTAATCTGGATCAACGGAGTGAATGGTATTTCTTATCTATAATTGTGTTGTTTATGACTCGGCTGCATTATATTGCAATAACAGTGTGCTATTCAATTGAATTATAAGCTCAATTCTGTAGGAATGTAATGTTTTAAAAAATGCATGGTGGATATGGGTTTTGCTGACAATATCATTATGAATTGCGCATCTTTGATTATCCTTGAAAAGCTGGTGAACCTTCCTGAATCTCTGCTACTAGACATTCAGTACCAGAAATCGATTGAATCTGATTCTGCTGCTTAATCAGATGCAGTGTGAATGAATGTTAATTTGCTCCACCATCATCTATTTTATTTCACTTTGATTTTAATAGCCAGGGCGATAATATTACTGTGGGCATCCATAAGTACAGAAATTGATTTGACAATGAGCTGGATATAGAGAAGGGTGGGAGGTTGGCATGAATGTTTTTAATAAACCTGTTAATACATGTTATGAGACAAACCTAGTGCAGGTGGGATTTGAACCCAGGCCTTCTGGCCCAGAGGTAGGGACTCCACCACTACATCACAAGATCCCTAAGAGCAGTAGGCATAGGGTGACCCTTGGTGAAAGCATGAGTTAAAGCAAAAATTACAGAATGTAAGCCTAATTCAGAGCTACACAGATATACAGGCGACATGAGCCATTTAGCTACACAAAATGTCATAACCACGGTGATGTATCGAAAAGTAGTAAGTTGATAACATGACAACTATTGCTGTAAATAGGAAATTGTTGTCATTTTCAAGGGACATGGTCAGTGGATATGGGCACAGCAGACACTTGATTACAATGGAATGCTTTTACCTTAACTGTGGCCTTCTAGTAAAACATCAATTGCACTGTAATTGTCTCATGCTGTTAATGGCCATGTGACAAATGAAATGCTACAAAGTGAATAAGAATGTAAAGAAAGCTTTGTTCATTGAGCAGTCTCTCTCCCTCTCTTTCTCAAACTGTATCCCTAATGAATATGGTAGAATAAAGCATTTGCCCTTTTTGGAACCATAAACACTTGACACTGAGATGGTATTTGAAACACTATAATAATTACTGACTTTCTTTTCTTTCTGATGTCCTTCCCATTTGATCTAATGCTAAAAGATGACTCATGACGAGATACATGCTCATGGATTCAGGTAATTCATCTGACCGTGCGTGAAAATAGCTCAGGCTGAAAAAAGTCACCTTTTTCAATTACTGCAAATATCTGAAATGAAATGAACTGCAGCAGTTTCAATCAATTGTTAGCCAAAACCTATCCATGTTGATGGAATCCAGCATTGTCAAAAGGCATGATTCACAGACATCAAGGTTCTGTTACATTTTAAATGTCACCACTCATTTCCTTCTGACCCAGTACTTTGGATCACTCCTGTAAATGTGAGCTCACTTGCTGACAATTGATGCTTGAATCAACATAGTTCAGCGCATTCACAATGGTTTCAATTTTGCATCATTCTTGGTGATAGAAATGATATTCTCACCCTTTCCCTGTTGTTGACATTTAAGGTGTAATCCTGATCAAACAGAGAATAAATTAAAGTTCAATTAAAACTGAAATATTTTTCTAATATGGGAACTTAATCTTTCTTCATGCACAATGCAAATTCTGTCAATAATTAGCAGGGGATATTGATTTACAGCAAGCAGTAATCTCTGTACCTCTCTCAATTGCTTCACACATTCTTCTAAAACAAATTATTCTTTGCAAACTATTGGCTTCTCTGCCCTCTCTATCTTGCATTCGTGATTTTCTCTATATAAATTCAGATCAACAATCTATTAGCATGCTGGAAAATAGTCTGTTCCTATAGCTTTTATGTAATTGTAATTGAAAGTATAATGTAAAGTGAGTGGAAATCTGATAAAAAAAGTGATAAATTGATTACATGCCGGAAACACTTGGGGATAAGTTTAAAGCAGCCCTCTTGTGGGGTTACTTTATTTGGCATTATCTCTGTTAGAATCCTATTTATTTGAACTCCAATTTCATTTGTTCTTGTCAAATATTTACACTTTTGACAGTTTCTGAATTATGCAATTGAGATTTTCAGTATTATTTTGATTGTTTAAGTTTTGCTTTCTAATCAAAGAATTCATGTTCCAAGCAGAACTAATGCTATTCATATAAGGTGAGGAAAGTACTAGCTACGTAAATCCATTTATAACTTGTCAATAATTAAAATAATTTATAAATAATTTATTTGTTCTTTAAGTATCATTCAAATTATAGACAAATATGAAAAAGTACTATAAAACTCAGTATAAAACCAAGATACAAAACTCTTTCCATAAGTATCCATAAAAAATAGTCATACATTTATAGATTGTAACAGATTATAAATAACATTTGAAAATCTGTTTTGGAACTCCACTGCTTAAATAATTCTATATACATGTAAATATTGCAACATTGACATGTAGTATGTTATTACTTAGGAAAATGTTTTTGAAATTGGAGTGAAAATAGATTTGTGTTCAGTTCTATGGAGGTGACTTGTTTTTCCAATGGTATCAATGCCTTTTTCCATGCCTTGTTCTAAACGCCCTATCATCTATATGTTCTTGTTTGCTATGATCTGCCTGTACTGTTCGCAAAACAAACATTTCACGGTACTTAGGTGAATGTGATAATAATAAATCAAGTCAATCAAATCAAAAAGTTAAACATTACAGTCCTCCTTACTAAAAAGTGGAAAAACAAAGATAAACTGTTAACAGTTAAACACCACAGTCCGTAAGCACTTGGCCATCCTGGGCTTGCACTCCTCACAATGGCTTGACCTTCTAGACTACAGCAGGGAGTGGGCAAGTGTATTTCCAGTACTGTTTGTAGGCCAGGAGGTGAATGTTGCAAACCTGTTGGCAAGCCCAGTGATCAGGGCTACCTCCTCCATGTGGGATTCCAATGATACCCCAAACCTGATCTCTCTCACCCTTCCTGTGCTCAGCATCAATTCTCCCAGTAACTCCCCATCTCCCTTCCTCTTCATGCTCCCTGACTGCATCCTGGTGTTATAGGTTTATCCTTTCAACAGCTGGTGTCTTAAGGGTGCTGAGATCAAAAATAGTAGCCTTGGTAATTGTTCTGATTTCTGAAAGATGTGTTGTCTCCTAGCTATCTGATATAACAAAACAGGTGAACAGCAAGGTGACCAAACAGAGATTCTTGTAGAATCAGTGATCAGAAAATGATAGGTCAGATTCTTTTCAGAGAGGCTGGAGAGTTCACTTTCAATTGCAAAGCCTTGTAAGTATTAATTTGAGGATCTTGTCACAAATTCAGTGCACATACTCAAACAACAGCAAAGTATGCAAAAGATACTGTTTGAAAAAACATATGGGTGGGGTAAATTGTACTATTATTGTGAAAGGCAAACTGAGCTGGGAGTAAAAGAGAATTTGGTTATGTTGGAGATAAACTGATCCAATTTACATACAGATTAGGTAGAAACTTTGTAGACAGGAATAAAAGGCTTTATAAAGGGAATGAAACCAGTAATAGATACCTGCTAAAGATAACAATATCAAAAAGAAGAATTGAAACCAGTATAGTGTAGTCTAATAACAGAAGTAAAGATGGAAATGGATATAGATTGTAAATATGCTTTCAGTTTACCAGAGATGGAAAAATTCAAAGAGTTCATCAGCAATGTGTAATCTTGGCCTTAATATTTGGTTGTTACAGGAACAAATACTGAAGGAACACCAGCAAGTTTTAAATATTATTTTGTTGATGTAACAACCAGGAATTATGTAGCACGTCAACCCACAGTGAGTCTCAAATACTAGGTAAGAGGTAATTTAAATGGTGGGAAAGAGTGGCAAACTGGTAAAATCATTGACATCCAAGACCCAGGCTAATGTCCTGGGGAATACTGTCCCAACATGATAGGCAGCATTTATATTCAGTGAATAAATTGGAATTTAAAAAGTTAACACCTGGAATGATAACCAGAAAATCATTGTTGATTGAGAGAGATAGTAGGAACTGCAGATGCTGGAGAATCTGAGATAACAAGGTGTAGAGCTGGAAGAACACAGCAGGCCAAGCAGCATCAGAGGAGCAGGAAAGCTGATGTTTTGGGCCTGGACCCTTGATTGTTGTAAAGGCTCATCAGGTTCGCTAATGTCACACAATGAAGTAAATCTATCATTCTTACCTGTTCGACTTACATATAATTCTAGACCACAGTAACATGGTTGTTATGTTTCAAGAAGGAGCAGGAAGCTAAAGGATTAAACAATAACAAGATCTTTGTTAAGGAGGTTTTCACTCTGTAGGCAGCAAGCTTAGGCTAAATTGTCTCCACCCAAAATGGCCAGTGTTATCATCTTCACATAACATGTTTATATCTTAAAGAGACAGTTCACCATACTTAGCAAATACATAACAGTTGTCTCTTAACTGCCCTCTGAACTGGCCTAGCAAGCCTCTTATTTCAAGGGCAGTTAGGGATGGGTAAAAATTCTGGCCTTGCCAATGACAGCAACATTACAGAGTCCAGTTTTTAATCTGGGAGTTAATGTCTTGAAGTATTACTAGAGAAAGTTAATGAGAAAAATCCATTTCTAGCAATAAATAAAAATCTCATTCTTGCAACTTAATAACTGCCGGATCAAAATTTATAGGATTTTTAAAATTAAAAATTAATACAAAACTCTAAGTTAGAGAAAAGTTACAGAAAACATGTTCAAAAATCAAGATCCAACACCAGAATCTCCGCATCATTACAGAAAAACTGCCTTTTGCTTAATTCGAAAGATCTGAAAACTTAATTTCAGCTCCAAATTTTCCTATTTTCTGTCATCTATATTGCTTGATGTGAATTATTGGATGTTTTAAATTACTTAATTTAATGCTTAATTATTTCTAGGAGTAGACTGCATGGGAATAATTTTGAGGAAATTACTTGCTGACAGTTCCTGTGTGGAATTGAGCAAGTGCTACACATCATTTTCAGCCATCAGTCTAAACTTCTACACAACAATATTTCCAAAGTGTACTCCTAGAAGGCGTAGAACATTTGTGGTGGAATGAAATTGTAAAACTATTACATTATAGAATCCCAACTGTGCAGAAAAGGGTGATTTGGAACAATGAGATAACAAGGTGTAGAGCTGGATGAACACAGCAGGCCAAGCAGCATCAGAGGAGCAGGAAAGCTGACGTTTCGGGTCTGGACCCTTCTTCAGAAATGGGGAGGAGAAGGGGATTCTGAAATAAATAGAGAGAGGGGGGAGGCGGATGGAAGATGGATAAAGGAGCAGATAGGTGGAGAGGAGACGGACAGGTCAAAGAGGCGGGGATGGAGCTAGTAAAGGTACGTGTAGGTGGGGAGTTAGGGTGGGGATAGGTCAGTTCAGGGAGGACGGACAGGTTAAGGAGGCAGGATGAGGCTGGTAGGTAGGAGGTGGGGGTGGGGCTTGAGGTGGGAGGAGTTGATAGGTGGGAGGAAGGATGGACAGGTTCGGGAGGCAGGGACAAGCTGGGCTGGTTTTGGGATGTGGTCGGGGGAGGGGAGATTTTGAAGCTTGTGAAGTCCACATTGAGACCATTGGGCTTCAGGGTTCCCAAGCGAAATATGAGGTGCTGTTCCTGCAACCTTCAGGTGGCATTGTTGTGGCACTGGAGGATGCCCAGGATGGACATGTCATCCAAGGAGTGGGAGGGGGAGTTGAAATGGTTCGCAACTGCGAAGTGCAGTCGTTTGTCGCGAACTGAGAGCAGGTGTTCCACAAAGCGGTCTCCAAGTCTCCGCTTGGTTTCCCCGATGTAGAGGAGGCCACATCGGGAAGAGTGGATACAGTATACCATATTAGCAGATGTGCAGGTGAACATCTGCTTGATGTGGAAGGTCTTCTTGGGGCCTGGGATGGGGAAGAGGGGGGAGGCGTAGAGGCAGGTTTGGAACTTCCTGAGGTTGCAAGGAAAAGTGCTGGGTGTGGTGTGGGTAGACCGGACAAGGGACTCAGGGAGAGAGCGGACCATGACGGCAGATAAGGGTAGGGAGGGAAAAATGTCTTTGGTATTGGGGTCGGATTGCAGATAGCGGAAGTGGTAGAGGATGATGCGTTGGTACGTGAGGACAAGGGGGATTCTGTTTTGGTTGTTATTGCATCGAGGCGGTGTGAGGGATGAGTTGCTGGAAACGCGAGAGACATGGTCGAGGGCATTTTCGATCACTGTGGAGGGGAAGTTGCGGTCCTTGAAAAACGAGGCTATCTGGGATGTCCAGGAGTGGAATGCCTCATCTTGGGAGCAGATGCGGCGGAGGCAAAGGAATTAGGAATAGGGGATGGCATTTTTGCAGGAAGGTGGGTGAGAGGAGGTGTATTCCAGGTACCTGTGGGAGTCGATAGGCTTGAAATGGATATCAGTTTCCAGGTGGTTGCCAGAGATGGAAACAGAGAGGTCCAGGGAGGAGAGAGAAGTATCAGAAGTATCCAGGTGAACTTAAGGTTGGGGTGGAAGGTGTTAGTGAAGTGGATGAACTGTTCAAGCTCCTCGTGGGAGCACGAGGCGCTCCTGATACAGTCATCGATGTAACGGAGGAAGAGGTGGGGTTAAGGGCCAGTGTAGCTTCGGAAGAGGGATTGTTCCACATATCCTACAAAGAAGCAGGCATAGCTTGGGCTAAAGCGTACAACTCGCGGCAAGGACCCGTTGCACTTGGTCAGTATGAGGATCAAACCCACGACCTTGGCGTTATTAGCACCACACTCTAACCATCTGAGCTAATGGATGTGGAAAACCATGCCTTCCCCCCACAACCCGACATTTACCATGACCAATCCACCTAACCTGCACTTCCCTGGACACTATGAGCAATTTTAGCATGGCTAATCCATCTAACCTGCAAACCTTTAGCCTGTGGGAGGAAACCAAAGCACCCAGTGGAAACCCATGCAAATGCAGGGAGAACATGCAATCTCCATACAGACATTTGCCCAAGGCTGGAATCAAACCTGGGTCCCTGGTAGTGGGAGGCTGCAACGCTAACCACTGAGCAACCATGCCATCGTTATTATGTCCATGGGCTTCACATAGACCTGACTTACTTTTGTTTAACAACAAAGAGAACTTTTACATATTTTTGAGTAAGGGAATTGTCAAAGTAATCCATTCCTAAGGCAGACTTGGTCTTAAACAACGGCTAACTTATGAGAGATAAAAGGTACTGCAGATGCTGGAGAATCCGAGATAACAAGGTGCGGGGCTGGATGAACACAGCAGGCCAAGCAGCGTCAGAGGAGCAGGAAAGCTTGACGTTTCGGGCCTAGACCCTTCATCAGAAATGGGGGAGGGGAAGATGGTTCTGAAATAAATAGGGAGAGAGGGGGAGGCGGATAGAAGATGGATAGAGGAGAGGATAGGTGGGGAGGAGGCAGACAAGTTGAAGAGGGTAAAGGTGAGTGTAGGTGGGGGGGTAGGGAGGAGATAGGTCAGTCCAGGGAGGACGGACAGGTC
>JAHRHZ010000087.1:17964678-17994072 GCA_024137785.1 Ginglymostoma cirratum
GGCTGGTTTTGGGATGCGGTTGGGGGAGGGGAGATTTTGAAGCTTGTGAAATCCACATTGATGCCATTGGGCTGCAGGGTTCCCAGGCTGAATATGATTTGCTGTTCCTGCAGCCTTCGGGTGGCATCACTGTGGCATTGCAGGAGGCCCAGGATGGACATGTTGTCTGAGGAACGGGAGGGGGAGTTGAAATGGTTCGCGACTGAGAGGTGCAGTTGTTTGTTGCGAACTGAGCGCAGGTGTTCTGCAAAGCGGTCCCCAAGCCTCCGCTTGGTTTCCCCGATGTAGAGGAAGCCACAACGGGTACAGCGGATGCAGTATACCACATTGGCAGATGTGCAGGTGAACTCTGCCTGATGTGGAAAGTCTCCTTGGGGCCTGGGATTGGGGTGAGGGAGGAGGTGTGGGGGCAGGTATAGCACTTCCTGCGGTTGCAGGGAAAAGTGCCGGGTGTGGTGGGGCTGAGGGGAGTGTGGAGCGGACAAGGGAGTCGCGGAGGGAGTGGTCCCTCCGGAAAGCAGATAAGGGTGGGGAGGGAAAAATGTCTTTGGTGGTGGGGTCAGATTGCAGATGGCGGAAGTGTCGGAGGATGATGCGTTGGATTCGGAGGTTGGTGGGGTGGTACGAGGGGGATTCTTTTTTGGTTTCAAGCCCACTGACTCCCACAGCTACCTGGAATACACCTCCTCCCACCCACCTTCCTGCAAGAATGCCATCCCCTTTTCCCAATTCCTTCGCCTCCGCCACATCTGCTCCTAGGATGAGACATTCCACTCCCGTACATCTCAGATGTCCTCATTCTTCAAGGACCGCAACTTCCCCCCCACAGTGGTCGAGAATGCCCTCGACCGTGTCTCCCGCATTTCCCGTACCTCATCCCTCACTCCCCGTCCCCACAATAATAACCAAAAAAGAATCCCCCACGTCCTCACGTACCACCCCACCAACCTCCGAATCCAACGCATCAGCCTCCGACAATTCTGCCATCTGCAATCTGACCCCACCACCAAAGATATTTTTCCCTCCCCACCCTTATCTACTTTCTGGAGGGACCACTCCGCGAGTCCCTCCGCGACTCCCTTGTCCGATCCACACTCCCCTCCAGCCCCACCACACCCGGCACTTTTCCCTGCAACAGCAGGAAGTGCTACACCTGCCCCCTCATCTCCTCCCTCACCCCAATCCCAGACCCCAAGAAGACTTTCCACATCAGGCAGATGTTCACCTGCACATCTGCCAATGTGGTATACTGCATCCGCTGTACCTGTTGTGGCTTCCTCTACATCGGGGAAACGAAGCAGAGGCTTGGGGACCGCTTTGCAGAACACCTGCGCTCAGTTCGCAACAAACAACTGCACCTCCCAGTCGTGAACCATTTCAACTCCCCCTCCCATTCCTCAGACAACATGTCCATCCTGGGCCTCCTGCAATGCCACAGTGATGCCACCCGAAGGCTGCAGGAACAGCAAATCATATTCGGCCTGGGAACCCTGCAGCCCAATGGTATCAATGTGGATTTCACAAGCTTCAAAATCTCCCCTCCCCCAACCGCATCCCAAAACCAGCCCAGCTCATCTCCGCCTCCCTAACCTGTCCTTCCTCTCACCTATCCCCTCCTCCCACCTCAAGCCCCACCCCCATCTCCTATCTACTAACCTCATCCTGCCCCCTTGACCTGTCCGTCCTCCCTGGACTGACCTATCTCCTCCCTACCCCCCCACCTACACTCACCTTTACCCTCTTCAACTTGTCTGCCTCCTCCCCACCTATCCTCTCCTCTATCCATCTTCTATCCGCCTCCCCCTCTCTCCCTATTTATTTCAGAACCCTCTTCCCCTCCCCCATTTCTGATGAAGGGTCTAGGCCCGAAACGTCAAGCTTTCCTGCTCCTCTGACGCTGCTTGGCCTGCTGTGTTCATCCAGCCCCACACCTTGTTATCTCGGCTACCTTCTGAACTGTTTTCTGTTTGCTCTGATACAGGAGTTTCGATTTTTATGGTAAATTTTCTACTTAAATTACAGTCAATCATTATTCCATTCATCAATCTCTTTTTATGGTTGCAGGGCAGGAACTGCCAATATAGATGATGGAGTATGACGTACTTTATTTCATTACACAAGGATTTTCATTTAATATGTCTGGATGAAGACCGACAATCAATTTTTTACATTTCATGTTGGGCAATCTCATGATGAGACAACTTCTATAGATCCAAACCCATGATAATTTTATCCTGTTTTTATATTGGTGGTATCTAGTTACATGATAAACGGTCACAAATAGGTGCTGTTAGAAAAATCACAACAGCAGTTGTAAAGCAGAAAATGAACGAGATGAATAATCTCAATGTAACCAAAGTAAACATTTTTTTCCCTAAAGGTACAATAACATCATCTACCTAAGCATCACTAGCAATTCCAAACTTTGGTCAAGCATTTTCCTGATCATTGATGAAAAAGATAGTGATGGTATATGGGACAAGTGGAAATATTCCTGCTCGCATTATTTGAAAAGGAAATGATTTTATACACTTGATGTCCACTTCAAAGACAAATCACATACAAGAATAGCAAAATCCAGGAACAAATGTATTTCTCTTAATAGTGCATCTAATTCTATCAGTATATCCTACTCCTTGCAATTTCACAAAATAAAAATATATTACTGATAAACTACTCAAACAGAAACTATGGTTTCACTTTCAGTGATTGTGTGTAAATGGGAAGATGTTTTCTTTAACTGAATGAAATTCTCTGACAACTTTTTTCTCCAATTTATTGACATCATCTGGGCAGTCAAAACTTTGTCTGTATTAATATCCTGAAAAATCCAAAATTTCCAGATTTTCTTTTGCTGACAAGCTAACAGAGTTTGGTACATTCCTCAATGATTTGAGGAACAAATTTAGTGGCTTTAAGGCTTACCAGGATTCATATACATACATACGTACAAGAATCACAAAATGGAATATCTGGTGGATTGGTTTTTATGAACTGATGCAGTCACATGATAATTTGGTTCACACTTAAAAGAACAATTTCAGGTCCAGTCATTAAATTTGCTTGATCTGCTGCCTTATGATATTTAATATTGTACTGATGGAGCATCAAAGCAATGCTTGTTTCTGAAGCTATGCTACTACTAAGAAATTTACTCCCTCCTTTGAACCGCATGCGATCCTAGGGGCTTGGTTCACAATCAGTTTACAAAGTAAAATTCCTGCCAGACAAGTACTTGTGGAACCTGGTAACACTTTATATGTCATCATTACTGCCTCTTTCAGAATTTGTGAATTAATTTACAGCGACTGTGTTAACATACTGAAGTGTATGCCACAGACTTGTTTACATTGCCTTCCATTACATGAGACAACACCATACCTATCCTCTGTGAAGAGACATTACTTGCTAATGAGATAGCAAGAACTGCAGATGCTGGAGGCAGAGACAACGCAGTGTGGAGCCGGAGGAACACAGCAGGCCAGGCAGCATCAGAGGAGCAGGAAAGTTGATGTTTTGGGTCAGGACTCTTCTTAGAAATGGGGAGAGGGAAGGCAACTGGGAAGTAAATAGAGAGAGGAGAGGTGGGGCTGGGGAAGGTAGGTGGGATGGTGATAGGTGAATGAAGGTAGGGAGTAGTGGGGATTGGTCAGTCGGATGGGTGGGGTAAATAGGTGGGAGAGAAGATGGACAGGTTGTGTTGGGTCAAGGAGGCTGGGCGAGAGGGAGAATTGGACAGGGGATGAGGGCAGAGATGGGGAGATTTTAAAACTGGTGAATACCATGTTTAGGAAATTGGGCTATAGGCTCCTGAGGCAGAATATGAGGTGTTGCTCCTCTAGTTTGCGTGTGGTGTCATTATGGTACTGGAGGAGGCCCTTATTAGGATCTCAATGGGTCAAAATATCATCACTAGTCAGTACTTTTTTCACATGCTTTTTGACATTCCACAGATCACACCCAATCTAGCCCACGTTTGAACAGTTGATAGAACCCCAACAATGTGAAAACAGGCCCTTCAGCCCAACAAGTCCACACTGAACCTCAGAGCATTCCACCCAGTCCCATCCCCCTGTAACATACCTAATCTACACCTCCCTGAACACTACAGGCAATTTCGCAAGGCCAATCCACCTAACCTGCACATTTTTTGGACTGTGGGAGGAAACCAGAGCACCCAGAGGAAACCCACGCAGACACAGGGAGAATATGCAAACGCCACAGGCAGTCACCCAAGGATGGGATCGAACCCCGGTCCCTGGTACTGTGAGGCAGCAGTGCTAACCACTGACCCACCGTGCCACGATGGAGGGAATGTATTAACTGAGTTAAGGATAAAACTAGAATAATTCCCAACAATCCCCAGAAATTTTCTAAGTTCTTCATTGTACTCTAGCTCTTAGCTTCAAAATCACGTCAACCCTCTTTTACATTGATTTAATACCTTCACTATCTATTTGGTCATCCTGTTATGCTACATTTGACATCATGCAATACCACTTACATGTTTGGAATCATACATTTGAATGTCTTTGCATTGGCTAAATTAGAAAACAAATCTTCACTTGGTAGACAGTGGGAAATGATCATTCTTGATTGTTTTATTTACTGCTTGCCTAGAAAGGATGTTATTAAACTGGAAAGGGTGCAAAAAAGATTTACAAGGATATTACTGAGGCTGGAAGTTATTAGCTATACAGGCTGAATAGACTGGGACTTTTTTTTTCCTGGAGCGTAGGAGGCTGAGGGGTGACTTCATAGAGGTTTGTAAAATTATGAGGGGCATGGATAAATTAAATAGCCAAGGTCTTTTCCCCAGATTAGGGGAGTTCAGAACTTGAGGGCACAGGTTTGAGGTGAAAGGAGAAAAATTTAAAAGGATCTGAGGGGCATCTTTTTCACACAGAGGAATGTGCATATATTCAATGAGCTGTCAGAGGAAGTGAGAGAAGGCATTTGGACAGTTACATGGATTGGAAAGATTCAGCGGGATATGGGCCAAATGCAGGCAAATGGGACTAGTTCATTTCAGGAAACCTGGTTAGCATGGACGAGTGGGGTCAAAGGGTCTGTTTCCATGCTCTATGATTCTATGACTCTATGAATGCTTTTAGTACTATCGCAATGTGCACAGTGAATTCAATTCTCTTCACTTTCTTAATTGCCCCGATCAATCTAATATATTTAGCGGTTAATTAGTTCTTTTAACTGTGTATAATAGATTGGACTAGCCGTATAAGATGTTAGCTGCACATTATACTTTATCTTGACTTCAGGCTTGTGATGGCTGATTTTATCAATTGGTTCTCCCTGCTCAAAGAACACTTTGTATTCTCCTAGCACTTCTGCGTTCTCAGCCATTTTCTTACTGATTCCGACTGGAGGCCTTGTTAACTATGTCTTCTTAAGCGTCTCCTGACATGAGCTGTACGTACTTTTCCATACACTTGTCTTCCCCAGCCTGTTAATCTGCCGATGTTTTAAACATTTCTCTTGCCCACTGAAGATATTAACTTTACTTGTAGAACCTCCAATGTCTGCTCATTATCTGGTTGAAGGTCAACTCAGGATTGCTTTTGTAGATCACTGGCACTCAATGCAATATTTGAAGATGAATACTCCAACTCCAGGAAGCTACTTGCTGCTGTTTCTCTTACCAGGGCTGAAATGCTTTTACCATTGACTGTAAATTCTGCCTTCTTGACTCTTCAAGCAACTGACTGTCTTTATGATCAGCCTTCTTAAAGATTGTCTTAAAAATCTTGATATATCCACTGCTGCCAGCAATGTAGGAGGCAACTAAATGGAAATTTCTCTGTTTGCCAGCATGTTGTATGAGCAATCCATAACACTGCTTATGATTTTGTATGAATACTCTTGTGCTATTGCTCGCTAAAAGGTAAATTTTCTGTCATTATCCTCTTTCAGGAATGGGATCTGTGAGATTTGTTTGATCTCAATGGTAGAGGAAAAC
This sequence comes from Ginglymostoma cirratum, assembly GCA_024137785.1. NCBI lineage: Eukaryota > Metazoa > Chordata > Chondrichthyes > Orectolobiformes > Ginglymostomatidae > Ginglymostoma > Ginglymostoma cirratum. Next base: position 17,970,653 of record JAHRHZ010000087.1, read on the forward strand.
CAATTGTTAGCTTATTGAGAAAAGTTCTTCTCTTAATCAAGAACTAGACTATCACATGATATCAAATGGTATTGGTTATATTAAAATAATGTATGTTGTTACAGAGATTATGAGGGAGATCCAGATGGTAAGTCTCATTCCTCCAAGATCCTAAACTGTACTCCCAACAAGCCCATATGGCATCACCTTTATGGGTGGAGCTAAAGGCATTCCTCAACATTAATCCTTTCAGACTCCTACAACCTTTTACAATATCTTGTACCTTCTAAATTAACAAATACAATTGCAGCCCTGTTAATGAGGAAGATAACTTGTGGAATTTTGACGTTCCTCTCTATTGTGGATTCTGGAAAATTATTTTCAGCCCTATTACGATTATATTCCATCGATCATGGGCTTTTTTCTCTTGATCAGTGAGTAAAACCCGAATTTCCTGCTCTATGGCATCAAATTCCATTTTCATGTTTACTTTATGGCCGTTTGAGGATTTTCAGAATCCTGAACTGGCTTTAGATTTACTATAAGCTGGAGCATGCCTTCATCCTGGAGTTCTTGTCTAATGAAAATGATTCATTTTCTCGCAACAAAGCACTTTAACTGGAAGTAGGCACATTCATTCTGTTAGTGGCTACCATGGCAACGATAGCACCTAATTCCTGACTGAGTCTGTAAACCTGGCTGTCATGGTCTGGATCTTGCTATAATACAGTGGGCTTCATCTGTTGGCTCAGAAACTCCCTTGAAAATTGGAATGATCTCTTTGTGCCATGCCTCTGACATCACAGGCTTTCTTTCACATCAACTAATTGCCTTAGGTTCAAAAGCTTGATTGTGACCTGGAAGCTCATTAGGCCTCTTATAAAGGTATCTCTAATGTTGATTTTTGTAAGTTTGTGTCATGTCTTTGTTTGTTTAACAGGGTTGGCACTGTGGCTCAGTGATTAGCACTGCTGCCTCATGGTGCCAGGTACATGGGTTTGATTCCAGCCTCAAGTGACTCTCTGTGTGGAGTTTGCACATTCTCCCTGTCTCTGTGTGGGTTTCCTCTGGGTGCTCAGGTTTCCTCCCACAGTCCAAAGATGTGCAGGTTAGGTGGATTGGCCATGCTAAATTACCCATAGCGTCCAGGGATGTGCAGTTAGGTGGATTAGCCGTTGGAAATGCAGGGTTACAGGAATAGAGAAGGGTGGGTAGGTCTGGGTGGGATGCTCTTTGGAGGGTTAGTGTGGATTCAATGGGCTGAATAGCCTGCTTCCACATTGTAGGGATTCTTTGATAATACCATAATCTATCTCAGTTTCATTTAACAACATCTCTCTTTCAACTCCCAGTGCAATTTCTTTCTTGGTCATGCATTAGAGGAGTTCAGAATCTGATTAAATTCAGAATAATCCATAGTACTATGGGCTCATGGAAACCATTTTGTCTGATGTTTAAAAGTCTGTAGTCCCATTGTAGCAAGGACAACATTTATTTTTATCCTCACCTCCTCTTTTTCCTGGTTTTCAGTCAGACATGTAATCTTGCTCATAACAGCATGAGCCCTCTTTGCTAAGGTTGTACCCAAATGGCTTCCATGCCATTTTTTAATGTACTGCATTGACTCATTGTGTCCCTGAACACAACATACAATGGGGCAATCTTTCAAGTCGATCTAGCTGCCACAAAATTAATCACAGGAGTGCCAAAATGTGTCACAGTGTTCCTTAATTTTTCAAATGCTATTTAAAAGAAGATTCCTTCTCCCTACCTCACCAACATCACCCTGTTTTTGTTTTTGACAAAAAAAATTGATTCACAGCCATCAGTCATGATCTGTCTAATGTTATTTACACCTCTCCAACAGAGGTGAGCAGAGGGCAATGTAACAGACTATTCAGATCTCGCAATGTACTACACATGCAGTCATCTCTTATTTTGCCAGTCACTTTAAATTAGTCCCATCTGATCCTTGATTCTTCGACCAGGTAGAACCATTTCTCTCTTTGTTCTCAATAAAGCCCTCTCATGATTTGATTGTGAAGTTTATTTTCAATTTCCTTTCCTTGTTTTTCCTTTCAAAGTACATTATTTCGCATTCCTCTGCATTAGATTTTCACACATTATGGCCATTCAATGCAAATAAGTTTCAAATTATACATCAGGCTAAACATTTTGGGAATTCATTAACTCACAACTTACAAACAAAAAAGCTGTACATTTGCATTTTGCTGTGAACAATCTAGTTTTATACACTCTGTGAATTCTGCATTGGAGGATTCAAAATTCACAACATATTGGGTGGAATTTTCCCAGCCACTGAATGACATGGGTATTTGTAAGTTAATTGGCAAAATAGGGTGAAATCGACAGAAATGAGATTCTTGAAGTTGAGAAAAAAAATTCCATTTCTGTAAACAAGTGTTGAACAACCAGTTGAGAATCTCACCGGTGAGTAGCGAAAGAGCTGCCTGCTTGCATTAGCATGCCATTAGCACCTGAAAAGGTGAAAGTCAGAGTGGGTACCTAGCCATTCCAATTTGGACAACAGTCACAACACCTTAGAGCACACTCCATTGGCAGTGACCATCTCCAACCGATGGTCCAAAAAGGTTGGCATCGGACACGTGCCAGTCTCACAGCACCCTGATTCACTTAAAATATAATTCTACTCCTCAGTCCTGCAGTTTGGAACACATTGGCATCTCTCATTGCCATGTTGATGCCAGGGCACTTCACAAGTAGCAACAAGCACCAAAATCCTGGACCGGACCAGGTTAATTCTCAACGTTCCTTGTTTGGTTTGTTAGTGCTCACTCACTTTATGCCTCCTTAATGTTCTGCCCTGTCTTTTTGAGCTGAAAGGCTTATAATGCTTGTGTGCTGTCTAGTCTTGCTTTGCTGTTTAGCACAGACACAAAGCTAGGCAAGCTTTACAATAAATACTACAGTGATCAGTCAAGGGTGTAGACTGGTACCTGTATTGTGTTGTACTATGTCAATCTCACACCTGCACCATTTGTGAGCACATTACGCAGCAAACATGCTGCATACATATATTAAATGACTATGCCTTGAGTTTAAGGGGAGTAGTCCTCAGTCAAGTCAAGAATACAGCATTCTGTCAGGCGGTCCGAACACAATAATTCACGAGAGTGTTTCTTATTAGAGCAGGGTCTTAAACATGATCAGCTGGCCACTGGTCAAGGTCAAAGTCAGGGGGTCCGTAGCATACAGTATTCAAATGGGCCATGGTCAGCTCGTCCTCAAAGTCGCAGCAAATCAGTTGGCGAGTTGCACAGAAATCAGTCAGGGTTTGGTCTGTGACAGAGATAAAAGGTACTGCAGATGCTGGAGAATCCGAGATAACAAGGTGTGGAGCTGGATGAACACAGCAGGCCAAGCAGCATCATAGGAGTAGGAAAGAAGGTGTAGTTATATTTAATTTTCTATCAGGAATCAACGCATCTGGTTTACATTCTGCATAAACAGTAAGCAATTCAACCTATGTTTCAAGGTAGTCAGAAGGACATTGCAATTATGAAAAGTCAGAACTGGTAATTGTTATAAGGGTGGTTGCTTGATTACAAAGTGATTCAATGTAATAGGAAATAAGTGACACTCATATGTCAAGAGGTAGCAACCTTAAAATATTCAGCTCACTGCAACACTTCTCTTTGACTACGAATTCCAGTTTGAGTGCAGCATGACGTCAATGTGGATTTGTTTTTGAACCTCCTGGAAAAGCTCAAGCATGGAATAGTGCGCTAATGCCATGATCACTGCAGTAGGATTTCAACACCAACAATAAAAAAGAGCTTCTATCAAAGTCAATCTGTTTCCTTTGTTCTGTGCATTCCTCTGTTTCTGTTTTGTCACACGCATCAACAGAACAGTGAACTAAAGATCGTTTTATGTAAAAGCAAGATATGTTTTGTTAGTTGGCAAGTCTTTCAATTACTAATGGGAAAGGTTCATATATGCTGCAAAAAATCATGGAGTTCCATGCTTCTTATTTAAAAGAAGAGTATTAGAAAGTTTCCTCGAATGTGATTATTTGTGTACAAAAAATATACACATCAAAAGAAATCCTTGATTGAAATTTTGGTCTATATGGAGTTTGCTGATTGCAAGTAGAGTGATTAGGATTGACTATACCTGTATATTACCCAATAACTCCTGCCAGAATTACACAAGTTTGGCTGTGTACGGAGGGATTCTGATCTACAGTAATGCTTCCTAAATTATTTAAAATCAAGGGTCAAGCATTAAGTATGAAAGTTAGGAAGGTGCTGACAATTAGATCAGTGACTGACCCCAGTGAATCTTATCCATGCTGGGAATCAGTACTTTGTACAAAATGAGGGAGGGGAGTATCCGAGTCTATGTTTGAGTTATTGAAATCCACTATTATAACTAACATAGAAGATTGGCATTTCTCTGAAATTTTGCTGCGTTTTTTCCCTCTGTGTATTTACGTGTTCATGAAACAGCCTGTCAGATTTTTAATCAAGAATCGTTCCACTAGTTCACATTATTCTCCAAGAGAAGAGTGTGAAGAAACAAAGTACCAGCTCCCTTCATTTGGACCTCTTCCATAGCTAAGTTACATCAATGGGCACTGATCTGTATATGACAATGAGGAATCCACACGCTTTGGATACATGACTTAGCCGAAAGCTGAAATGAAAGCAATGAGATTCACAGATGGCTGTAAAATGGTAAACAACTCAGGGTATTTAAACTGTCCCCATATTCAGATTCTGCTGGTTAGAAGGTTAAAATGGACAAGGTTAAAATCACCCTCACTATTTCATGTTTCAGCTGCCAAAAAAATTGATGAACCAATAGTAATAGTACTAACAAATGAGAGTGGAATGTATCATGTTATTACAGTAGTGCACAATTATAATTTAATTCACCATTGCTTCAATTAATTCTGTTAATGTTCAAAGGAAATTAAGAACCACCCTCATTCACACAAGTATTCCATTTCATGTTTCTTACTTTACATTGCAGTAATCTGTTGGATTTCGATGAAAACAACAAAGACAATGAACTAAAGTATTGAATTTAAATATAAAAAGGCTGTGTGATTTATTAAAAATTTGTTTGATTAACATCTCCTTTGGAATTTAGTATACTGGTACTTAAGTTTGCAATGTATGTGATTTGAGGCATTAAATCAGCTTAAACATTTCAGATTTGTGGTTTTGCCTGGAGTCCTTAGAGGCAGTCCGTTGAAAATTTCCAAAGAGCATTGGCCTAGACAAATACTCATGTTAGCAATTACAGCATTGTTTATAACAAATTACAAGATAGTTTTGCAGGAGACTGGCAAATTCACTTTTTTCCTACTATCATTGGAGTTAGAAAAGTATAATTGCTCAAAAATATATGTTCTGTTATTGCTACTGTTCCTTCGTTCTATTACTGGTTCATAAATTTGTTTGATGTTTATGACTAAAACAAAGTCAAATATACTGCTAACCTTCCGGCAAAAGATACAAGGAGGTTCTGAGAGGGCACTGGTTACAATCTATTGCTGAAGTTATCTAAAACATGGTTCTATTTTAATTGTCCTGAAATCATTATAAAAGCTGCCTGGGTATCAAGTAAGTGAAATACTCTTACGGATATTAAATTAAAGCTCATGAATGTCAGTTGCAAGCCAGAAGTATCTGGAGTAGAAAAACATTTAATGAAACCAATAGTTTAACACTCACTTTCAGTGAATTACTGAGTTATACCACTGTTGAATGAACAAATTGATGCCTGAACAGCCAGGCAGTAGTCTCTACAATAACTCTAGAAATGAGATGGACTTTTCAGGGGAAGGAGGGTCGTGTTGCAGATGGCTGGTATTAGCCAGGGCAGCAAACTTTTATCTTGGCTTTCCACTGTAGCTATTCATTCTTTCTCATGGGCCTCTCCAACAATGGTCACATAGCCAACTTCTATCGAGTAGAAGAATCTCTCAGGAAAACAAATATGATCATACAGGTCACTGTTTGGTCAGTTATTATTTAGGAGCTTATGAAAGTACTTGGAAAAAGTTTGTGGTTATTTCTTATAGTTGGATTTTTTCCACTGAGAAAGATATAAACGTATTAATCAATGAAAATGTGATAACTAGCTTTATATACTTGTTCCAGTGGACTGGGCTGATTTATCTGAAATCTCTGTGTAATTACAAATACATATATTTTGTTCATCCATGCAGCTATATGTATGGATTTACGGAAAATGAACATTTTCCTTGTAAAACAAAATGGTGAGAGAGCAAACTGTTGAAACAAAATTGAGTAGAGAGGGCTGATGACTTTTTTTTGTAATCTGTCAATCTACATGGCACTTCACAAACCTGAATGCTCCTGCTTGTCTGGACAATGTTTGGGATACTGTATTTCATTGAGAAGACATTAAAAAGCAATAAACCTTTCCTGTAGAGGTAATGGTTACCATTATCCAAATAACTATAGAAGCTGCTACACATTGGACTTGCAGACTGAGTGCCAGAAAATATGCAAGCTTTTTTAGGAAATACAAATGGCTGAAACTCAAGAGCGATTACATGTTAATATTCAAGTTGGCAGGAACTAGTGTGCAGTTAGTACGAGAAAAAGATACTCTGGGTCAATTGACTGAAATCAGGTTGTGGTAAGGAACATTAATTCCCACAAACAGTGACATCAGCCTTCATTTGGGAGGCAAGAAGGTCTGAGCTATGAGGAAAGATTAGAAAGGCTGGAATTGTTTTCCTGGAGTAGCAAAGGTTGAGATGGGACTTGGTAGATTATGAGAAGCATAGAGAACATTTTATTCCATTAGTAGAGGGATCAATAATGAAAGGCCATGTAGGTAAGGTAAGAGATCAAAAACTAAGAGGAAAGTTGAGGAGGATTTTCTTTCATTTAGAGAGTGGTGGGAATCTGGAACACACTGCCTGTAAGGGTGTTGGAGTCAGAAAGTCTCATAACCCTTAGGCAGTGTTTAGATATTCACTGCATAGCCACAGCCTCCAGGGCTGTAGACCAAAAGCTGAAGAATGGGATTAGTGCATCAGATGTTTATAGACTAGCATGAACACGATGGGCTAAAAGGCCTCCTTTAGTGCTGTAAATGTCAATGAGCCTACGAGTAAACCAAACTATCTAAATATAACACACTTTGAAGATCTTAAAACACATAGCAAACCAAAATCCCACCCAGTCAAAAAAGCCATCACTTCAGAATTAATCAAAACCTAGAGTAATCCTCTTTGCCTGTCAAAGCTGTAGGTTTGACTTAACTGCCTTTTCCAGTGTTGTTAGCTGGGAAGATCTCTTAGTTGAATCCTCACACAACTGAGTGTTCATAATTCTGCAGTGTTTGAATAATCAATGCAGGTTTCTAACCAAAAACTCTTGTTTTCAATGTTTCACAGATTATACCCTGTCGTTAAATTAAATTATTTCCTTAATTGCTCTGAACAATCTCCTTTCCTAGGAGAGGCTGTATTTGCTTCAGACCCTAGTTAGGTCTCCTTTAAATTGCCCAAAACCTTTTCAACTAAATTAAGAGAAAACTTGCTCATACTAGATTTTGCTATAGTTAATGGGTTAGTATTTATCTTCTACTGCTGTGAGTGCCCATAATATAAGAAATCTTGCTTTAACACTCCAGCAGACTTTGATTTCTGAAACACACTGGTTTTAAAAAGATTGACCAAGTTATTTTTTAAACCTCTTAAAGAGACAAACACACATATGCCACTAGTTTGAAATCAAAACTTTAAGACAAATGATATTAATACACAAATCACGCACCTTTCGTTACACAAGAAAAGGATCAAAATTAAAGTACACTGTGATATTATAGGAATTTCTACTCCTCATAACTGCCCAATAATCACTGAATTTTGCAACTGCTGTTATAAGCAAGTCCGGCTAATTTCCTGGAGGAGTGTCCAATTTATATGGCTGGAGACCACACTATGGATAGTTCTTTCCTGACTTTGAGAATGTTAATGTGTGTGTCATTTGGTTACCTTTCAGTTGTAAAGTGGGATTTCATAGTTAAGAAGTGAATTGTACTTTTGATGCTTTTAGTTACACAACAGACAGACATCATAAGAATTAATTATGTTAGGCTGGGGGCCAGGTTTCCTGACCCAAGACCATTGGTTGCCACTCCTCCAGGAGTGCCCTGGAATCTCCAGGAATTAAAAGTTAATCACTATACTATCACCAGGAAGCCAAGTGAATAGACATTGGGCATTAAAATTTTTTTTAATTCATTGAACATTTTTGTTAATTTGTTACAAAATATTGAAGATGGTAAGGAAAGGCTATTTAAGTGGAGGAATGTGGTGGTGGAAGGCGATATGATGTAAGCTCCAGGGGTATTGCTCATCAGTATTGGCACCATAAGAGATCCAGTAAGGTCTGCCTGCTACTAGCCTTGGAACACAAGGGCTATTTAGTGACCTGCATTGAGTAGACTCATCCCATGTTAACAGTTTTACTTTTCCAGCTCACTATAGTACTCAGTCATCAAATTACTTCAATATAGTTGTAAAATTTGGGAGGAAAGCTGCATTCAGATGGTTTCAGTGAATAACCACACAATAAGAAAATGTTAAATGATATATGTACGTAAAAATACTAATTTTTATTTATTCTGAAGGCAACAGAACTAAAAAACCAAAAGAACTGCGGACACCAGAAATCAGAAACAAAAACAGAGACTGCTGGAAAACTCAGCAAGTCTGGCAGCATATGTCGAGAGAAATCAGAGATAAAGTTTCAAGTCCAGCGACCCTTCTTCAGAACAGAAATAAAATTGAGAGAGATGTAAATGTGCTGGCAAGTCAAAGCTATCCTCTTTATTACACAAAAGTATTTCTGATCACTGATAAGGCAGAGAGACAAAAAAGAACAAAAGGGTGATCGAAATAAATGATCAGTGATATTTGCACTTATTGATTTTTTTTTCCTGCCCTTTGTTTTTGAAGTTTACTAAATCCCTCTGTTTGACTGATGCATCTCCTCCTTCTTTCCCAGTTTCTTTTCAATTAATGTTTCCAATCTAAGCTGCAAGTTTAACTTTTAGTTTCTATCATGAGAATGAGTATATCAAAACATCACTAACTTGTCTTTGCTCTTTACAGCCTGGTCGAGTAGTGTGTTTCCAGCATTTTATTCCACTTTTTGCAATTGCAGATTTTTCTGAGCCGATTATTTTTAAAGTCAATTTGCCCATCTTTTCCACAGTTTATTTGAACACCACAAACATAAAGACAGTGTCATTCATAATGAGTGAAAGAGATGATTTTGTGTTGATGGTCTTAATCATTTAAGTGCCTAAAAGAAATCTGCTTTTTTGTCACATTTTAGGTTTAAATAAGATTTGTCGTATGATGTTGAGTATGCAACAGTTTACGGTCTCCCAGGAACAGGGGGCATTTTAACTATTTGCAGAGGGAGGAACAGTGATTTGCTGATTAAATACAACACGGCATCATGCTGATTGATAGATTTTAAAACTAACTGTTAAGAACAACGTATAACTTTGAATTTAAATTATATTTCCCAAATGGTATGTTAAGAACGGGGAAGACATGGTTAGCCATTTTCAGAGTTTCATTGTGAGCTTGGGACTGTGGTGCCAAGGGGTCTGTATGTTTTATGAGATTTTAAACACATGAGGTGAGCAGTTCAATGCCATTTTGTTCAGTTAAAACAAAAACATGGGGAAAGAAGCTACGTTAATACTTAGCAATGGGAGACAATCCAAAACATCAGTCAGTACAGTGGACACTAGAGAGTGAAGGAATGCTGGGAACTAGGTTAAGGAAACTCACATAGTTGCTCTGAAATTGAAGTAACAGTGAGAATAGTTTGCAGTTTGTTATAGGGCCAGCTTGCAAATGATTTTTGATGAGGGAAATGAAGAATGGTCACTTTTGTAAAGCATTTAAATGTTGACTATGCCTGTGACACCATATTTCACTGTTATTTTCAGGAATCTCCGGAGAAAATTGTCAGGAAGAGTTGAAGGTTGTAATTATTGCATTTTTGAAAATTTCTCCACTCAAAGTGAGCCTGAGTAACAATAAACCCAGAGAGAGTTTAGTTCTTTATTCAATTTATCCAGAAAAATATACCCTCTACTTTTCTTGAAAATTGTGTAAATCACCCTTTCATTAGCTTCTGTATAGGGTTAATTTCAATGAAGAGACGAAAGATGTATCAGGGACTGAGAGAAACAAAAAGGGCTCGCATAATACATATTTTCAGAAATATGCAGGCCAGACAGGGGGCAAATATGAAACAATCTAAGATAGAGTTCACGTGTCAAAAGATGTAGTGGTTTAGTGAACTGCAGATTCAACTGTAATGGCTCAAAGATGGAGAAATTTGGAGCAGAATACTTTTCGCTCAAATACAACCATGGAAATGTACAGCATGGAAACAAACCCCTTGATCCAACTCGTCCGTACTGACCAGGTATTCAAAATTAATTTAGTCCTATTTGCCAGCATTTGGCCCATCTCTCTCTAAACTTTTCCTATACATAAACCCATCCAGATTCTTTTTAATTTTGTAATTGTACCAGCCTCCACTACTTCCTCTGGCAGTTCGTTCCATACAAGCACCATCCTCTGTTTGAAAAAATTGCCACTTAGATCCATTTTAAATATTTCCCCTCTCACCATAAATTCATGCCTTCAAGTTTTGGACACCCCCTACCCTGTGGAAAAGACCTTGACTAGTCACCCTAATCATACCGTCATGATTTTATAAATTTTTGTAAGGTCACCCCTGAGCCTCCGATGCTCCAGTGAAAATAGCTCAGCCTCTCCCTATAGCTCAATCCTCCAACGCTGGCAACATCCTTGCAAATCTTTTCAGAACTGTTTCAATTTTCACAACATCTTTCCTATAGTAGGGAGACCAGAATTGAACACAGTATTCCAAAAGTGGCCAAACCAATGTCCTGTACAGCCGCAACATGACCTCCTAACTCCTAAACTCAATGTACTAACCAGTAATGGCAAACGTACCAAACGCCTTCTTCACTACTTTGTCTACCTGTGAGTCTGCTTTCAAGGAACTATGAACCTGCACTCCGAGGTCTCTTTGTTTGGCAACACTCCCCAGGAGTGTATAAGTGTATAAGCCCTGCCCTGATTTGCCTTTCCAAAATGCAGCACCCGATATTTATCTAAATTATTCTAAATTAAAATATATTAAAGAAAGACAGGGAAGGTGAAACAAATGAAGAAAACATCAAAAATATCATGAAAAAGATCAAGAAATCAAGAAAAGTACTACAATTTTGGGGACTGATGATTATTTGTCAGACCAAAGACAGGATCTATTTGGCTATAATGAAGAATACCACAACTGGCTGCCTGCTAAAGGCCACCAAATAATTGGAAGGAAATAGAGGTGCAGATTTACAGGCTAATTACAGAAGGATGCAGAGACTAATGGAAGGATACAGAGACCAGAGTACTGATAATGTGGGATGTCAATTATCTTAATATAGACCATGTAAAGGGCAAAGAGGGGCAGAAATTTCTGAAGTGTGGACAAGACAATTTTTTTGATCTGTATGTTTCCAGCCTAACAATGAAGGAAGATTTAATACTAGATTTCATTTTGTGGAATGAAGTCAGGCAAGTGGAATATGTTTCAGTGAGAGATAGAAGCTGTAGCGAGACTATTACCTGTTTGTGAATTGTTATGGAAAAGGGCAGAGAGCAATCATGCATAAAATTACTTAATTGAAGGTGGGTTGACATCAGTGAGTTGAAAAGGGATCTGTTCCAGGTTAATTATAACCTAAAATTACTTGGTAAATAACAGTAATTGAGCAATGAAAAGACTTCAAAGAGATGGTTTTGAGTCTTTTGAGTACGAAGTATACACATTCCCACGAGGGGCAGGGAAAGACTGTTAAAACGAAAGTTGCCAGGATGACTAAAGTGAATCAGGAAAAATATAAGTTTAAGGATCATAATTCAAAATTAAGTCAAGTTTAGAAAGTACAGAAGAGATGTATAAAAGGAAATAAGAGGGACAAAGAGTGGCATGAGATTAAATTACTGAGACATAAAAGGATACTCACAGTCTTTTGTAAAGCATCTTAAATTTGTTCCTGGCATTTGGGCATCACTGGCTTCGTCAGTATTTATTGCCCATTCCTAATTGTTCTTGAGAAGATGGTGGTGAACCACCTTCTTTAACCACTGAAGTTGTTGTAGTGTACATACTCTGACATTGTTGTTAGGAAGGGAGTTCCAGGACTTAGTCCCAGCAACAGTGAAGGAATGGTGACACAGACCCAAGTCAGGATGATGAGTGGCTTGGAGTGGAATTTTTGGCAGGGATCCCATGTACCCTGTTCCCCTTCTCCTTCTTGATGGCAGAGGTCGCAGGTTTGGAAGATGCTCATGAGGGAGCCTTGGCTAGTTGGTCCAAAGCATCTTGTATAAGGTATGCAATGCTGCCACTGTGCATCAGTTTTGAAAATGGGATGTCAAACCTTAATAAAACACTGGTTGGGTCTCGGCCAAACTATAATGTCCAATTCTGGGCAATGCACTTTAGAAAGAATGTCAAAGCCCCACAGCAAGAGAAATTTACTAGAATATTGTCACGACTGACTTCGGTCAGATGAAGAAATTAGAGAAGCTGGATTAGTCACTTTAGAGCTGAGGAGGGTAGGAGAAGATTTGATAGAAATGATTTTTAAATAATCAGAAAATGCTGGACATATTCAGCAGGTCAGGTAGCATCTTTGGAAAGCAAACCAGAGTTAATATTTCAGGTCAATGATCTTTCCTCATAACTGAACATCTTTCTTCACAGATGCTGCCTGACCTCTTGAGTCTTTACAGCATTTTCTGTTTCTTTCCCAGATTAACTGCATCAACAGTATTCTGCTATTCGGTTATAGTTTTAATAAGGTCAATAAAGAAAAAAAACTGTTTTACGTTGCAGAAAGATCTTCACCTGGCAGACTCAGGTTTCAGGAGTTAGTTTAAAGAACCTGGCATGGCGTGGGGATGCATATTTTCCTTGCACACAGTGTGTAATTGTGAGCTGGAATAAGGCTTGAATAGGTGGTGGAAGCATATTCAATAATATAAATCAGAAGAAAAGTGGATAAACATTTGAAGAGAAAAATATTACATGACTATAGTAAAGGTCAGGGAAGTGGGTCAAATTGCATAGATGTACCAAAAAGCTGGCACACCATAATGGGCTGGGTGCCCTCCTTCTGTGTTGTATAATCCTGTGATTCAGGTATTAGTACCCAGGTATAGAATTAGCAGCTGCTTTATTGGTCAATACAGAGCTATTGTTTATTTTTACAAATAAAATTCACTTGAGACATGGGTCAAAATACTACTAAGCTGAATGAGGCTTTAAAACAGAAAGTACTTTTAACATTGAGAACTGTTTGTAGTTAAATTATGAGCTCCAAAATGTGAGTGTTCCATGTGTGACTCTGATTGGCTTACTTGGATCAGTTGAGTGATCAGGTGAAAGGTGGTTAAGGTGTAATGTGATTTAAAAATTAGAGGGAAGTTGCATTAAATACGACTGAATCACTTAGGGAGTTAACAATAGGAATTATGTTTAAACATCGCCTCTATCAAAATTTGATTTATATTTCACCTCAGAGAAAGACAAAACTGTCAAGACTGTTTATTGCTCTGGTTAATATGTGTAAAATTGTGAATAGCACCACCAATCGCAATGATGTCACAGAGACAGTCACATAGGTAGTCTCAGAGGGACATAGACCAGTCAAGGGAGGAACAGGGAAGTTCTTGCAAAATTTTTAATGTAATGAACATCTTACTATTAACTGTATCGGGCTCTTAAGATCTTTACAAGCTACACCAAAGAGATGAATGAATCCCTACAACCACAGATCACAGACAGGTACCAGTGATCACAATTTGGCAGCACTAGTGGTGACAGCTACTGGAAGCTGGAAGGAAAGGTCAAGGTCCAGAAAAAAGGTTCCAAAACTGACTGTCAGAAGGATCGAACTTCATTCTGAAGGAAGTGATAATAACAAACTGAAGAATACTGGAACAGATCCATAGGGATAGTGCAGTCATAGAGAAAATCTAGAGAAAATTAATCAAATAGCAGAATACTGTTGATGAGTGGTGGTCAGTGGCTTGTGGTATGTGTGAATGGTCCTGGGCGGTGGTCAGAGCAGTGGTCTGTGTGAATAGTCTTGTTTCTGAATTTGAATCAGTGAGCTAAGCAGAGGCCAAGGATTGGGTAAGAAAACCTTTTGGCAGGCTTGGAAAATCTTAGTAACTGGAGTAAAAATAATCAGGCTGCATGTCAACTTTCAAATAAAAACTCTGCAGCTCCAATTTGGAACTATGCTATTATGTGCAATGATCACAAGGCAGAAAGCAACAGTAAAGTGGGAGCACAGGGAAAAATAATTAGCATCTTGGGATTTAGACAGATGAGTTTTAATCAGCTTTTAAGCTTTGAAGGAAATATTTTTGATCTAGTAGAGAAGGTTTTTGAGAGAAGAGACAATTGTGGGAGTCACAGCAAGGCTCACTCTAAAGAAATGAGAAAATTTCCAATTATGGGATGATAATTTAAAACAACAAAAAAGAATATCTTATAATCATAGAAAGGCATGGCATGCAAACTTACATTACCAAGAAGATTTAGCCACAGAGGTTGCGCATTCTGAAAAAGACTATTTCTAAGAAATAGAGTTGTTTCAAAATTAGACAGCAAGACTAATACAGAACAAATTAATTCACTTCTTTATTTCAAAGGCAGCAAAGCAGATGTTATAACTGGTCTACAGGAGATTAATGAAGCACAAATAAATTTGATAAAGCTTCAAAACTTTTTGATAGTTATTTTAATCAGAAATAATAAAATTCTGCAGAGTAAAATTTAATCAAAGTGTCTAAAATCTTAATGAATCCAAATTATTTTATTAATGATCTCTACATATTAAATGAGAAATGTGAATATAAAAACTTGAGGATAGAATTGATCAGAAATCACACAGTTGTAGGTATTGATGATGAGTCCTTGTCAGATTTCATACAGACAAAAGAAGACTTCACTTTGAAGAAAACTATTCAATTGATAAGAGAAACAGAATTCTGGAGCAGAACAGAACAGAGGGGTGAAAAAGACTTGGAGATCTGCAGAATGTACTCATTTCTTTAAGAACAAGACAGTGAAATAAATACAAGAAAAGAAGACTTATTTGAAAAGACAACCAGAAGAAGTCAAAAATTGTTCCAATGTTAGGCACCAAAAGACTTCCTGGGCATGAACAGTGTCCAGCAAGTAAAACAGAATTTTTTTCACTGTAAGAAAATAAGTCATTTTCAGAAGATGTATAAAGCAAAATATATAACACTGAAAAATCATAAAGCTGGTTCTCACACACAGAATTATCAAAGAAGTTCAGCAATCTTTACTGGAAGATAAATGCGGAATCCTTCTTGGTGTAATCAGTTGTCCTGATCAGACATTTTGGCATGCAGGCAATGGGCGTCTTACAAATTTCAACTTGGACACTTGAGAAAGTGTAACAAACTTGTCAGACAGAGAAGCTTGGCTAGTAAAACATTGCCAACAGTCAACAGAAATTCAGTTACAGTGTCCAGAAGAAATTGGATTGAACTACAAATATTTACTTCAAGCAACTCTCTAATATGGAGAAAATCAGATAATAAAGTATTTACATGTCTACATAATCAGGAATTTTCTCTCTACAGCACAATGACCTGAATCCCTTTCAGAAGGTCAAAGAAGTTAACTACTATGCTGTTTTTAGGTTGGTTAATAGCAAAAACAGCTATGAATGTATGTGTCCAATATTACCTTGTCTGTTACTGATACAGGCTACAAGGAAAATGGAGCAAAGAGGAGGACATGTAAGGGCAAAGTGTGTTCATCTGATGTTTGACTCCATTGGTGATTATCCCTTGACATATTAAAATAAATGTAACTTCAGTACCTCTACCAAACTGTAGACAACAACAGATACATGTTCTGGAGCAACTGTTAATTTTCTTAAATTATGAGAAGATAATTTCATTGAAGAAATTGAGCTCAGTCCACAGTGATCTGATAGCCAGCAAATCAGAATGCACTGAAACAAATTCTTCAGGAATAGGTGCTCGATGTGGAACATATCAAGATTTGCCAATATTGATTGGCCACACCAACAATCTAGTTGTATCATCTTAAATCTTACTTTGAACACAGAAAACTTTATTTTAATCTAGTCATTAGGATATTAATCTACAAGGTCAGACTAGCTATTCTGACTTCACACAGAGAAGCCATATTAGGTCAGAAAGGGTTAATGCCTGGAAATGTGTGATGATCTCCACCCGTGGTGCTGGTAACATACAGACAGTCACATGAACAGTCTCACAGAATGTTAGAGACAGAGACGGTGATGGGAGAGACATGGATGTTCTTATATAACCTGTAAAAAGTGCAGTAATGCAAGAAACACAACTGTTAATGTTACTTGAGGTTCAAGAACCTGACAAGGTAAAACAAAAAAGTGGATGTCCTCACCTGCCACAGACTACTACAGGCAGACAGGAGTAGTCATAGCAAAGTCCACTCCCTATTGGTAGATGATACAGCTTATAGATGGCACAGATCTCCATCTTGATGGTAAATAGCTTGAATGAACAAATCACTTCTGAAAACTATATTACTGACTGATCCTTGAAATGATTATTTGGACATCACCAAGAAATGAACCCTTTACACTATTTCGCATACACACCGGAGTTTGAGAGATGGAACATGTACTGATGACAGTAAACCAAACTAAAACCAAAGTGGGAATAAAAGGAGGTTATCAGTCTTGTATTCTGAACCCACTCTCAGCTAAAAACATAGAATTTAGATTTAGTTAATGACCAACTGAATGTTAGTGAATTCATTTTATATTCCATTGTTTGCATCTGTGGGTTGTTCAATCACATCAGAAGAAACTTATACCCCTGGGACGACATCATCCTCAAATCAATGGATAGCAACAAATGTAAAACTTTGTTTTTGATGGAAAAGCCGAATAGAGCACTTCCAATCCTCACTACAGGGAAAATATAACCTAAACAAAACCAGATGTTTTGCCACGGTACATGTATTTATGGTATAATTAAAGGGAACCTGGAGAATTAGCAAATTCCCTGTTTGTCATTCAATGAAAATCAATAAATCTTTAAATTAATTCAATTTAATTCAAACATAACCTCTTAAGAATTAAATATAAAAGATTGTTAAACATTTCAAAATGCACTGGAGGAAAGGAAGATTGGGAAGAGAGAGGGGAACACATGGAAAGAAGAAAGAAAGGGAACAGTATGGGAGAAAGTAAGGAAGATAATGAGGGATGAGAAGAGAGGGAGCAGGAAGAAAGTGAATTGAGCATAAAGGAAGGGGAGCAGGGAGAGAAAAAGTTATCTACAGAACATATTTGTTCCAAGAATGCTTGAACTTGATTTTAGTCCTTTTCAGGCTTTGTAATAAGGCACTATTTAGCCTTAACCTTTCTATGAAAAACATGTGAGAAGGGAATATCTTTTAAAGCGATGAATTCTTAAAAAAGTTTTCTGTGAAGTTTGCCTGTAATGGGCTGGTTTCTTTGAGTTAACTTCACAAAAATCTTGGAAGTCTTTTTTTTAAATAGTGCACAGCTACAGTAATGAAGGTGAAGTAATTTCAACATGTGGCTAGTGGACAAAAGTTCTAAGTACGTCAAGAAGCTAACTCCACCTCATTAACATGCAGGTTTTATTGAAGTGGGAAAAGTTTGGGGTAAGCAGCCAACTCCTAGGAGGTAGGTTGAAGTTAAAAACGGGAAGTCTCTACTCCCCTACCTACACTCACCTTTACTGGCTCCATCCCCGCCTCTTCGACTTGTCTGCCTCCTCTCCACCTATCCTCTCCTCTATCCATCCTCTATCCGCCTCCCCCTCTCTCCCTATTTATTTCAGAACCCTCTTCCCCTCCTCCATTTCTGATGAAGGGTTTAGGCCCGAAACGTCAAGTTTTCCTGCTCCTATGATGCTGCTTGACCTGCTGTGTTCATCCAGCCCCATGCTTGAAGTCTCAGATTGAATCTGCCTCCCTGAGGTTTGGGAAACCTGGCATCTGCAGCAAAGGAGTGACAGCCTTGGGTAAAGACAGGTACCTTCAGTCCTCTGCATGAGAATCAACAGGAGCATGCCCTCTAAGAAACTCTCCCATAAGACACCCCCTTGATATATAAAATTTACCACCGCCCTTGACATCAGGACTCCTCCTGTGATCAGGGACTGGATTGCCACTGCCTCTTGGAATTGGACCCATTGGAGTCAGGGATCAAATTGCCCACTTGAAGGCAAATTTGTCAATCAGGTAGACTTCCAGCAGGGAGATATTCAAAAAGTTACACACTGGGGATTTAAAACTCCACAGTGCTCACCAAAACCTCCAGGTTTCCCACATGCTACCAGATCCCCTAGTCTCCAGCCTTGGTCCCAGTGCATTGGTAAACAAAGATCTTTGCAACGTGCTTTATTATTAATAGCTGCAAAAAATCAGGACAGAATTCTTGATGTGCTGCGTTGGTGATACACAGTGCAAACAGCTCCAGACAAACAGAAAACTCGGATTTTTGGGATCCTCTCAGATCTGTATGGACTTCAAGTTTGGAAACACAAACCTGTCTTCTTAATCTCTGACTTCTAAGGTGAAAGTTAGTCTTCATTAGCGTGATTTTCAAAGTGCCTTGAATTCCTTGTGCATTAAGTATGCTTCAACAATAAAATTAGTTGCTGTCATTTCACTCCACAATGTAGATGGTTCTTTTTCTTTTGCAATCTAGAAATTTCTATAATGGATAGAAAATTGACTTTTTTTTGCAATATCAAGTCAGTGCAGCAGAAATGTTTCTATAATTTACATCTCTTGCTGCTCATTGCTTTCTGTTTGCCAAATATTACTAAAATAATCGGCAGGGATCTATACCAAGAGCTCACTAACAAAACTATGGAACTGGTATGCATAATAGGGTTATTTGAAATGTAGCACGTGGGCTTTCCTCTTGGAGTCCCTATTCCTGCCCAGTTAAGAGCCTAATTTGCCAAGGCCAGATCCGAGTCTTTGTTCATCTCCATTAAATATCGCCTTCTGTTTTGAGGGCTCTGGTGATGCAGTGGCAATGTTCCTACCTCTGAGCCAGGAGACCTAGGCTAAAGTCCCAGCTGCTTTAGAAGTGTATCATAGCATCTCCAAACTGGTTGATTAGAAAATATCTACCACACTCTGTTTACACCCTCCAGAGGAAAGATCTACCCTACAGGGTTTATGATAAGAAAAGTAACATGTACACTTTCCTTCTGATTGTCATAGAGTCATATAGCATGAAAACAGACCTGTACCAACTCACCTAATTCACCCATACCGACCGGACATCCCAATCTACCCTGGTCCCATTTGGCAGCATTTGGCCCATATCCTTCAAAACCCTTCCTATTCATATACCCATCCAGTTACCTTTTAAATGCAGCTGTACTTGCCTCAACCACTTTCTCTGGCAGTTTATTGCAGACACGCATCACACCCTGTGTGAAATTGTTACTCCTTAGGCCCTTTTTAAAACTTTCCCTTCTTGCCTTAGACCTGTGCCCTCTAGTTTTGGACTCCCTAACCCTAGAAAAAGATCTTGGCTATTCACCCTATCTATGCCCCTCATGATTTTGTAAACCTCTATAATGTCACCTCTCAGCCTCCAGTGCTCCAGAGAAAAATAGCCCTAGCATATTCAGCCTTGCCGTAAAACTCAAACCCTGCAATCTTTAATTATAGAATTATTCTATAATTAAATTCCATGGATTAGTTCATGGAGAGCCAGAACATGAAGAGGTAGATTTTCAAATTGTCAGCCAAGGATAAAACAGTTTTTTCTCTGATCAGATTTCAATGAAAATAAGGTATCCATCTTTTTCAGGCAGTTGATTTTCAGTGCTAGTTTTACACTTGGTCAGCAAGTTGAAAATGATCCTGGAGCCATTCACAACATGGACCGGATAAGTCACGCCTCTGGCAAAGAGTGAGTGTTACTCTAAACTCCAGCTCCCCAACCCCCACAACAGCTTCTCTCCTTTCTACCTGCACAAAATGACAAGTTATCGCGGATTCTCCAGCATCTGCAGTACCTTTTATCTCCCTCCAAGATAATCTGGTGCCCACTTTTACCATAGGGAATCTATCTCAGAGTATTTAAAATGATAAAAAAAATTGAATAGGTTAATCGATGAGTTAGCAAGAATCACATGGGATGATAATAGGGGTGGTGAACACTAATATTAATGTTGCTTGGCCACATTTATTGCCAATATATTATATAAATTAACAATGAGCGAAGAGACAAAAACTAAATTCAATTTGGGCTCATCCATGGAAAATTGGACAAAGTACCTATACTGGATCACAGTAGGAATCAGTGAATAAAACAGAGTAAGAAGAAACACAAACAAAGTTCTAATATTGCTATCATTTTTTGCCAGTTAAATGTTTAGCATAAATCATGGGTGTGCACTTATATTGCCTCCTGTGTCACTGCATAAATAGAAGTAATAAGGTATGACAAGTTTAACTCTGTTAGATTTCATTGGGCTTTGTACATTGCAAGGAAGGCCAAGTTGATCATCACAGCAGCTGGATGCTATACTGCTCCTTAAGTCCTCAATATTAGATGAAATGTGAAAATAAATGTGAGCAACTTTGACCGAACAGATTTTTCTTGTTGTCGAGCATGAATGCTTGTTGACACTATTACAAGCCTTTGACTTATTGATTTCTTCAATAAAACATGATGTTTAGTAGCCCTAAATAATGTCCTGTGGGACAGACTGCATTCTTAAGGGATCACTATTGCTCACAGTTTCTAACTGCAGAGTTTGATTAAATCCACCTTTCTTAATCAATGTTGGACAAGTTAACTGTTAGCTGGTAATTGCTGTGACTTTTCAGTTCAGTACAGAATGTATGGCTGGCACTTGCTTTTGAATTTTGTTTTGCTATTTTGTGATGAATTGTGCACTCTATGGAATCAATTTTCTTCAGATTTTACGGAAATCTGAAAAGGAGTGAATTCATCCTGCTCAGCATTTCTCATTCTCTGTTTGACAAGTTACTGTGGGCAATATTTCCATTCAGTAATTCCAGCAAACTAAAAATAGGGCACAGTAGGATGTTAACCTTGAGTCACAAGAGCTGCAAGCTTATTTTCAGCTTGCCACGTTCACAATCCCAGTGGCATTGTTATAGGGCAGGATGTGGGGGTGACGCGAGTGCATTAAGCAGGAAGGACAATTTTTCGTCTTCTGAAATTCCATAATGGATGTTTCAGCGTGATATTTAGCAAGGTGTGAAAAAAGCTTGCAATTGTTGATAGATATGTGACCTAAGGAATTTATTATTGCATCTGTTCATGTATCCAGTTAGTTTACATACATGAAATGACGTATAAAATACCGACAAAATGTAATCAGTCCTGGACAGCAGCACCATTAGCAACAAGCAAAAAGTGTTTTCCCCAGCAAATAAACAATCAAAACAGAGATAATAGATTACAGGGGAACAGAATAAACAAAATATCACATTCCAAGCAGTTTATGAACTGCTAGTTTAATGAATTTCTTCAAGAAACTGTGCTAATATTTGTTTAAGAACGGATTTTAGAACTGTGGTGTAATAAGAATCGAGGGGGTTCCAAACATCACGTAGCACAAAGCAAAATTACACCCTGCAGTAATATACTGCCTTTATCCAAAACGCTTCAAAGAACTGAAACCAGGATATCTAGCCAATGAAAAAGATGCTTTAGGTTGGATGAGCAACAACATGGTTAAAGTGGGGGCTTTAAAGGACATTTCGAAAACAAGGAGAGGAAATTGGAGAGGCAGAGGGCTGGGGGGGGATTTTCAGAGCCTAAGATCCAATGGTGAAAGACGCAGCAATTGCTGGTGGATGAAGATGAAGTAGGGTTTGGATACAAAAGTAGCCAGAATAGATGGATCACTTTACAAGTATAAGGTTTAATGGCTGCCACAAACTGAAATGAATGGATCTATAACAGAGGTAGAGGTCACATGATTGCCACAAACTAGCTTGTATAGTAAGTACAAATGCATTTCTTCAAATATCCCACTTTCCATTAAAAAAATTGTATGTGCCATCATTTGCAATTACAAATTACCCCAGTTACCCAACATACATGATCAAAAAAGAAAAATTATCATTCGTGAGCATATCTATGATAATTCAAGTCTGTACCACTTACATTAGTTCCTGACCAATCCATTATCTCCAAAGTACCGAGGTCTTTTAATAACATGCATGTAAGTTCTTGGCTGTCAGTTTTTCTGCTATCTGCTCTTTCCTGCCATGACATTCCGTCCCTGGGGAGTTCGCTCTTGGTGAGAGATAAAAGGTACTGCAGATGCTGGAAAATCTGAGATAACAAGGCGTGGGGCCGGATGAACACAGCAGGCCAAGCAGCATCATAGGAGCAGGAAAGCTTGACGTTTCGGGCCTAGACCCTTCATCAGAAATGGGGGAGGGGAAGAGGGTTCTGAAATAAATAGGGAGAGAGGGGGAGGCGGATAGAGGATGGATAGAGGAGAGGGTAGGTGAAGAGGAGGCAGACAAGTCGAAGAGGCGGGGATGGAGCCAGTAAAGGTGAGTGTAGGTGGGGGAGTAGGGAGGAGATAGGTCAGTCCAGGGAGGACGGACAGGTCAAGGGGGCTGGATGATGTTAGGAGATAGGAGATGGGGGTGGGGCTTGAGGTGAGAGCACCCGGCACTTTTCCCTGCAACCGCAGGAAGTGCTACACCTGCCCCCACACCTCCTCCCTCACCCCAATCCCAGGCCCCAAGAAGACTTTCCACATCAGGCAGATGTTCACCTGCACATCTGCCAATGTGGTATACTGCATCCACTGTACCCGTTGTGGCTTCCTCTACATCGGGGAAACCAAGCGGAGGCTTGGGGACCGCTTTGCAGAACACCTGCGCTCAGTTCACAACAAACAACTGCACCTCCCAGTCGCGAACCATTTCAACTCCTCCTCCCATTCCTCAGACGACATGTCCATCCTGGGCCTCCTGCAATGCCACATTGATGCCACCCGAAGGCTGCAGGAACAGCAAATCATATTCAGCCTGGGAACCCTGCAGCCCAATGGTATCAATGTGGATTTCACAAGCTTCAAAATCTCCCCTCCCCCAACCGCATCCCAAAACCAGCCCAGCTCGTCCCCGCCTCCCTAACCTGTTCTTCCTCTCACCTATCCCCTCCTCCCACCTCAAGCCGCACCCCCATCTCCTATCTACTAACCTCATCCCGCCCCCTTGACCTGT
>JAHRHZ010000087.1:17994472-18065249 GCA_024137785.1 Ginglymostoma cirratum
CTAACATCATCCCGCCCCCTTGACCTGTCCGTCCTCCCTGGACTGAACTATCTCCTCCCTACCCCCCCACCTACACTCACCTTTACTGGCTCCATCCCCGCCTCTTCGACTTGTCTGCCTCCTCTCCACCTATCCTCTCCTCTATCCATCCTCTATCCGCCTCCCCCTCTCTCCCTATTTATTTCAGAACCCTCTTCCCCTCCCCCATTTCTGATGAAGGGTCTAGGCCCGAAACGTCAAGTTTTCCTGCTCCTATGATGCTGCTTGGCCTGCTGTGTTCATCCGGCCCCACGCCTTGTTATCTCGCTCTTGGTGAGTACTTGATCAGGTCAAGATATTTGTCTTTCAGATGCAAATTCTCTGCTGGGCTAATGACTTTCAGAGCATGTTGAGCTGTTGTTGCTAGCTGGTTTTAATTTATGTGCAACCTACCTTTTGTTCTGTTCTTCAATACCACTTCATTTCCATAGAAATGAGCTTGCAAAAAACACTAATCACAAACTGGGGGAAAAAAAAACTTTTCTTAATGGTCCAAATATCCAACAAATTAGCTATCTTTTCTTCTTATTCTGTTTTCTTATCTTGCCTTTTCTTCTGCTGCTCCGTGATGACTGTTCCTTCTGCTTTCACTTGCTTATCACTCGATGCCAGATACTCAAAGAGTATTTTCTGAGTCCTCTTTTCTCTTCCCTGACTCATTTTTCAGCACCTCCCGGGACTGTGGTGACGCTCGTTGACATTTTCCTTTATATGTTATCCCATGTAACACTGACCACAGATAGTCAAGTTGTTTTGAGTTACCTTGAGCTTATTTACAATACTAATTATTTCCAAGGTTACGAAGATAGGAAACTTATAGGGTCTGGGCAATATGGGCTATGGTGTGATACATGGCAAAATTTACCAACCCTTCACAACCATTTCCACTATTCACTGGCAGTATCATATTGCCACTGGTACAGATTTGCATGCAACTAACATTGAAAAGCTGAGGGAGGGACGTTTTTTGGAAGGGGCCAGGGACTCAGCTCAGAAACAGGGCTAGGCTGCATCTCAGATAATTGTACTTGGTCTCTTAGCTCTCACTTACTTAGTGCTTACCTGCATGATCATATCATCTTTTCTCTGCTGTGCTTCACTGTGCCAATTAGTGCAGTCACAAACAGGCAGCGTACCTGTGGCCAAACAGCTTAGGGAACGTATATCTTGTATATAGCAAGGTGGCAGTGGCAGAGTAGGCAGTGCCTGGGCTCTGAGCATGGGTCTCATTCAGTCTGTCCCTTTTTTACCTTCTTTTCCCTTCCTTTGTTTTTTTAAAAAATGTTTTTGGGCTTTTTCTTAGCTTAACTTATGGAGAGATCTCAGTCATGGAGGCCATGGTATTGGGGTCGGGACCATGACAGCTGCTGGGACTTTGGTGCTTGGCGATGAGGTGGGCTAGTGTGTTGGGCAGAACTCGAGCTGTGGGTGGTACTATGGCTGGTGGGCCCAGATGACCATCAGCAGTGAGGCAGCTGGCAAACCTTGGCAGGACTCTGGCAGTGGCAGCTGAGATGGCAGCGTGAGGGAGACATCAAGCCCATCGCAGGTGAGAGATTGAACCCTCATGGGGAGTGTGAGCCCTCATGCGGAAAGCCCAGCGTGGACCCTCTGCAGGCCCAAGGTTAAAGAAAGAAAGTTGTGCTGAACTTTTAACTTTTTTTTATTTTTCTATTTTATACTAAAAAGAACTGTAATGTTGAATTTAGTTATTTTTCTACTTTGTACCAAAGATTTTGTATCTAGATACCTTAGTACCTGAGATTGGGCTGGAAATGGCAACATTGTATACATTTCACCATACTCCTGTATCCCTGTACTTGAGTACACATGACAATGAAACCTAATTCTAATTCTAATCTTGCTGTATGGCAGTGTGCTACTTCAAACACACATCTATTCCACGGTTCAGCAGTTTACCCGGCAAACACACCGCATGTGCAACAAGCCAGCAGCCTTAGTCTCAGGGAAGTGGTCCAACTGACATCCATGGAGACATCTGTCACTTTAGGGGTCCCAGCACAATAAGGCAAGTGCAGCCTCTCACAGCAAGTTTGGCCATGGTTAGGCTCTGGATTGGGTGTTCTGTGACAGGGAGTCCAGGGCTCTGCAGGGAGTGTGTCATCAGTTGTGGCAAGTCTGGGGCATAGGGCTAACACAGTCAGGCAGGTGGACAGACAACCAACCTCAACACCCACAACCAGAGCTACAGATCTACTCCAAAACCTTAGGGACCGGCACCAGTCAGGGGTCTAGGCATGTCTTCCCTGGGATTGTCTGATCATGTCGGTTGAGGGAGTGGGCCATGATTGGCTGGCTGGTTCCTCCAAAGAAACAATGGGAAATGGTGGGAACCAGTGCAGCAGTTGTCCCAGGATTGAGCCTCGGAAGGTTAACCTTCAAGATTGGGAGCTGCAAACTTTGGGCAAGGGCACAACACAATTGTGAAGGGAGGCATCAGTATTTGCAAGAAGTGTGGAATAAGGTCAGAAGATATTTGAGCATCATTAGGCCATTCAGCCCATTGTGTCTTCTCTGCCATTCGATCATGCCTAATAACTTTCTCAACCCCATTCTCCTGCCTTCTTCCTGTAACCCTTGATCCCCTTACCAATTAAGAACCTTTCTATCTCTGTCTTTAATACACTCAATGACTTGGCCTCCATAGCCTTCAGTGGCAATAAATTCCACAGATTAATCACTCTTTGGCTGAAGAAATTCCTCCTTGCCTCAGTTCTATAGGGTGGACACTTCACTCTTGAGGCTGTGCTTTTGGGTCCTCATCTCTTGTGAGCAGGATCCAAGTCAGGACCTTCATCTGCCTATCATCTACTTCAAGTGGGTGCCCTGGAAATTTGGAAATTGCTGAATTCCAATTGACAGTTGCCGTACATTGGGGAAGGCCAGGTGTGAGAGATTGTTCTGGAATATTGGCCCTTTTAAGTCCAATTTTCACCCAAAAAGGCATGATGTGAACCAATTTTGCAACATCAGATGCAAAATACATTCATTGTACAATGACACTTTTATATTCTGTGTATACATACAAGTGAAACATTAATCATACATATTGTCCACAGTCTGATTGCATGCATTCTACAACAGTTAGAATGTAATGAAGCAAATGCAGAAGGAAACATTGCCGTTCCAAATAAAATATTCCAATCTGGGAATCACAACATATTTAGAACAATTTACATTTTTAAAAAAATTTAATGACTCTTCTTTTTCTATTTATTCTGTTTTCTCCTCTCAAATACACTGACTTCTTGATAAGATATAGTTCCATGGGCACATGTTATGCTTCTGTACCTTCCCTCAGTGATGACTATTCACATGTACATCATCCGGTGATTCAACAGCAGGCGACATTGGATCAGTCTCACTTGTATCTGCATCATATGACCTGTGGTGGTGTGTTACAGATGATTCAAGAAGTTTCAGTTGCTGTAGCAACATGCGCATGCGTGTTGGATATGATGCTAGAGGCTCCAACTTTCTTTCCATCGTATTGCTGAGCAGGAAATTCTCCTGCTTTTATTATCTGCAATTGGCATGTGTTGGAAGGATTTGCAGGTTGATAATCCACTTGCTTGACTTCATTATAGATGCACCTACCTTGGCCATCAAATCCTGAGATGGAATTTGAACTTAGAGCTTCTAATTCACAGACAACTACCTTAACACTCAGCAAAGAAAATATGACACAAAACTAGGTCCAACACCAATTGGTCTGCCTAATCTGATCCAACTGGATCTGATAAAGCAACACTCACCGTTGTGCAATTTATTGCTTTAGCCAAACTCCAATACTTTACTAATTAATGTATAACTTCCATTAATTTTCTTGGAAAGGAAGCACAGTAGAATTAGGGTTAACTTCCAGTACAGTTTTGGTGACAAAATGAGAATGATTTTGAGGAGATTTTAGCTGGTGGTTGGTATAATACCATATTGAATTTTGTGTTGCTAAATTGGATTATACTAGTCATTGGTTTGCATTGGTGATTACAATATAAACAAACAGGGAAATTGCTAGAGCTCTTTGGGAGGGTTTAAACTAGTTTGGCAGGGAGATGGGCACTGGAGCTACAGATCAGAGGATGGGGTAGCCAGTATACAGGCAGATAGAGCAAGCAGTGAGTCTGTGAGGAAGGATAAGCAGTTGATAGGGCAAAGTGGCAGTCAGTGTGACGGGTTGAGGTGTGTCTACTTCAATGCAAGGAGTGTCAGGAATAAGGGTAACGAAATTAGAGCATGGATCAGCACTTGGAACTACAATGTTGTGGCCTTTACGGAGACTTGGATAACACAGGGGCAGGAATAGTTGTTGGATGTTCCGGGTATAGATGTTTCAAAAGAAATTGGGAAGGTGGTAAAAGAGGTTGGGGAGTGGCATTGCTAATCAGGGATGGTATCACAGCTGCAGAAAGGGAGGTTGTGGAGGAGGGTTTTTCCACTAAGTCGGCATGGGTGGAAGTTAGAAACAGGAAAGGAGCAATCACTTTCTTGGGAGTTTTCTATAGACTCCCCCAATAGCAACAGAGACACTGAGGAACAGATTGGGAGACAGATTTTGGAAAGGCGCAGAAGTAATAGGGCTGTTGTCATGGGTGACTTCAACTTCCCTAATATAGACTGGAACCTCTTAAATGCAAATAGTTTGGATGGAGCAGATTTTGATAGGTGTGTCCAAGAAGGATTTCTGACTCAATATGTAGATAGACCAACTAGAGGGGAGGCAATATTGGATTTGGTGCTTGGCAACGAACCAGGTCAGGTGTCAGATCTCTCAGTGGGAGACCATTTCGGTGATTGTGATCACAACTCCCTGACTTTTACTATAGTCATGGAGAGGGATAGGAGCAGACGGTATGGGAAAGTATTTAATTGGGGGAGGGGGAGTTACTATGTTATTAAGCAAGAACTACGGAGCACCAAATGGGATCAGATGTTCTCAGGGAAATGCATGAAATAATTGTGGAGGTTGTTTAGGGAGCAATTGCTATAGGTACTGGATATGTTTGTCCCACTGAGGCAAAGAAGGGATGGTAAGGTGAATGAACCTTGGATGACAAGACATGTGGAACATCTAGTCAAGAGAAAGGAGGAAGCTTACTTAAGGTTGAGGAAGCAAGGATTGGACAGGGCTCTAGAGGTCTACAAGGTAGCCAGAAAGGAACTGAAGAATGGACTTAGGAGAGCTAGAAGGGGGTATGAGAAAACCTTGGTGGGTAGGATCAAGGAAAACCCCAAGGCTTTCTAAACTTATGCAAGGAACAAGAGGATGGCCAGAGTGATGGTAGGGCCAATCAGGGACCGTGGAGTGAACTAGTATGTGGAGTCGGAGGAGGTAGGGGAGGTCCTTAATGAATACTTTGCTTCAGTATTCACCAATGAGAGGGACCTTGACGTTTGTGAGGACAGCATGAAACAGGCAGATATGCTCAAACAGGTTGTTGTTAGGAAGGAGGATGTGCTAGAAATCTTGAAAAACATGAGGATAGATAAGTCCCCTGGGCCAGACGAGATACACGCAAGATTTCTATGGGAAGCGAGGGAAGAGATTGATGCCCCTTTGGCAATGATCTTTGTGTCCTCACTGTCCACTGGTGTAGTACTAGAAGATTGGAGGGTGGAAAATGTCATTCCCTTGTTCAAGAAAGGGAATAGGGATAATCCTGGAAATTACAGACCAGTCAGTCTTACTTCTGTGGTCGGCAAATTATTGGAGACGATTCTGAGAGATAGTATTTATGATTATTTGGAAAAGCACAGTTTGATTAGAAATAGTCAGCATGGCTTTGTGAGGGGCAGATCACGCCTCATAAATCTTATTGAATTATTTGAGGATGTGGCAAAACACATTGATGAAGGTAGAGCAGTGGATGTGGTGTATATGGATTTTAGCAAGGCATTAGATAAGGTTCCACATGGTAAGCTCATTCAGAAAGTAAGGAGGCATGGGATTCAGGGAAATTTGGCAGTCTGGATACAAAACTGGCTGTCCAATAGAAGACAGAGGGTGGTAGTAGATGGAAAGTATTCAGCCTGGAGCTCGGTGACCAGTGGTGTGCCACAGGGATCTGTTCTGGGACCTCTGCTCTTTGTGATATTTATAAATGACTTGGATGAGGAAGTGGAAGGGGGGGTTAGTAGGTTTGCCAATGACATAAAGGCTGGTGGAGTTGCGGACAGCGTGGAGGACTTTTGTAGGTTGCAACGGGACATTGACAGGATGCAGAGCTGGGCATAGGAGTGGCAGATGGAATTCAACCCAGAGAAGTGTGAAGTGATTCATTTTGGAAGGTCAAATTTAAATGCAGAATACAGGGTTAATGGCAGGGTTCTTGGTAGTGTGAAGGAACAGAGAGATCTTGGGGTCCACGTCCCTAGATCCCTCAAAGTTGCCACCCAAGTTGATAGGGCTGTAAAGAAGGCGTAGGGTGTGATGGCTTTCATTGGCAGGGGAAAAGAGCCGTGAGGTTGTGCTGCAGCTCTATAAAACTCTGGTGAGACTACACGTGGAATATTTCTGGTGACTTCATTACAGGAAAGATGTTGAAGCTTTAGAGAAGGTGCAGAGGAGATTTACCAGGATGCTGCCTGGACTGGAGGGCAAGTTTTATGAGGAAAGGTTGAGGGAGCACGGGCTTTTTTCTTTGGAGCGAAGAAGGATGAGAGGTGACTTGATAGAGGTTTACAAGATGATGACAGGCATAGATAGAGTGGATAGTCTGAGACTTTTTCCCAGGGCGGAAATGACTATTACGAGGGGGCATAATTTTAAGGTGATTGGAGGAAGGTATAGGGGAGATGTCAGAGGTAGGTTCTTCACACAGTGAGTGGTGGGCGTGTGGAATGTGCTGCCGCCAGTGGTAGCGGAGTCAGATACTTTAGAGACTTTTAAGCAACTCTTGGATAGGCACATGGAGGATAGTGAAATGTAGGGTATGCAGGGTAGTTTGATCTTAGTAGGATAACAGGTCGGCACAGCATCATGGACCAAAGGGCCTGTACTGTGCTGTACTGTTCTATGTTCTATGTTCTAAAAGTACGGGAAGTCAAGGCACCGTGAACTACCAATAAAAGAACAAAAAATTAAGTTACACATTAGCAGGAGGCTGACTGTCCAGCAACTTGACTGGAGAATCTGGTGCTGATCTCTGATAGTGAACTATCATACTCCCTTCCCCCTAATTACACATTTTCCAAATAAACCATAAACAACTTTAATTCTCGACCTGCCTATTAGAATTACACATTAGCCCAACAGTGGACCTTCATTTCATAAAATCTGATAGATCGTAAATTGTCGTGCGCATGTTTCTTTGTGTTAATTGTGTCACAACCCCTAGTGGGAATAGTGCACCAGAAATCAAGCCCCAGTGTTCCGTATATTTTTGCAAGCATAAAATACGATCAATTTAATCCCAAGAAAGGTTAATGCTTGACTGTGTCTGCTATCTAAGACAAAATATACTCACAGTAGGCTCCATGAATAAACAAGAAAGCAAAAACTTATTTACTACAACTTATTTACTATCCTTTAGCATGCAGCAGAAACAGATTACTAATTATTAATATGTAAACTTAAACTATACCCCCATTAAATCCAAACACAGGCACATGTTGCTGGCCAGTTACATTCTAATCCCTGAAGACACTTAGTGCGTTCCATAAAACCATCTAGATCTAGCTTCCAGCAAAGTTATATACTATTGTGTAATCATTAAGTGACTATACAGTTCCACTTTTGCTTTGAGATGTGAAAAAAGAATGACTAATAATCCAACCTGACATTTTCCATTTTGTATGTCTAAATAAAATCTGTGTAGTCTTTATCGTTGACTTTACGTAGCTTTAATTTGGAGGGTTGCGGAATGGAGTGGGGAGGTGATTTACACTAGAAGGATAAGTATTAACAACAGTTTTCATTTTTAATGGATATTTAGAAATCGTTAGCTGGAAGTAAGCAAGTGTATTTTTTCAGTGATGACTTGACCGTACTGGCCACAATTGGAAGGTCATATTAACTACTGAAGTTATTAATTGAAATTCAATTGGGGTAGAAGACCTATAAACAGCAGTTAGGTAAACAAAGAGTTAATTTGCTTTGGTGGTCTTGATTTTGTCTTGATTTAGTCCTTAACTTGGTTTGGCGGTGATGGACATTGGGAAATTTCCCCTGCTCTTCTCCAAATTGATGTTTCTTACTTCTAAATTGATAGGCAAACATGGCCAAGATTTTGACTCTTATCTAAAGGATGCCAGTTGACATTGCAACATGAGCTCTGTAATTCAGCTAAGTGACGAGTGGGATTTTACACTATGTTTTAATTTACTGTCTTTTAGTCCCTTCACTTTGCAGCAGTAGCATGTGTAATGCAGAATAATCAAAGTTTTACTATTAAATGAGCCTGTTTATTGTGATCTTCATTGCGTTTATGAGTCAATTGGAACAATTTTGTTATATTTCATGAAAACTAATAACAAATTTATCTCCTAATTTATTGTTAATTTCCAAGTGATTTAATATTGTGCAAACTGGTTGATTTAGATTTATTTTGTGTCTTAGACACAGTTTATGACTCATAAATTCAACCAATGATACATTTGCTGGAGAATTATCCTTAAATAGAATCAAATGAATAATTCTACCCTTATTAGGCATTATAAAAAGGCCATGCAAAAAAAAAAATCATCAATGATACAACATACAAAAGAAATAGACTCATTAAAAACCTTGAGTTCACCTCAATCGTCATCTTTCCAAAGCTAGGTGATAATAAGTGTAAATTAAATGCAGTGATCTCTAAATCAGAGATGGAATATGAAAGTATTTAATCATTGGTAAAAATACTTCTACTGTAATTTCAGTGTGACTCAGTCTGATGCAGACATTATGTTAAGTGCATGATAAAATAATCTAAGGATTTATGGTTGGCTCTGGTGTTCAGTGTAAAACATTACTGCACAAGTGGTTGAATTGGCTGTTTAACTGAAATTTAAGCCTTTTAACCTGATTAACAATGAGTAACATCTGGGAACTATCAATTAAGTCCAGGCCTATCAGTAACTGTATTTACTGAGATCAAAGTTTCTGCATTGCCGGCAATCAGTGAACCTGATGCAAACTGCACTTATTTTGAAATGAATTTCTATTTCCACCGAGTTTATGTGCAAGTGCAATTGCATCAAGGTGAATGCAAAATTAACTATGGACAGAGCTTAACAGAGCTGCGATAGGACCTGTTCAGAAGGGTCACTACACACTGCAGCACACCGGTCTGCAGATGGAAGAAGAAGAACACCTCTACAGGGTCTTTACCAGGAATGGATATCGCCGTAGCTTCATTCACAGATGCCTAGCCAACAGACAACACAACCAGGACACACCAAAACCCGAAACAATAACCACCGTATCATATATAAAAGAACCTCAGAACTGACAGCCAGACTAGTCAGACCGCTAGGAATCATGACAGCACACAAACCGGCAGCTGCACTAAGACAGCAACTGACCAGGGTTAAAGACCCAATAGATACCGTGGATAGGACGAATGTGGTTTACAAGATACCATGTGGAGACTACACAAAATATGAGACAAAGAGGCAGGCAACCAGCAACCAGTAACCACGAACACCAGCTGGCAACTAAACAACACAACCAGATGGCCAAGCAGCATCAGAGGAGCAGGAAAGCTGACTTTTCGGGTCTAGGCTGCTTGGCCTGCTGTGTTCATCCAGCTCTACACCTTGTTATCTCAGATTCTCCAGCATGTGCAGTTCCCACTATCTCTAACACAACCAGATGTCCTTGTTTTCAATCCACAAACGAGAAAAACCACACTTTCAACTGGGCCAACACTATAATCATAGGACAAGCCAAACAGAGGACAGCCAGGGAATTCATGGAGGCTCGGCATTCATCTGTGGACTCCATCAGCAAACACATTGAATTAGACCCGATACACTGACCATTACAACGGCCAACCGGAACTGGCACCTACTGGAAGCAGTAAAAACCGGACCACATAAACTCAAACCAGCACAAGACAACAGCACTTCACAGGAGGCTCCACAGCACTGAGGATGTCACCTAGTAAGGGGACGAAACGTCTGCTATCTAACCTCCCAGCCTGGTGAACACACCAACAACTACAACCAGCACCCAAGCTACAAATCTTCACTCCAACCCTAAACAGAACTTTACAATATAATATGAAAATATCATTTTGTTTCAAGATTATTTCTTGATATATTTAAATACAGCAAGTTGATATGTTTGATTAAAGCAGCAAAAAAAAGCATTTAAATCAGTGTCAATTTACTATTTGAGTTACTCAGTAACTGATTTTAAATATATGTTATTATTTTTTGACACAGGGTGATTATTCAACAAATTTTGACATGAAGCCACATACAAGAGATATTAGGGCTGATGACCTGTGAGTAACCATATTTTATATTACTGGAGATGACGCTTTTAAAATATACAAAATTATTTTCTAGTTAGCCTAGTACAGTATAGTCAGTTTTACAAGTAAATTTTCAAACTTTATAGAGGAGCAACTTATTCCATCATGATGGATTTAAAGATCACACAAACGTAAGCTGTGATCTACACAAATTGAGCTTAAAATTCCACAATCTTTTGTGCAAGTTACATTGACATCAGAGAAAGAAAACAATGCACTGAATAGAACATCAGACCACTGTGTTAATTTTATACTAACTGCATCAGCTTTGATTCAGTTGGTAGCTCTCTGACTCGTATGTTCTTGTCCCACTCCAGGGATATGAGCCAAAATATCTACGTTGATAAACCAATGCAGTACTGAGGGAGTCCTGCACTGTCAAAGGCACCATTTTTCTCATAAGCTGTTTCAACCAATATTCTGTCTGCTCTCTCCGGTTGATGTGATGGTATTAGTTCAAACATAGACAAGGGATTCTCACTTGATATCCTAAGCAATATTTATCCCTCAATCAACATCACTAAACAAATTTGCCTGGTGATTCTCATGCATTGTCTGTGTGCAAGTTGGCTGCTATGATTCCTGAGATACCTCAGTGACTACATATCAAAAGTACTTTGATGATTCAAATGTGCTATGAATATTGTGGTGTCTGGAATGACAATTTTTCATTTAATTTCAGTACAAAAATAGTACATGAATAAAATCATTATTGGTCAGACAATGGTCCACACAGAAGCTACACTTTACTGTACAAACATTTTTTTTAAGTCATCTTTGTTTCAGTTTTTTTTTGACAAATTGTTTTTATTCAGTCAGTGATAAAAAAAGATTTGCTTTGAGTAACTTTACGCAAAGGTATGTTTGCTCATTTGCTGATGCTCTAGTTACTCAATTTGACAGAAGTATTACACCATCCATCATCCAACTTATTCCATTTCCTGGCCAATAAATATTAGCATTTTAAATGGAGGCTTTTTGAATATTCACAATTGCTAACAAACTCTAGAGTAAAATTATTTATTTGGACCAATTTTGCAGTCGTTGGAATTTGATGGTGAGCTTGAAGAAAGAAGCCCACAAAGATCTCTCTATGATGTGGTTTTGCCCTTTCCTGATTACAATTTGTGCTTGTTGCCAAGTCAAGAGGTTGCTTGGTATACAGCAGCAATGATGCCAGCAAACAGCTGAATAACATCACACTGAAGCATTTATACACAGTAAAGTACTCAGTTAAAAGCAATTTTAATTCAAATTTTAAGATAGTGAAATAAATTATTAGGATTAGGCTAAAATAGAAGCTGAAATGAAGATGAACACTATTGAGAAAGGATTTTCAAAAATCTGTGGATTTTTTTTTAATAACCATATTGGAGAAATGTAACTCTTCACTGACATGAAATTGAATTCTCAGGAATGTCAGCTGTGATTAGTTGGTAACACACTTTTGTCTGATTCACCAGGTTGGAGTTTGGACTTTCACTCCCCCAGGGACCTGAGTTCAAAAGTCAGTATTCTACTGAGGGAGTGCTACAATGTTGGAGGTATAGTCCTTCAGATGAGATGTTAAAGTGAGACTGTCTACTTTCTAAGGTGCACATAGAACAGCCCATCGAACTGGAGATAGTAGGAACTGCCATTGCTGGAGTCTGAGGTAACAAGGTGTAGAGCTGGATGAACACAGCACACCAGGAAGCATCAGAGGAGTAGGAAAGCTGACGTTTCAGGTCTGGACCCTTCTTCAGAAATGGGGGAGGGAACGGGAACTCTGAAATAAATAGAGAGAGAGGTAGGCGATGATGGAAGGTGGATAAAGGAGCAGATAGGTGGAGAGAAGAAGAGAGAGAAGGTCAAGGAGGCGGGGATGGAGCCAGTAAAGGTGGGTGTAGGTAGGGAGTTGGGATGGGGGTTGGCCAGTTGAGGGAAGATGGACAGGTCAAAGAGGCGGGGATGAGGCTAGTAGGTAGGAGTGGGTGTGGGGGTTGGTCAGTGAGGTGGGAGGATCAGATAGGTTGGAGAAAAGCTGGACAGATCAATGAGGCAGGCACGAGCTGGGCTGGTCTTGGGCTGAGGTCGGGGGTGGGGAGATTTTGAAGCTTGTGAAGTCCACATTGAGACCATTGGGCTGCAGGGTTCCCAAGCGAAATATGAGGTGCTGTTCCTGCAGCCTTCGGGTGGTATCGTTGTGGCACTGGAGGAGGTCCAGGATGGACATGTCATCCAAGGAGTGGGAGGGGGAGTTGAAGTGGTTTACGACTGGGAGGTGCAGTCGTTTGTCATGAACCGAGCGTAGGTGTTCCACAAAGTGGTCCCCAAGCCTCCGCTTGGTTTCACCGATGTAGAAGAGGCCACATCGGGAAGAGTGGATACAATATACCACAGTAGCAGACGTGCAGGTGAACATCTGTTTAATGTAGAAGGTCTTCTTGGGGCCTGGGATGGGGGTGAGGAGGGAGGTATAGGGGCAGGTGTAGCACTTCCTGTGATTGCAGGGAAAAGTGCCAGGGGTGGTGGGGCTAGTGGGGAGTATGGAGCGGATGAGGGAGTCACGGAGAGAGCAGTCCTTCCGGAAGGCAGATAAGGGTGGGGATGGAAAAATGTCCTTGGTAGTGGGATCAGATTGCAGATGGTGGAAGTGGTGGAGGATGATGTGTTGAATCTGGAGGTTGGTGGGGTGATATGTCAGGATGAGGGGGATTCTGTTTTGGTTGTTATTGTGGGGAGGAGGTGTGAGGGATGAGTTGCGGGAAATGCGAGTGATGTGGTCGAGGGCGTTTCTGACCACTGTGGGGGGAAATTGTGGTCCTTGAAAAATGAGGACATCTGGGATGTCCGGGAGTGGAACGCCTCATCTCGGGAGCAGATGCGGCGGAGGCGAAGGAATTGGGAATAGGGGATGGCATTCTTGCAGGAAGGTGCGTGAGAGGAGGTGTATTCTAGGTAGCTGTGGGAGTTGGTGGGCTTGAAATAGCTATTGGTTTCCAGGTGGTTGCCAGAGATGGAAACAGAGAGGTCCAGGAAGGAGAGAGAAGTATCGGAGATGGTCCAGGTGAACTTAAGGTTGGGGTGGAAGGTGTTACTGAAGTGGATGAATTGTTCGAGCCTCCTCTTGGGAGCATGAGGCAGTGCCGATACAGTCATCGATGTAACAGAGGAAGAGGTGGGGTTTAGGGCCAGCGTAGCTGCGGAAGCTTCAAAAGCTTCAAAATCTCCCCACCCCCGACCTCATCCCAAAACCAGCCCAGCTCGTCCCCGCCTCCTTGACCTGTCCATCTTTTCTCCCAACTATCTGCTCCTCCCACCTCACTGACCAACTCCCACCCCCACCTCCTACCTACCAGCCTCATCCCTGGCTCCTTAACCTGTCCGTCTTCCTCAACTGACCAACCCCCATCCCAACTCCTTACCTACACTCACCTTTACTGGCTCCATCCCTGCCTCCTTGAGCTGTCCGTCTTCTCTCCACCTCTCTGCTCCTTTATCCACCTTCCATCATCGTCTCCCTCTCTCTCTATTTATTTCACAGTTCCCGTTCCCTCCCCCATTTCTGAAGAAGGGTCCAGACCTGAAACGTCAGCTTTCCTACTCCTCTGATGCTGCCTGGCCCGCTATGTTCATCCAGCTCAACACCTTGTTACCATCGAACTGGAGACTGGTTATCCTTATTGTACAGGCCAATATTTATTTGCCAATTAACATCACAAGAAAGGATTATTTGACCATAATCACGCTATTGCTATTCATGGGAATTTGCTGTATACAAATTGGCAGTTGTGTTTGAAATCACAACAGGGACTGCACTTCAAAAGGACTTTACTTTCTGTAAAGGACTTTGAAATGCCTAATGGTCACGAGGTGGTATACAAATACATATCTTTTTATTCTTTTGAAAGTAGCAGTTATAAATTTAATGCACTTAAAACCACAGTTACACTTGGGCTAACAAGTTGCTTTTCACCACATTAAGAGTGGAAATTCTCATCCATTCCATTGATTGCTCAGTGATTGTAATCTGGGAGTATATCAACAACTTACTCTCTGTAGAAGCGTAGAATCACAGAAAGCAACATTTGGAGTTCCATGCACGTACAGATACCAGAAGTTGCTGTCAGCTTCACTGGAATAATAATAGTTGACAGTGATGGTTTCACCAAAATTACTAACTCAAAATCTAGGCTACTTAGTATGAGTGAGGATATTATCAAGGAAAGTAACAGCTCAAAATCTAAATTCTGTGGGCACAAAATAATATTACTAGTAAATTTTACACCTGCCAGATGATGCATTTCAGTGATGGAAAGTATATTCAAATACTGTGCACAGAATGTTCCAATGTTAATTTTCTAAATATTTCTTAATAATGAGAAACCTAATCCAAGACTAAAGGTTGCATTGTGTGAACTGTACAGGCTGAAAGAAGAATATTTTTTGCAAGTACAAATTGCATTGAATATTGTTATTAACAGATTACAGATTAGGGGAGGCGATGGCCTACTGGTATTATCGCTGGACTGTTAATCCAGAGACCCAGATAACATTCTGGGGTCCAGGTTTAAATCCTACTATGGCTAATGCTGGAATTTGAATGTAATAAATATCTGGAATTAAGAATCTTATGATGACTGAGAATCCATTGTCAATTGTTGGGGAAAAAAACCATCTGGCTCACTAATGTCCTTCAGGAAAGGAAACTGCCATCTTTACCTGGTCTGGTCTATATGTGACTTGAGACTCACAGAAATGTGATTGACTCTTAACTGCCCTCTGGACAATTAGGGATGACCAAAAAAAGCTGCCTAGCCAGTGACAGCCCTCATTCCATGAATGAATGAAGGAAAGAAAACCAAGAACTTACATGTGAACGCCAATACATTAGTATTATGTGGATTAACTCCTACCAGGAACTGTTTAGTTTTCAGAGTAGATATGTTCTAGGACTCTCCCATAGACTTTAGATCTGGCAGGAAATCATAACTTTGCAAGTGAACTGCGATTTGCGTCATTCAAGCACATATGGCATATTGAACATTAATCAACAATTTGACAGTTTTATTCAAACATTTTATTCCTTGTCAATTACTCTACCTATGACCGTATACAAGCATGGGGCAGTACGGTGGCTCAGTGGTTTGTGCTGCTGCCTCACAGCACCAGGGTTCAATTCCAGGGTCGGGCAACTTCTGTGTGGAGTTTGCACATTCTCCCTGTGTCTGCGTGGGCTTCCTCCAGGTGCTCTGCTTTCCTCCCACAGACTAAGGATGTACAGGTTAGGTGGATTGGCCTTGCTAAATTGCCTGTAGTGTATAGGGATGTGCAGGCTAGATGGATTAGCCATGAGATATGTGGGGTTACAAGTTTGATGTAGGGGAGTCGGTACAGGTGTGATGCACTTCAGAGAGTTGGAATGGACTTGATGGAATGGGCTGATTTCACTCTATAGGGATTCTATGATTCAAAGACATGCACAAAACAAGTGTTACTGTGCGATGATTGAGAGCAGACTAATATTTCATCCTCTAGAGATAGTCAAGGCCAATTGTAGATATCCAATTAAGGTAAATTAATTCAGTACAGACGAGGGTCAAACTTAGGTTTTTTTTGAATTGTAATCCCTGCTGGATAAGTCATTTCACAGCTAATACATCAGAAGACCCTGCAGACGTTTAACCTTATGTATGTAAATCAGAGGCCCATTTTGGGTCATATGTTCTTCAAGTTTCTTTATGATACTGAGCTTTGGCCCCAAAATAGGACCTCATTACATTCATTTTACAACCATTATCAGGCTAAGCAAGATATCATTTCTACCATGAAATCTCTTTTGTACACAGGATCCTACAAATGCTCATTTTGTGTTCAGTCTATGTCCACATTGCTACTGACCTTTACAAAATGGAAGCATGGTGTTCGGCAAATAAATATTTCACAAAGTCTTACTGGAAAAGAAGTGTGATTTGTTAGCCTGGTGAAAAAGTCATTTTCATATGTGACAAATCAGAATTTTTTTGCCTTGTTGTTTCACTTTTCTAACTTACCCAACAAACAGATTTTTGAAGGTGAAGATTTGTACTATTTGAAGCATAATTCATATAGTTTGAAAAATAAAAAAAACACAATTGTTTCTTATATTCATTTCAAAATGCTCCTAGGTGATATGTTTTCTTCAAACTATTCACATAAAAGAGGCACAGGATGGATAATTTACGGCAGATGCAATCAAGATTTTTCATCTCATCAAAAAAAATTGTCATTTAGATATTTTTTTTGATAATAGGAAGGGATCCGTGATAAGTGAAATATTTTCTTTAGCAAAATGTCTGCCATTAACATCTGGCATCCAGCAATACTTTCCAGCTTTCATAGTTCACACAGTTTATTAACTATATTTTGTTACGACAGTAGCTTTTTACTTGCTCATCCTAATTTTGAGTCCATGGTACTAATAGCAGCAGCTATCTAGGGAACTAGTTTTCTTGTTGCATCAGTAAATATTCCCAACATATGTAAAGAAACAATTTTAATTAGCTAAACACCAAATCATAACAATCAACTCTTTAATCTAAATCTCTGAGTGGGTTGTCTTGGGCATTGCAAAGAATTACAATTATGAATCAAACAGCTTAACTATTGCTCAGGGGACATAATGGACTGTTCCAATATGCAACTTGAAGTCAGCGTACTATGTATTGAATTATTTGGAACATGACACTCAAAATAATCATTAACAGCTGCCTTATGACTGTAAAATTATAAGCAGCAAAGATGTTTATTTCATAGTTAAACAGTTTAAAATCTACATGTTAAATAAGATCTCTGAATTGGGTCAGCTCTGGAAGAAGTACTGATTTACTATTGAAATTTCTGTTTAAAATGGTAATTAAATAGAAAGTTTGATGCTAAACAAATAATATAAAACATTCAAATAA
Source organism: Ginglymostoma cirratum (assembly GCA_024137785.1). NCBI lineage: Eukaryota > Metazoa > Chordata > Chondrichthyes > Orectolobiformes > Ginglymostomatidae > Ginglymostoma > Ginglymostoma cirratum. The sequence goes on from JAHRHZ010000087.1 coordinate 18,011,919, forward strand.
TCCCCAGGATGCAAATGGGTTCCATTCTGAAGTTCATTCGTAAGTGAATTTGCTTGCAAGATGGAACATAATGCAAGACAATGTAGAGAGGAGGCAATGGCCTAGTGTTATTACCAGAAACTCTACTAATGCTCTGGGGACCTGGTCAAATCCTCCCATAGCAGATGGTGGAATTTGAAATTAATAAAAAATTTGAAATTAACAATCTATTGACAACCATGAAACGCTTGTTGGAAAAACCCATCATGTTCACTAATGCCCTTCAGGGACAGAAATCTGCCATCTTTATCTGGACTGGTCTACATATAACTCCAGATCCAGACTATCAGCTGACCCCAGAAATAGCCGAGCAAGCCAGTCGACAAATAAATAAAACTAGACGGATCATCTGGCATTGTCTTTGACACTGGAAAATACAATGGCTAAAACAGCCCTGCAAAGACCTCCTTACTAACATCTGGGGGCCAATGCCATGACTGGGAGAGCTGCCTCAAGCAGCAATCTGACATAGTCATGCTCACGGACTCGTATCTGACACACAATGTCCCAGACACTACGATCACCAGCCCTGGATATGTCCTGTGCCACCGGCAGGACACACCCAGCAGAGTTGGTGGCACAGTGGGATACAGTCAGGAGGGAACTGCACTGGGAGGACCCAACATTGACTCCAATCTCCATGACATCTAATGGCTTCAGGTTAAACTTGACAATGAAATTTCCTGCTGATTACCACATACCATCCTCCCTCAGGTGATGAATCAGTTCTCCCCCATGTTGTACAACACTTGGAGGAAACACTGAGTGTGGTAAGGATGCAAAATGTACCGTGTGCACCAATGGCTAAAACAATGACATGTGAGTCTGTGTGTACTTCCTGCAGCCATTGAGTGTTCTGTTGAGTTTGGCTGTTCATAGCAGTTGCAGCCAATCTGACCATCCAGATAGACAGACGCATGAATGCTGGAACTAGCACAGTACTGATAATATTGGGAGATTCCTCAAACTTTCACCCCAGTTTCCCCAGGATATCTCAAACCTGCAGCTCCTGAGTGTCAGATTGTGCAATTTGATGGAGTCCTCTCCTGCCGGGGCAGCGCAGGTGCCTGATCTCCAATGTTCCTTAGGTGCCAGAGACTTGGTAGCTTCTTCCTTAGCCAGCTGTGGGGATGTGCCCGTGATGTTCTGACTAGATTGCGCTCCCAACTAGTCTAGGTGAAGTACCCACTGAGGTGGAAGTCTCTAAGTAGGAAAAAGCCTTGCCAGTACATGCTCTTGAGGGATCTCACTTCCTCAGAGGTGGACAAGAAGTTGAAGGGCTGAGGGGCTAGTCTTCTTGACGTAGGGCTGTGAGGATGCTGCTGAGCCTATATAAAAGAGAGGGTATTAGTAGCAGTAAAAGTTTGAGTATGTTCAGAATATCTCCACAGTGGTAGCAATTGGAGAGCATGGCAAAGCACGAAACAGCTCTGAAGAAGAGTCATACTGCACTCAAAATGTTAACTCTGTTCCCCTCTGCCTAGATGCAACCAAATCTCTGAGCTTCTCCAGCTATCTCAGTCTTTGTTTCAGATTTCCAATGTCTGCAGTGTTTTGCTTTTACTTGGAACATCTGTTAGGCAAAACGAAGGTATATCCTAGGATTTAGAGTACATTTTCATGTAGGATTCCCTAAATAAGATGTGCTCAAGGTGTACATCAGGGCATGGATGCATTGTCTGAAAGACCTATGAGTAGTGGAATTTTGAAGGTATTTTACATGATTTATGATTAGTGTTAGATAACATTTATATCAGGCAGTCAGAGCTGACAAAAGCTTTAAAACAGAAGTTTAGTTAATTGAACAAATTCAATGGAATTTAATCATTCCAATCTCAGTATTCACAAATGTAACTAAAGGAACCAAGTTTGTTTTATGTAAACAAATACTATGAACTTTCAATCAATTACCAATATAGATAATACATTTTCATGAGATAAGTCCATTAACACCCTGGAGTTTTGGGCATTATTTCAAAGTTTTTGGATGATGTAACATCCAAATAATGGTAAAATAAGGGTAATAAAAGATTTCAGGAGGATATAGACAGACTAATAAAATGGGTAGCACATGACAGATGAAGTTCAATGCAGAGAAGTGTGAAGTCATACATCTTGGAAAGAAGAATGAGTGAGATATTATAAACAAATAGTACAATTTTGAATGTCGTCCAATGACAGAATGCTCTATGTTTACATATTTGAAGATGAGAGCACAAGTTGGTAAGGGTGGTCAAAATATTTTATGAAATCCTTGCCTTTATAATGGACCATACAATATAAAAGTATGGAGAAGATCCTGAACAGCACTGTTAAGGCCTTAGCTGGAATGTTGTATCCAGTTTTGGACATCAATTTGCCAAGACCCTGGAGAGGGTGCATTGAAGGTCGACTAGGTTTTATGTAGAGACGGGAAAAGCTAGGTTTGCTCTGCTTAGAGCAGAGAATATTAAGGATTCTTTGGAGATATTCAAAATCATAATACATTTAGATACAGAAGGTTATGTGATCAGAGGACATAGATTAAAGGTAGTTGCTGAAAGAATCATGTTAGAAATTTTCTTTTCTAATTATCCATTTTCAGTCAGAACAGAACAAGTGAGGAGTGAACTCTTTGTGCCTGCTGCTAATAACACACGTTTGTTCCCCCTTATATCTGCTTCCATGGGAACAGAAAAATAAGATCTGCATTTCTTCTTTCAGAGATGAATCACAGAGCCAAAGCTGGCAATAGCAGTTATGTGTATTGGAGGAGTTAAGGAGATTGTAATGGAGGAGGGAACATTTGTGATTGTAAAGTTTGAGACCCATTTGTAGGGACGCTGGGGACTGCACCAGAGATCACGATAAATATTTCTGTCTGAAGATTGTTGTGAATATTTCAGTTTTATCTTTTGCACTGATATGCTGGATTCTCCCATCATTGAGAATGGGGATATTTGTGGAGCGTTCTCCTTCAGTGAGTTGTTTAATTGTTCACCACTATTCAATACTTGATGTGGCTGGACTACAGAGTTTAGAACTGATCAGCTGATTGTAAAATCACATGACTGTTTAGCACTTGCTGCTCTTTGGCACCCAAGTATTCTCGTTTTATAGTTTCACCAGGTTGACACCTTATTTTTAGATATGCCTGCTGGGGTTCCTGGCTTACCTGCCTGCACTCTTCATTAAACCAGGGATTGATTTTCTGGCTTGATGGCAATGTAGAGCTAAGGTTATGCTGGGCCATGAGATTGCAGATTGTTTGGAATATAATACTGCTGCTGTTGATGGCCCACAGTGTCTCATGGATGTCTAGACTTGAATTGTTATCTCTCTTTGAAGACTGCCCCATTTAGCATAGAGATAGTGGCACACAACACAACATTAGGTATTATCAATATGAAAGCAGGACTTCTATCTCCACAAGACCTGCGTGGTGGTCACTTTTACCAATACTTATCACGGACAGATGAATAGATTGGTGAGGATGAGGTCAAGTGTGTTCTTCCCTCTTATTGGTTCTCTCAGCACCTGCTGCAGACCCAGTCGAACAGATTTGTCCTTAGGACTCGAGCAGCTTGATCAGTAGTGCTGCTGCCGAGCTGCTTTTGGTGGTGGATGGTCAGAGTACAGCCCATATTCTTGCTACCCTGCAAAAGCTGTACAACATCAGCCAAGAGTGAGTGGGGGTGGAATGTGGAAATCAGGAGGAGGTTCCCTTGCCCCTGTTTGATCTGATGCCATGAGACTTATGGTGTCTAGAGTCAATGCTGAGGACTCACAGGGATGCTCTTCCTGACTGTATACCACTGTACCACCCCATTTGCTGGGTCTGTCCTACAAGAGGGGCAGGACATAATGTCAGATGGTGATGATAGTGTCTGGGACTTTCGCGTAAACTATGATTTTGTGAGTATGACTATGTCAGGCTGTGTGACAGTTCTCCCAATTTTGGCACTTGTCTCTAGATGTTAGCAAGGAGGACTTCACAGGATCGAATGGGCTGTGTTTGCCATTGTCATTTCCAGTGCCTTAGACAGTGCCAGGAGGCGCATCCAATTTCGTTCTTTTTCTCCTTTCTAGCAGTGGAGACTAGGCCATTTCAGAAGGCAATTAGGAAATAACTATATTGTTGTGGGTCAAGAGTCCCATGTAGGCCAGACCAATGGATGGCAATTGCTTTGGTGAAAATTGGTCAAGTTTCACCCAAGTGACTTTTGAACATACATACAAACATATGAATCAGGAGAAGAAATAGGTAACTTAGCCCTTCAAGCCTACTCCACCATTCAATAAGATCATGGCTGATCTGTTAGTGTTCTGAATTCTGCATTCCCATCAGTCCCCAATAACCTTTGAATACCTTGCCATCAAGAATTTCTCTATCTCTGCCTTAAAAATCATCAACATCCTTGCCTCCATGACCTCCTGAAGCAAAGAGTTTCAAATACATTGGGCATAGAAATCTATGGTCTTTTAGTTACCTTCTTGAGGTCCATTTTGGATTGACACCAACAGCAGATGTGGTACTGAACTAAATGATAGACAATGCCATCGGTATAAAAAGAATTCTCAATTTCCCGGTGCATTTGATTTTTATTTCCCTAAGTTGATGTCTTACATTGTATTCTCACTATGCCATCCCAACCATTTCTTGCAACTTTTTTTGCTTCTGGATTATAAATAATCCTTGCTGGGGCTAAGAATCAAAGTTACTGCCATTGAAGAATAGTTTGCTCAAAGCTAAGTTAAAGAATGTGTCAGTGAAGAATTAAACTGTCATCAATGAAGCATTTTCAATAAAAAAAATTATGTGCCACAGACAAAGAATATTTGTATAAGACTGGCACAAGTCCCTGTTAAACAGGCAGCAACAAATTTTTAGCTACGAGCAAATCAAAATTTATTCTTGAGGAAAATAATTTAAATACAGAATTATTGAATTTTAGAGGTAATTTTTGTTACCTGGATAAAAAAAATGCCTGTTGTATTGTTTGTGTTATACAGCTGAATGAAATCACTCAGTATACCCTTGCAGAAGTGATGTTTTACGAGCTGCCATTCCAGATCAAATATTTATTCATTACATTTGGATTTTAACATCATAAATGCATATTCACAACCAGAATAGCTGCTGAGGCAGTTTAATTTGCACAGCTGAAGAAACAAATATGGACTGAATACTGCACAATCTCTCCTGAAGTGATTTGCGCCAAAGAACCAGAGGCAATGTAAGGCAAAACTGTTTTTGTGTAGACAGTAATTGGGATTTGGAACTCACTGCCTCAGAGTTGGTGGAGGCAGATTTAGTGATAGCTTTCAAAAAAGGAATTGGACAATTATCTGAAGAGAAAGATTTTGCAGGATTATTGGGAAAAAGCTGGGAAGTGAAATCAGCTGAGTTAGTCAGAGATGCTGAGCCGAATGGTCTCCTTCTGTGTAGAAATAATAATTCTATCATTCTTTGATTCTGTGATTTGCAAGTGCAAAATAACTATAATCATCACTGTCTTTGTAATTCAAAGTAACATCAGCAAGGGTATTTCAATGATGGCAGAGCTTTTGGATAAATGACTTGCAAACTTTACCATGCTTTCATGTAAAAATACTGACAGATGATGACCTTCATAATCTGAATCACAACCAAAACTGATTTTAGCACATTAAACAATGATCTCTAATAAAAATAATTAGAACAGGAGCCATGTTGCAATGTTAAAGATAGGAGACCATATGATGGCATAATTTTCTTTTTGATGAGTAAGGATTTTAAACATTTCCACTGAGTGATTGATTGTTTGATTGGTTAATTTATTCCACAAAGTATTGATAATTTGGGGGAGGGACTAATGGACTGAGATTCCAAATCAGGCCTGCTGATTAATAGATCAACAGTTTAGCACAGTAAGGACTTGTATTTCACAACAGATTTGGCTACTAAGATGTCATTGAGAACTCTGACCTTTCCAAAGAGTAAGTGTTAATCTCATAATACAACTATATCTATAGAAAAACAATTTCTTAATTGAGAATTTATCTTATCCAAGAGGGACACTACAACCACGGTCCTCAGCTATTGATATTTATGAATAATTTTTCAAGAATTACATTGTCCTGAGGATTTGTTGTGTACGGATCTTGGGGAAATGGAAATACTTTCAATTCCAATGAAGTAAATCCATTATATTTGATTTTCCTCATGTTTTATTTGCGATTGGAATTTACTTATGAAAATATAGATCAATTTGAAATACAGTGCAGGCAAACAAACTATAGAATAGTTTTTTAAGGGCAAAGGGAGGTGTAAACTTTGCTCAATGGAGTAAAACACAAATTGTGTAAATAAATACCCCATATACAGAGTATGAAATCGGACAGGTAGCAAAGTTATTTGGGCAGTATAAATGTTTGGATCAAGTCACAGAGAACACCACATTAGTGTGTGTGTGTGAGAAGGATGTAAGTAACTGTTGAAAGTATGCAGAGACTGCAGACCATGACATCAGTCAGCATAGGCCCTGATTAAACACCAGCTCTGTCATTTTGGAGCTCAGAGCTCCAGCTAATATCTTATCTCCACTTTGTCTCAGATATTTGAACAAGCATTCAGCAGCAGGTGGGATGCCCCACCAAACCATTTAAACAGATCATTAACTACTTTCAGATTAGCTGTTGGTTGAATCATTCTAGTTGTTTCTTCAACTGTTTGATGCATCCTCTGCATGTTTAAAGTTGCAAAAGTGTGCTAGATGTGGTGCAGCAGAGGTTTAACCTTAGAGCTTCTGAACCAAACCAGCTTCTCTCTGAAACAAAAACAAAGTTGCTGGTAAAGCTCAGCAGGTCTGGCAGCATCTGTGAAGGAGAAAACAGAGTTAACGTTTTGGGGTCCGGTGACCCTTCCTCAGAGCTTCTCTCTGAAATCGGTGCATTAGTAACCGTTCCCCTGGAAATGCAGTGTGACCTGGAAAATGAACAGCACCACAAGCTGCTCGAAGTGGGAGGCAGAGAGGGGAGAAAGGCTCTCAGCAGGAAGCCATACCCACCCAAGCTATTCGAGGAGCAATTCTCTAACCTGAACATCAACGAGAAACATTATGCATAATAGTTACTTTTCAATAATGAAGTCCTTCCTAAAATTGGTCAACTATTGTAGCCACACTGCCAAACTCAGAGGTGGGGAAGGACAGCATTGCCAACAGACATTGTATAGGCTGCTTGCAGGCCTTGGAGATATTTACAGCGTCTCATAGTTGTCTTTAGTTGCATGTGAGAGGTAACACATGCTTTCTATTCATTGAGGACTGGCCACATTTCATTTGATCTTGTCAGAAAGAAGCAGCTGGAAAAAACAAACAGCTTTGGTGAGATTGCAAGTTTCCCAATTGTGCAGGGTGCAATTGGCTGCCCAGACATCATTTTGTAGATTCCACAAATCAACTCTGCTCTCCACTGGAATTGAAAGTACTTTCAGGGTCCAGGTATGTAGCTATATGCAGCAAATCATAAAGTCCACATACCGTATACTGGCAGCACTGATGATATCTTCATTCTGCAGCAGTCCCCTGTGCTGGCTGCATTTGAACAACAACAGTAAACCAAAGTGTGGCCTTTGGGTAACAAGAGCTATCCATTGACCCGGTGACTGGTGACTCCAGTGCTTGGTTATAACAAGTGTAACACCATGAAAAAAACAATGATAGAGTAGACTATTAGCATGCAGCAAAATTACTTGGTACTGCCTTGATCATGCTGCAGGAATCCTGAAGGCCTTGATGGAGGGGGTGGGGAGTATAAACCTTAGTCTTCATGCCCATGAGGGTACAGCCCTTGCCAGCAGCATTATAGGGTGCAGTTGAGCAGCAAGAATACAAGGAGGAGAAAGGAGAGAAGAAGACATACCCATTCTGTTTATGAAGATCTTATCAGAGTTTGACACTGGTGACTGTTTCTTCAGTTGCCCATTTACTTTAGTCCAGTCCCTTTCCTTTGCCACTGACCATCGCAACATTCTATACTCAGAATTTCAGTGGGAGCTGCTTGTGTGGCATGACTATGGCCATTAGACTCTATACCATGGCTGGATTTACAAGTGAAGAGATAGAGTTGACTACTATTATGAAAGGATGGCCTTCCTGATTTGTACATATCCTTGATTCTTCCATGCTAATGAGCACCAAGAACAGACTTTTTGACAGCTTCCCAAAGGGCAAAGTATTTAACCATGCATTTTCAACATCATTCTTCTCTTGTCTGCCACACCATGGTCTCCATTTGAATCCTCTGCTGCAGAACTCATCAGTTATACACGAAATGTCATCTGTGACCTTGCCCTGTGACAAGTTGACAACTGCTCCCTTGTCCCGTATCTTTTCTGTGTGCCACTCATGTCTGGTGTTCTGTCATGTGCAGATCCTGTCTTTAACCTATTCTCTAAATTACATGCAACGTCAATAATTGAACCATTGGCTGTGACTGTGAAATTGAGTGATGATGTGTCTTCATTTCCTTGTTGTATATCCTGAACAGATTGCACTTCCTAGATAAAGAGAAATGCCCAAAGGCAAGGAAGTGCTACAGTCAGGCAGCGTGGTAGTAAAAGGTGCATTTTGCATATTTGCATCTTGTAAATGAGAATAAATTGTGGAGTGAGTGAGGGGGTAGAATATGAGAAGAAGTATTAGACATAACTATACTATCATCTTTGATGGTTTCAGCCCTTTGGTGGGCAAGACAACAGCAATGGATATCCCAATAATGGCCAATCTGCCTCCTCCATGACGGTCAGGACTGGCTGGCAACCTCCCCGCAATAAAACTGTGGATTTGGACTCTATTCTAAAACATTTAAATTTTCGTCTATAACAAGGGACAGCCTATGACTGCTAGGTTTGAGTCTTGAAAGATGAGGATTGATAGTGGGTAAATGAAAGGACTTTGGTGAGAATTAAACAATATCTGAGCTAGGTCCTAGGGGGTTGCTGTCATTGGCCCACACCATCTGCTCAAACTGCCTCTGAGTATTTGACTGGAGAGCCTCTGTAGATACGGGACATATTTCCTGTGGCTGAGTGTTAAAGGTGGCACTGTGGCTCAGCGGTTAGCATTGCTGCCTTACAGCGCCAGGGACCTGGGTTTGATTCTAGCCTCGGGCAACTATCAGTGTGGAGTTTGCATGTTCTCCTTGTGTCTGTGTGGGTTTCTACCTGGTGCTCCAGTTTCCTCCCACAGTCCAAAGATGTGCAAGTTAGGTGGATTGATCGTGTTAAATTGTCCACGGTGTCTAGAGATATGTAGTTTAGGTATGTTAACCATGGCAAATGCAGGGATGGGTCTGTGTGGCATGATCTTCAGAAGATATGTGGACTTGTTGGGCCGAATGGCCTGTTTCCACACTGTGGGGATTCTATGATTCTTCCAACAAGGTCCCCAGTACAAACATCTGAAAATTGTAGTTATTTTAATCAACATGTTTGCACATGTTATGATACACATCCGAAGTAGATGGAATTTGAATCTGGACATTCTGGTTTAGATGTAGGGGCATTAACACTGTGTCATAAAAGTCCTGTCCTTGGAAATTCATTTCACAATGAACTCCCAGTACTTGTTCCAGCCACAAGGCATGTCTCCCTTAAGCAGTGCAGCCAGCTGTAAATGGGACTAGTAACACCTCCTGAAACAGTTCCCAGCTAATCAGTGGTGGGGCGAGCATTGGCTGGACGCTGTAACTGTTAAAGCCGAATGCAGCAGGGAGTTGGCTTGGTGTTTGTCATGCAATCAATGGATGGAGTTTCACTGCACTTCAATATCCCATCCGTCTTGGTGAGATGGTGTTGAACTTAAACCCTTCCCACTAACTCCCTCCCCCTTGCCCATCCGAGTTTCCCTTTAACACAATAAATAATCAGATACAACATATCTGTGACTAGTTAGATAGTGAATTTTACATAATTTCCCCAAGTTACAATTTTCTCCTGGTGTGATCACTGAGTTCTTTGGGATTTTTTTGCTTTCCACATTAACATTAACTACTAAATTGGGTAGAAGTCTTTAATTTCAGAGATGAAAAACAAGCATTTTTAAAATCAGGTAAAGAACATTACAAGATCGATTGGTGTAAATGAGTTGTTGCTGTAAAACATATGGTCCAGTCTAAAGATCAGAAAAGTTACGCCAATGCTGCTAATAGCAATATAATCCTTTAGTAATGGACATTAGTTTCATGTTTTGTGGAATAGCAGTATATATGTATTACCACCTTAGAGTAAAACAATTTCTACATAATATATACATTTAATTGGCTATTTTAACATGTGGCATTTGCACTGTTGATGGATCCCCAGTATGAGAGTTAGAGGGTGCAATTTTACATTGTCCTGAACAATGTGGGCTATGGTGAGAAATCTGGTAGGCTTATGCAAAAAGTCCAATAAGACTGTTCTTGGCATTGAGAGAAACTCATTGCGTTTTTTAATTAAGTTCTCAACATTGAGATCAGAGTCTCACTAGGCAGCAGCAGGTTGTATATTAACTAGGATTACTGCTTGTTAATGACTTTATTAACTGTAAATCTTCCCGCATTAATATCTATTAATAGCTTTCTATCTTACCTCCCACTGTGAGCAAACTGGATGGCAACAATTCTCAACATGGAAGTCAGAGGGGGTGCCCGGTGACTCCAGCTCACCACATGTTGCAAAGGAACTCCATGTTGGTCACCAGGCCCCGACATCTCAGTGCACACTCCATGGGCAGTGATCACATGCACCATACATCTACAGGCATTGTCAACTGACATAGCCAACCTCTAAGAACCCTCATGGCACATCTCCGAACCACTTACAGCACGTCCATGCTGCACCTCAGGTTGCAACCAGTGACTTTCATTACAATGCTGCAACAAGAACACTTTGGGCTCACGGACACACGCCCAGCTCACGGAATGGTCCAGGTTACATTTCAGGGTAGTTTGCTTGATCCCTTATCACTCACTCACTTTGACTGTACCTTCTTTGCACCTTGTCCCTCAGCCAAGGATATGAGACAAACACTACCCCTGTGGTACTACACTGTTTAGTAGATACACAAAGCCTGGAGCTTGCCATGGTCATCGGCAGTTCTCAGTTAAGTAAAGGGAGATAGCTTTCAGTCAGGTGGTTCTGGTACAGCAGATTCAAAGCAGTGTCTGATCAGAGTCCAGCAGCTCGGACATAGTCAGTCAGCCCCCTCATGCTCTTTACAAAAGGGCTGAGAAACCAAATATTGGGCAGTCCACCATCCCATTGACTGTTTCTGCTTTACCGTAAACTACTTCTTACTGGAAGGCGAGAGAGGCCGGTATTAAGGGAGATAAAAACAGGTGGCACAGCTGTTATTTTTGGTGTACATGGGGCAGTGTCCCAAGGGAGCAGGCAGCGTTGAGGGTATGCAGGTTTAGTAGTGTCAGGGGTGGGGTGGGTGATAGAGAGTGATGGGAATGTTGCAGGCAGTAATGAGAGTGGTAGAGCATGAACCTTGGTGGGAAGTTGGTACAGAGGGAGAGATAGAGTCAGCTCGAAGTATCAGAGAGGAGATGGTGGCACTTAAGCTGGAAGAGTGTAGAAGGTCATTAACCTTCTTCCTATGTTACTCTGCTTTCCTACAGATGCTACGGATGGTTGAGACTGCACTGACCTATGTGTCACCTGTGGACCAGGCTGGCATGGTCTGGTGTCATAACCTCCACTGCTGTTTTTGGGGGAAGAGTATGACCTGCTTGTGCACCACTCTGTCAGAAGGTCCCTGTTCACAAAGTGGGCACCAATTTTCCTTCCTCTGCCATGTCTGGAATGAATACCAGGAACCATGCAGGCAGCTACAAATTGACAGTGCTTGTCTGGGTGTACAATGGGGCTTTTAAAGATGGTGCTGGCACCAGGAATACTGATCCATCCAGGGGTATCCTGGCAGTGGCAATTGTGAATTGTGCTAGAAACAGACAAAAGTGCCATGGGACACGATATGTAGTCATTAAAAGCCAAGTTTTGTGAAATGTTTTAAAAGAAACATCACAAACTGGACACTTAGTGAAATAAATTTAAGATTCAGCCCATACTTTTTGCTATAATCAGGCCTATGATAAATATTGTTCTGGTGCATACCAGACTACCTGATAACTTAATGCCATTTACACTAAAACTTAAAATATCTTTGATTGGAGTTGACCTAATGGGAGCCACACAACCATTAGTAAATGCTAAATAAAAACCACAAGAAGTGTGGATGCTGTAAATCAGGAACAAGAACAAATTTGCTGGAAAAACTCAGCAGATCAGGCAGCATCTGTGAAGGGAAAAAACAGAGTTAACGTTTCGGGTCCGGTGACCCTTCCTCAGAACATTCTGAAAGTTTTGAGGAAGGGTCACCAGACCCAAAACGTTAACTCTGTTTCTTCCTTCACAGATGCTGCCAGACCTGCTGAGGTTTTCCGGCTAATTTGTTTTTGTTCCATTAGTAAATGCTGTTTTATTGGAGTGTACTCCATCCAAGTAAGGGGATCAGGGCTCATTATGTGGTCAAGTAGGTGAGGCAGACATGCATCTAAAGTAGGAAGAAATGTGGGTGACAGTTCTGGAAGTGGGATCTCCACATAGTCTCCTCTGCCGCTGCCTCATTTGCTCCGCAGCCACTTCTTATCTCAGACATTAATCTGTCAAGGATATTATTCCCAAGGTATTTCAGCTTTAATTGTATAAATTTAAAATGTATCAGCTTTAAGGGAACTTTTGGCACTGACCCCTGAGAGTAAGATGATTAAACATGATATAAATTTGGCAATGAAGGGATTGTTGGGTGAGGACACAAATCAAGGTGAAAGAAAGAACAGGGCTGCCAGTAATAACGCACTACAGAAAAAGAAAAGCATTCCATGGAGGTGATTGGTCGGAGGTGCAATTGTTGCTTGGATGTATAGCTGCCAGTATTTGCCTCTCTAACTGGAATCAGAACTAACTGGAATTGCATAAAGATGAACAGTAGCATTTATACAGAGTTTTAAAAGGAATGGATACCCAAAAAGCACAATCCATCATTACCTCCACGACAGACCACAAAAAGACACAACACGGCCAGACACACGAGTCACCCTACCATACATCAGAGACAAATCAGAGATGACCACAAGACTACTCAGACCCCTAGGTATCAGGGTAGCCCACAAACCAACAAAGACCTTGCAACAGAAACTGATGAACGTAAAGGATCCCATACCCACAACCAATAAAACTGATAATATACAAAATACCATGCAAGGACTGTGAGAAACATTACATAGGCCATACTGGAAGAAAACTGACAATAATGATACATGAACACCAACTAGCCAGCAAGACACAAGCAATTCTCACTGGTCTCAATATACCCGGACAAAGAAGGACATAAATTTGACTGGGACAACATATCCATAATAGCACAAGCCAAACAGAGACATGCCAGGGGATTCCTGGAGGCCTGGCATTCCAACTGGAACTCCATCAACAAACACATTGAACTGGACCCGATATACAAACTGCTGAAAAACAGAACTGGAAGTGATGCCATCCACCTCAGCAAACCGAGGCATTTTAATAACAAGTGGGACAGAACGCCGACTCTTCACCGGAGGCACACTGACGATGTTACCTAGCAGGGTGATGAAACGTCTGCAATCAAACACACTGGCTCGGCGAGCAGGGCTACAACCTCATCCACAACCCGAGCTACAAATCTTCTCAAAAAATGAAAACACCTATGGCCACAACACCCTCAAACTGGCCCGCAGATGGGAGGCAAATGCCATCCGTCTGAGCACGATCCGCAAACAACTTTACTTCCTTTATAAATGTCTCAGAAAACAGGTACTACCAAAAAGCTTAGAATATAACCCACCTATCAACAATCCACAGGCACGGAGAACAGCTGCACAGAACAGCCGCAGACTGATTTGGGTTATGATCAACAAGGCCCACAAATCTCCACAAATATGAGCAGGAAATTGCGCAACAAAACACTTTGTCCTCCAACGCAACCGATCAAGAATGAACAACCACACTGGAACAGGCCATCACCGTACAACAACAAAAGATCAGAACAAAGAAAAGAAGAGCCCTACAAGAAAAACTATCCAAATTCACCCACAACAATGACAAAGACAACACAGAAATATGGATCAAGAACATCTCAGACCAACTATTTACAGACACTGAGAAGACCGTCCTAGTATGCGCACTGCATTATAACTACAGACACCCCAAAAAAACCTGACTTCCTGGTGGCCCTGGAATTGACACTAAAGAACAATGGACTCACGGAGGAAATACAACAGACCATCAGACAGACAACAGTCCCAACACTGACCAGAAAAGGTAAGCAGAGCACATTTAATACAGAGTAGAAGAAAGCCCTGGAAAGACTCAAGAAAGGCAGAAACATCGTAATCTTACTGGTAGACAAAGGATGCATGACATTAATCCTTATTAGAGCCCAATACATTGAGAAAGCTAACGCACCACTACTAGATACCGACACCTACCAACAGATGGCGATAGATCCAACACCGCAGTTAGAAAACTGGATTACAACAGCCCTGATGAAATTACACAACTCACTAGATATCAGCAAGACAGACTAGCGTATACAGAAAGATCACACATACGGACCAGATACTTAATTACACCAGCAACCATCCCAACACCCCCCAGAAATGGAGCTGCATCAGGACATTATTCAAACGAGCACACTGTAGCAACCCAGAACTGCACAAAGCAGAACAGGAGAACTTAATATGTAGTGTTTGAAAGGAATGGATACCCAAAAAGCGCAATTAGCCGTTACCTCTGCAACAGACCACAACACAAAGACACAACATGGCCAGGCACTCTAATCACCCTACCATACATTAAAGACATATCAGAGATGACCACAAGACTACTCAGACCCCTAGATATCAGGGTAGCCCACAAACCAACAAAGACCTTGCAACAGAAACTGATGAACGTAAAGGATCCCATACCCACAACCAATAAAACTAACATAACATACAATATACCATGCAAGGACTGTGAGAAACATTACACAGGCCAAACTGGGACAAAACTGACAATAAGGATACACGAACACCAACTAGCCAGCAAAAGACACAACCATTTCTCACTGGTCTGAATACACATGGACAAAGAAGGACATAAATTCAACTGGGACAACATATCCATAACAGCACAAGCCAAACAGAGACATGCCAGGGAATTCCTGGAGGCCTGGCATTCCAACCGGAACTCCGTTGAACTGGACCCAACATACAATCCACTGAAAAACAGAACCCGAAGTAATGCCAACCATCCCAGCAAACCGAGGCATATAAATAACTGGCGAGACAGAACACCAACGCTTCACCGGAGGCGTACTGACAATGCGACCAATAGGGAGATGAACCATCTGCAATCAAACATACAGGCTTGGTGAGCAAGTCTACAACCTCATCCACAACCTGAGCTACAAATCTTCTCAAAAACTGAATTAGAACCTTTCATGTCATGACAAGAGCGTTACATTCACCAGGTGCTTTGTTATGGTTCACAGATAAGTTCCAACTCTCTTTCACAATGAGACAAACTACAGAACATCAGAATCTCCTGAACTACCACAGCTTATGTATAAACTTGACATCATAAGGCGCTCACTTAGAAATTTGTAACATTAAGTTGTATAATTCCATAATAATCAACAGAATTCCAAAAACAGTGGAAACTAGGCATGAAAACTGATTTAACTCATACTCGTACAAAAATATCAGAGAGGAATGTGGCATGAATGTGCCTTGGAACCAAGGCTTTATCATAAACTTGAACTCACCCAAATCTCTGCTAGCCTTATCCTTACTCAAAGAATCTTCAACAAAGCACATGTGATCCTAATAGGAGAGAATGGATGTGCTCCTTGAAGCAGCATAGCACTACTTCCCCCTATCTCTTTGGAGCTGCCATCAACAAACTTCACAAGAACATAATCCGATTTAAATAAAAACAAACCAAAGAAGGAGTCATCGGGATTTGTGAGCAAAAGCTTAGTCAAAGGAGATAGATTTAAAGAAGATCTGTGGTTAGGCTTGTATGGGAATCTTAGAATTTAGCACCTGGGTAGCTGAAATGTAGGACTGGGGAAGTTTGACAGAAATAAGGAGGGGTTAAATTGTAAGGAGATTTGAATACATGGATTGGAGTTTTAGATTTAGTTGTGAACCAGAGACCAGAGATCAGAGATCAAAGAACACAATGATGGGATTCAAGGCAAGTAAAATAATGATGCAACTTAAGTTGTTCTATTAAGCCAAAGGCATTATATAAGTTCAAGTTATTAGTATAAATCCAAACATTCTTATCATGTGATTTTGTATTTTGTAGAAAAATTCAGCTTGGGTAGATCATTGATTTAAAAAGTGTTTTTCTTCAAAGTCCATTTCCATGTTAGTTATTACAAATTTGGAAAATCATTTATAATTTTTGACATTTCTAGCCTATTGTTTCTCTCTGTGTAGTGAAATCTACAGATTTCATATTCTTGTGACTGGGGTATAAATTAATTAGCAAGATTAATGAAAGTAAATTCAGGAGAATTAATTGACAATAAGTACATAGCAGCTGCTCAGTACTGCTTGACCATGAATATAGTACAAGGTTTGCCTGCAGCTACATCCTCTGATAATTAGATTTCCTACGAAGAAGGCACAGAATTTTTACTTGGCAGTGGTTACTGGCAAAGTAAAATGAAGTTGACAGCATTCGCTTCCTTCCCATTTCCTGTTTGTCATCATCAAGCACACTTTGTACACTCTTGTCCTCCCTACAATTCTTAATGCTCAGCAACTGTTATTAAAAAGAGACACCTGCAGTGATCAATTTTCAAACCAGACGATAATCAGAGTGCAAAAAGAAGATATTATTATAACATGTCTAATTCCTGAAGCCACATTGGTGTGCTCTCGGCAGCTGCTTAATTGCTAGGCTTTAAGGATTGGACCCCTACTAGGAGCCTTAAGCTTTACGGGAGGACACAGCAATACATGATCAGGGACTAAGGAAGACTTCTGCATCTGCATCTTTCAAACTGCTAATCATGTAAAAGTTCCTTGAATGACTTTTATACCCGAGTGTTAAAGTCTGCCACGTAGCACGTGTTAGCATTGAATTATCCTTTCACGCAGATTACACCATGAACTAACAACTCTTACCGGATCAACTACTTCTGCTTTCGTGGTGTTCTAGTTCTCAGATGTACCATTAGGGGGAGGTAGAGAGCAAAGGTGAGGCATTAAACTTTGAAAACAAGTTGCTAAGCAAATTACTGCAAGGGTGCTCTCTGGGTTCCTTAGCAACTGGTTACTGTGGAATTGGCAGAAGGAAGGAAGATTGCTTGCTAATGTTCTCAGACGAAAAATGGTTCATGATGCAGAAGGAAAAAAGAAAATAACAGGGTTGAATCTGTGTGCTACACTTCATAAAGCTTGACCTAATTTTCAAGAGAGGCATTTGACAGGTATGGTGTCCAACTAGGGAAGAGAACAAGGGTATTCTGAGGGCAGACTTCTCAAAATAACTAAAGCTATCAGTATTTTTAGTCTCCAGAACGACAGAGTGCAAAAGGGTACCAAAAATTAAACACATTTACAGCATACTGTTCAATCAATTAATTCACTTGCTTTTGCCGTAATAAATTAGGTTGGTCGTTAAATGAAAGTCACCTTTTTGTTAAATTATGATGAAATACAAAGTCATTGTGATTAAATGATAAAACCGTTTTAGCAGAAATGAAACAATAGTTAAAGCGCATTACTTAAGGCACTTGGAAAAATGTATCAATTTCATTCCATTGTCTCAGTGCAGTCATGGTCTATCATGTCACATAATTGTATAAATTTAAAATAGATCTAACTGCTATTTCTAAAATATTTTTTAAATATGAAAGAACAGTGGTGATTCAGTCACCTTGTCATAAAGAACTGTAGAGTCTATCTTCAACTGCTGAACATTGGAACTCCTAATTTTGCATTCTTGCACCAGATTCCAAGTGCTGCCTTTTTGATATCAGAACTTGGTGTCAAAGCCAGATTGGATCAAGTCAATGAAAAGCTTATCTCCTTATGCTGCAAAGTATCATTTAGAGCACAGGCTTTCAAACTGGTCATTGAGGACCCTAGGGATCCTAGAAGGGCTTCAAAGGTCATCTAAATTTTATTTATCTGGGGCTGTGTGTGCAGGGAGCAGGATTTGACAATATACTTTTGTTCCATTCTTAGCAGAATCTCACAATAGGGGTCAAACAAAGAGAAAGGAATCCATTTATTACTGAATTCACGTTGAGCAAAGGTTGATCAAAATAAGGGTACAGGATTTATTGCTCTTTCAGACAATGATTTAAGGATAGATTACCCTTTATTTTGCATTTTCCTTTATCATGGCACTTTTTTCTTCTCACCTGGAAGTAAATAGTGCATTGATAGTCCTGCTATCTATTTGTTACAGAATCAGAGGATAGAAAGTGACCATTGGCCCTACTCTGCCTATGCTGGCTCCTCAGTAGAATTATCTACTGAATCCCTTTCCCTTGCTACATTGCTATAGCCCTGTAACTCTTTTCTCTTCAATTTTTCCCTTTTGAAAGTTGCTATTGAAATTTCAACAATTGCCTTTCCCAGTCAGGACATTTCAGATTACAACTAGCTGTGCAACAAATTGTTTCCTTAAGTCATCTTTTATTGAACTTGAGCAACATCAAGGAGGGAGGGACAGTGATTGGACTCTGGTAGAATGCAGATGCTGAGATAGATGTGTGGATTAACAAAGAAAGGACAAAATTAGGAACGTGTACTTTGGGGCTGGTGAAAGTTGTAGGAACATTGAAGAAAATAGCTGAAGAAATTGAAATCATATAGTCATCTATTGCAGAGGGACAGCAGAAATATGGTGAGTTGCGTAATGAAGAAAATGCTGCTACAAAGAAGAGGAGGAAGGCTTAAGACTACTGTGATGATGAGAAACTTAAATGTAACAATATTGGAAGAGGAATGAGAGATCGATAGACCGAGATGGTTAAGTGTGATCAACCAGTACTGTAGCGACCCCAAGACAAATGGAAGATGCTCAAAGAAGTTATCTCTTGTTATTTTGCCAATCATGAGAATATACTCCCTCCTGCTAATCCTTATGCCACTGGAAACAGTTTCTCTTCATTTACTCTATCAAACCATTCAAGATTTCAAATACCTTTATCAAATGTCTTCTTAAACTCCTCTGCTCTCAGGAATTCAACCTCAGCCTCATCCATTGCTCTAAGTGACTCAGGCCTCTTACCCCTTGTACCATGCTAATGAATCTCTTCTCCAAGTCCTTGACATACTTCCTCAAATGTGATGGCCAGAAATAAACATAATACTTTAGTTGAGGTCTAACCAGTGAATCATAGATTTGCTTTAGTGTGGAATCAGGCCATTTGGCCCATTGAGTCCACACCTACCCTCCAAAGAGGATCTCACCCAGTCCCACCCCTACCTTATCCATGTAACCCTGCATTTCCTATGGCTAATCCACTTTGCCTGAACATCCCTGGACACTACAGGCAAATTAGCATGGCCAATCCACCTAACCTGCACTTCTTTGGACTGTGGAAGGAAACCCATGCAGATATGTGGAGAATGTGCAAACTCCACATAGAGAGTTGCCTGATGCTGGAACTGAACATGGGTCCTTGGCACTGTGAGGCAGCAGCACTAACCACTGAGCTACTGTGTCACCCCAGTGCTTTAATGGCTTAACATAACTTACTTGCTTTTGTGTTTATTTCTTCTGTTAATGAAGCCATGGATCTTTTGTTTGCAGATATGTGTATACTCTATATATAAAAATATTGAGACATTTTTTGAAGATATCATTCAAGGATCATTGAGACATTTAACTGAAAACAATCAAACTGCTTATATCTTCTGCAAGGCACATGAAAAAAGTCGCTTTCTGTGGAGTGATTGACTCAGTTGCTAGATTATTCAGTTTTGTCAAGTGTTACAACATGTAGGTTAGAAAAGCAAAAAGCATTTTTGTCCTGCATAGTTCTGACAGCTAAAAAAACTGATAGCTTCAGTTATTTAGGGATATTCTCCGCTCTCAAGACCTGATGTTCTTATTCTCTTCTCCAAGTTGGACACCATTCCTGTCCAGTTTTTATTTTAATTTCTAGGATTGTAGCTGGAGAAAGTACAGGAACTGGGCCTGAATGAAGAATGGCACTCTTTTTTTGTGAGTACCTGTACTGGAGGTCTTGATGACAGAGGTGATAAAGAAATGGCTCGTTTAAGCAGGAGGGAAGGATTCATAATCAGAAGGCAGCAAGATAGAGAGCTGTGGAGGTCAAAGCCAGGGCTAAAGACCTTATAATGATTAGTGAAGGTCAATGAACTGAATTACAAATGCCTGTTGAGCAGTAGTGTAGTGGTTGGAATGCAGTGGATCTTGTTGACTATGAGATCCTGATTGGGGCCAATCAGGAAGCCCTGACAGACCAATACAAATAGGGGATTTTCACATAGTCATTGCCCCTACAGGGACTCTGTTTGATACTGATGGTTTGGTCACCTGGGTGGTTTTCCTGCTGGTGGTATGTTAATATAGTTTTTGCACACCTGGTGTTTTTTACTGTGTCTCATGCCTGCACAAGCATAACAAGGGTGCTGGGGAAGATAAGCACTACAGCTGGATGGCAGTAGTGTAGGGGGACAGCAAAAAAAGAAAATAAAAGGTATAAACAGGGAATTTTGAATCTCCTCAGTTCAGGGACTGACTCCAAGCTGGTGGCCACAGACAGCATACTGTGCACATATAAATAAAGGGTGATTCAGTGATGGGATACCTGCCTCTATGCACTTACATAAAAGGACGAGTTCTGGTGCCGGAACCACGGAAATGACCCTCACAAGGTGAGGTTGACGTGATGTCAGGTCCTGTGACTTACAATGTTCGGGTAGATGAGGCAGTCCTGAACAAACATGTCGATCGCCTGCAAGTTGCTATTTCGCACACGGGGCAGGAGCAAAACATAGCTGGCCCCTCAGAACATCCAGAAGGCCTGTCAGAAACCTTGGGATCTCCCTCTCTGTCTAGTACTGAGGAAACTTCAGAGTTCGAGATGGATGCAACCTTGATACAGTTACTGCTGGAAAAAGAGGAGGAAACTCGCCAAAGACGCTCCAGACACAAGAGACGGGCTACAGTCCGGTACACGCCGCCTGTGTCAGAGCCCAAGTCAGAGGAACCGCAACAGGCGCCAAAACATCACAGGAAAAGCAACGAGAAAGACCAGGCCTCCATCCCTGGACTCAGTTGGTGTGGGTTGGGGGGGATGAGATGTAGTGATTGGAACCAGGTGGATCCCATTGACTACAAGATCCTTGATTAGGGGTGTTAACCTGGGCCAATCAGGAAGCCCTGGCCGACTAATATAAACAGGGGATTCAGAATCCCCTCAGTTCAGGAACTGACTCTGGTCAATGGTCTGTTGGTCTGTGTGAGTGAAAATAAAGGGTGACTTGGTGACAGAATATGAGCCTCTGTGCAGTTATTTCAACTAGCTTCAGACATGTTGCTTAATTCATTACCACTCCACTAGTCATCTACCAACAACCTACTAATCAGACCTCACACCCACATTTCACAGCTAGCGCACACTGCCAGTTATTCAAACACAATAGCCTACCTGCCAAATGGGTTGCACAACACTCACTGACAAACTTGCCTCTATCTTGAAGGATGAAGTGGCACATAATGGAGGGTGCATGTGACATGTGCTCATCCATTTCCTGACCCTTATGCAGGAGACAGTACTGAGCTTTGTTGGGACACTCTTTATTGAGATTATCATTGGTAGTGGGATTGAAACTGTTGAAGGTGACAGCATCCACAAACCTAACACTTCTCACATTTCATCTTCTCCTCATCCCACTTCCTGATATGTAGGCTACAGGTTGTGTAAGCAACGTGGCCTTTCTTCCCCAACCTTTTATGCCTTTTTCCTTTTGGATAGTCAAGAAGTCCAACCTGGTCAAGGTATAGAGGATCACCAACTAGAATAGAGTATTATTGAATAAAATATCCTTCATTGTCACATGTGTTCAACTACAGAAGTACAAGAGTACAGCAAAAAGCTTTACAATGTTGTCTCTTACGGCACCATCTTAGGTACAAGTACCTACGTGGAAATCTTAGATACAAAAAGAGGAATAAAATGAAAAGTAGTTGCATTACTTTACACTGATTCATAGAATAAATTAGAAATAAGACATCGTTAGAAGGATAGACGTTATAGTCAGATAAACAAATTACAAATAAACATAAACTAGAAAGTGATGAAGAAGATGCAGCGCTTGATTTCACATTTGCCTCCACAAGCTCAGACACTGACACTGTGTGTATCCTCAAATATAGCTTAGAGGGATTGCAGAAGGGCCAACCTATCAGACATGGCAGTGCACACAGGTTCCACCATGAAAGACTCAGATCTGTGATTCATTGAGACAACCCACAAAAGAATGTTGATGGTTCTGCTTAATGAAAAAATTGAAGCATTGAGAAGCTTACTCGAAAGTCTGCAGTCAAATTCAGAGAGCATACAGGAGTATTAAACTAATTTAGCACAATGTTTGGAGCTCACCTTTTCAGACCTGGAGGTGTTGACAACTCCCAGAAGCAGACTTTTTCATCAACACGTAATTCAGTGTTTGGTGCTCATTGTTGCAGCTTCCAGTGTAGCACAGGTAGTTCCCATCCAATATCTGGGTGCCTCAATGCATGCTCAGACTAATGTAAATTTAGGTTACTGCCACACCAGGTTAGACTGCTGCTATCATGACTGTGTCAGAAGTCACACCGCACCAGGTTGTAGTCCAACAGGTTTATTTGAAGTCACAAGCTTTCAGAGTGTAGCCCCTTCGTCAGGTGAAGTGAGAGGGAAGCGCACAGACACAGAATTTATAGGCACAGAGATCAAGGGCAGAGAGATCAAAAGATCACACAAATGGTGTGTGTGAATTGTCAAATAATAAGTCTCTGCAGGTGATCAAAAGTGTCAGATGGTATGAGTAAAGTGTCAACAGCTGAATAACAAGCAAAGGGATGACCTATTATCTCAATAAATGAGGCAGAGAGATAATTACAAAAAATTAAAAATAAGGTGGTGCTGGAGAGAAACCACATGACTGGAATAATATGATAGGTATAAAAGTTGCATGCCGAGGGTCTATTCAAAGTAATAAGTAATCCAAAACTGTACAAACTAATTAAGGTAGAGCGCTCATAATAATTCATCAAGATGATGGTGTCAAAATAGGACAGTAAGGAAGATTTTACAGATAAAGCACAGTATGGTGGGGTCACATGTAGCATGACACGAACCCAAAATCACAGTTGAGGCTGTCTTCATGGCTACAGAACTTGGCTATCAGTTTCTGCTCAGCAATTCTGCATTGTTGTGTATCTCGAAGGCTGCCTTGGAGGATGCTTACCTGAAGATCGGAGGGTGAATGTCATTCACCGCTGAAATGGAACTACTCAAGGGGGTCTTGGAAGACCATCTACTGACTAGTCAATAAACAAGACCAATTCACCAACCATGCTGCACCTACTGAGGTAGCACAATGTAGGAGCACTAGGTAAAACTAATGGAAGACAGGCATGAAGGATTTTGCAGCGCGGTGATCAGTTGACATTTGCGTGTAATTTATTAGTAGGTACAATTTGGAATGGTTATTTTGTGCCAATGTTTACTTTTGCTTTGTGACAGGTGGATGCTGTAATGGTCATTAACAGAGGGAAGGTAATAAATAAGAACCAAACCACGGCATGCTGGAGAGATTCAGCAAGTCTGGCAGTAGCTGTGGAGAGAGAAACAGAGTTAACATTTCAAGTCTGGTATGGCTCTTCCTCAGAACTGTGAATAAGAATGTTTGTAAATAAAAAGCAAAGTTTATACTTAATGGTATGGCATTTGGATTATTTCTCCTTTTCACACTTTCATTTACACCCATTTTGAATCTCTATCAATCTTTCACTGCAATTATCAACCCTTATGTCTTTTAGTCTGGACACTTTCACCATCTGTTCCACCTGCTCCTCCTTCCTCTCTACAACAGCATAGAAACCACAATTTTCCAACTAGTTTGAAGAGTTATGTCAGACTCAAAATATTAAACGGATTCTGCCAGACCTGCTGTATCTCTCCTACACTTTGGTATTTCTTTCACCACACTCTCTCAGACCCTGTTTGTCTTTTAAGGCAAACAGAAATTCCATGGGAAGACCTTGGGAACGCTCATGGATCTGGGTGGGATGCTCTTAGGAGGCTTGGTGCAGACCCAATGGGCTGAATAGCCTCTTCTGCACTGCAGGGATTCTATGATTCTACGAGTTTTCCCACTTTGCAGCCTTTGGCAGGTTATCAGTTGTGATGGCCTCTTAACATGGTGTTCAACATTTTGGGCCTCCTGGCTGACAGGATAGGGTAATGGCAGTCGTGAAGAGGCCGGGACAAGAGTGACAGTTTTGGCATTCAGATGTTGCTGCCCTGTGATGGTCGTGGGAGTGCATGGGATTTCAGGCATGATTTTCTAATATATTGAATATGTTCCTTCATTCAGTCATGAAAAATACACGTAAGAGACACTGGAGAGCGCTTAGTAGCTGTGAAACCACACTCCAGCAAGGAACCAGTATTACAGGAAATAATTAGAGTGGGGAGAAAATAATAATGGAAAACAAAGACACATATGCAATTAAACCAATTCCATAGACATTAAAGCCTCTAGAATCCACTTGTAGTGGACATGAACAGTAAAGTTTTCAAATGTGTCAAAAGTAATTCATGCTTTGTTGGGTATTGTGGACAGGAATGTCAGTTGATTTGCAAATTTCTTTGATTAAATTATCTGTAATTGCAGGAAATGAAAATGAATTAGCTCTGCCTTGTCTCTATCAGGTATCATTTTTCTCCCTATGGTGTTAATCAAACGATGCATGTTTATCTTTTAGAGATTTTCATCTGCATCTGTAAGCAGTATTTTGTGGTTTGTCAGCTTATGGTTTGACAATATGTATCTGACAATGCAAGTCAAGATGAGGATAAAAAACTGACAAACAGCTACGTGAGTGCACTTTTAAAGATTTTGAAAATCCAAAGCCTACAAACAGAACATCTGGTTATTTATTTATGTTTTTTTGTGGGACGTGCTCTGTGCAATTGCAAATTGTGTTTACTTAACAATTGCAAAATTTCAAAAGTGGGGAAGTAACTGAGAATTGAAGGTGCTTATACAAATGTCTGTCTTTTCTCTTTTAGCCATGAAGACAACCATTACAATTTTTTCCATAGCTACAGCAAGTACAGGCTAATCCAGATAAAATCAAGGAAGATTGCAGGACTCCACTAAACAGGCTTACTTTCAACTGTGCCTGAAAAATAATGTAGTGAAATGATAGGAAAGTTTGATGAGGCATTCTGAGTTAATAACATATATACTATGAGAATCCTCTCCGATTGGCAGATTGCTGACAAAGATAGCATTTCTATTCATGTTGAGTTGATAAACTGCTTCAATCCAGCTATTTGTTCACAGAAGCCGCCAGGATAATTGCATTGCTGTTGAAAGAAGGTTCAAAAGGTCATTGCACGATAATATCCCAGAGATGTGGAGTAATGCGAGGCAGTTATTCATCAGCATTCTATTGTTTAACTACTTTTCCACATATGAGAGCCCATTTATATATGAAAATGAATTTTGAAGAAAATTGCCACTTAATGAGGCATTTTTTGGCCATAGATAAAAGCATGAGACCAGAATAGAAATGTTAGCTAATGCTTTCATTTTACCTGGTTATTGGTGCAGGTTCTGACTTACGATCTGGCTATGCACGTTGGGTGCTTTATCTTCTCCTGAAATGTGGAATGTCTACACGTACACTAGGGACCACACTTCAAAGGTACCTAACTGTTTCTGAGATTCTTTGGACATCTCAAGATGATGAAAGTTGTTGCATTATTTTATGTTGTCTCTTTCTTTGTTCTTATGTCTGTTTATAAAATTTGGAAAAGTGGTGCTATTTCTTTCACAGGATTAATGAACAAGTGTTTCAACCAGCTCTACACCTTATTATCTGTACTGAACAAATGTGCTACCTTTGACAACTAGTCCTCTTTCAGAAAGCTTCTCAGGCACCTGAAGAGTTTCATTTATAATGATTAAAATATTCAAACCTCACAATGTCATTGCATGTAAAGATTTATGTCAATATTCAAAGTGAACTAATCCATCACCAAATCTTTATTGTGGACTAGCCCAAAAGAAGCAAAGTCATTTAAAATCCCCACCAGGGCCCAGCCAAAAATCACCTAACTGCATTTGCAAGGTGGAACATATTTTGAATTGGAAATTTCAAAAGGAATCCCATTTCATATCTGAATATAAATTCCATAATAGTTTAGTGTTTGATAAGAAGTACTAATGTTATTTTTATGCACACTTAGCATTGAATTGCTGTAAACATGGTCTTTTTCCGTTTTCTACAAGGAATTGAGATTTTTTCTGGCATTTAATCTTAAGATCTATGAGAACCTCAGGTACAAGTCCAAGTTCATTGGTGAAGACACCCAATTTAAAAATCTAAATGATCCTATCTCCACAAGAGCCAAAGGAACGGTCGAGGTTCTGCATATACTACTTGCCCTTGAAGAAGCTCTGTGGAAATTCTAACCTCAAATGATTATAAGGTTTCTGTTTTTATAAAATTACAGCCAAAAGTAAATATCTCTACAGATTCTATTCTGAGCTATTGCGCATAAACATCATAGTTACCTCCTTAAGTACAGATCATGCTTAATGGAATTAAAATATTAATACAAAAACAGAAGTTGCTGGAAGCTCAGCAGGTCTGGCAGCAATCTGTGAAGAAAAGATATCAGAGTTAATGTTTCGGGTCCGGTGACCCTTCCTCAGAATAATATCAATATTCCTTTCCTCTCTTCTGCAATGGTTGTACTTTGTGCTTTATAAAAATGTTTGCTAACAGAATTATTTTGTTAAAATTGCATCGAAGGAAATAAGCTGTGTGAGCCCAGAATTGTATTATCTGCTTCTAAATGATGTTGAAATATTGTGGGACCTTAGTACTGTAACTCATTAAAACAAATGCTTCTTCAAGGGGCAAAGGAGAAGGATTTGGCATCCAGTACAAAGAAAACGTGGTCTCCAACACAGGATCTATGGGTAGGGGATCAGCTCACTCGAAAGTGAGAAGCACCAGAACCTCAAGAAGTACAGGGTCTCACGGTAGATCACTACTGACATCTGCAGCCTCCTGCAGCAAGAACTACTCCCTGTGGAACAGCTAGTTATCCATTGCCAGTGGCCTCTGAGATGCTCGTAATTGGAGACCAATCTCCCAGGACTCTGGCCTCTCTCTAGTACATAGTGGTCTCTTTTTCCTTCAAGAAGGAAATTAGAGAGATGTGATTATTAGAAATGGCCTGTGTGGAAAGGAAGGAAGGACACCACTGTGAAGGTGACATTGAAGCAAAAGTGTAAATGAGCAAATAGCATGAGGGACAGCACTTGTTCAAATTGATTGTTGATTGTTCAAATAAGGATGGGAGGTGTCTCAAGAGACAGCATTAAGTTGAATTGCAAGTTGTGTTATTCTGACGAGCGCTGCACAGGAGAATGGTGGAAGAGTTAGAGTGTGAGGATTGCCCATTGAAAGTGTTGCTTCATTCATCTTTCCCAACCTCCTGCAATCCTTGATCCTAGTGATGTGCTGTCACCAGGTTGTGAGAGAGGAAGGTGGGGAGACATCTGCTGACTTCATCAGCCACTTCCATCAGTGCTTTAATTTGGAGATTTTATTCCATTCCTCCAATTCTTGGGAAAGATTGACTCACTCCAGGCCCTCAGACCTCACAGCAGGATCTTAGGAAGCCCTCCCCGGTCTCTTCTTCATTACTATGGCTGCAGGAGCCTCAAAGAACCATGTATAGGTCGGCTGTTCTAACAAAGCCGAGATCATTAAAAATCCTCCTCTGACAAATCCAGTCTGTCGTTGCCCCAACCACCACCACTACCACCATAGCTTTGCTTACACATTTCTTGAATGGACAGGGATCTCCAAGGTGGGATGCTACTGCTGTGGTCATTTAAGGAGCCTCAGTAAAGCCCGCAGGAGATTCTAACAGTTTCTCAACTCAGTAAAGTCCTCACTATTTAGTCAGGAATTATCAGTTGAAAATTCCGACTAGAGAGATGGAAACAAAGATCAATTTCAAGTGAGAGAATAAAGAAACAATATGAGAGTAAGAATCTATTTGAAAAAAATAATGCGTACAAAAATGAAACTCCAGAGTTTCAATTTGTTACTTTTTGATTTGAGCATTTTAAGTTGCATTGTAGGAGCTGCATTGCAGGGAGCTGAAGGGCAATTTATTGTTTTTGTGAGATAAATGGGAAGCAAGGTAAATCGTCCAAAAGTTGTGGTGATATATAATTTAAGACAAAGCTCTTACTCTGTGCAAGTTGCTGGACAATTTTCACAATAAGAATAATGAGCACCAGGACACTCACCATTGTTTTGCCAAAATGTTTGTACAGTATCTCTGATCTCTTCGCTATTGATTCACAATTGTCTTTCTGATAATGAAGTTTTTGGTACATGGCAAATTGACAACTTAGCAAATTAGTCACATTAAACTGCAAATTTGACAAAGGTACAGATGTTAAGATAAAATGGCATCTGGCAATGTTGGCTATGGAAAGATAACTGCAGTTATGTCAGTGACCCAGAAGGAATTTTGGAATTAAATGTACGTTTCCTCCAAATGTGAATGGTCATTAAAAAAACACACAGAATTAAACTGGTAATAAAAACGGTAATAGATGTTGCTTTCATATTGCCATGATTTTGGTTTTGCACTGTCTAAAAGAGAGATGGGAAAAGAATACATGCTTTAAAATCTTGATAAGTTTTCGGAAGATTACAACGTTTTGCATGGGAAAGAATAAAAAAAACTATACTGAATTTCCATTCAGAATGGGCTTATTTACACAAAGGAAGAACAAGGCCAGCTCTATTAGCACGATTATTTAGAATGTGCTAAAATCTTAGCTATCATTCACACTTTCTGTGCTTAGATTATGTATACTTCTCTGTCAGTCCTTTCAAAATGGGATAGTGTTATGATCCCTGCTGATGTTAATACTGAACTGAAATCTGGTCAGCTAAATCCATTTTGTTTTGCTTTTAATGAGGTGGTCTTTCACTGAAACACAAGAACACAATGCTGCAGATCTTGTTTTAACAATGAAAGGGAAGGTTTTGTGTACAAAATATAAATAAAACATAATAAGCCAAACCATTTACATATCACACATGTTTAAAAATGTGTAAAATATAATCCAATTAATCCAAAAAGATACTTTACAGTACTCACACCAGAGAAAACGCCCCTTCCTTTTGACTTCTATTGAGTACAAGAGTCAGGATTTCATGTTGCAGCTTTATTAGACTTTGGTTAGGCCACAGTTAGAATATTGTGTTCAATTCTGGTCACCACTTTGCAGGAAAGATGTGGAGGCTTTGGAGAGGGTGCAGAAGAGGATTACCAGGATGCAGCCTGGATTAAAGGGTTTGAGCTATAAGGACAGGCTAGAAAAACACGGGTTGTTTTCCGTGGAGTGGCGAAAGCTGAGGGGAGACTCGCTAGAAATCCATAAAATTATGAGATGTATAGATAGAGTTGATGGTCAGAATCTTTTTCCCAGAGTTGAAATGTCTAATACTAGGAGGCATGCATTTAAGGTGAGAGGAGGAAAGTTCAAAGGAGGCTCAAGGGGCAAGTTTTTTACACAGAAAGTGGTAGGAATCTGGAACACATTGATAAGGTGGTGGAGGCTAATACGAAGGGGGCATTTAAGGGACTTTTAGATAAGCACATGAACATGCAGGGAATGGAGGGATATGGACCAAGGGCAGGCAGAAGGGATTAGTTTAATTTGGCATCATATTCAACACAACATCGTGGGCTGAATTGCAGACAGGGGAATCTGATAGCCTCCTGTTAGAACCTTTGTGCTAATGTGCTTATATTTTCTCAGTTCCAAATAAATCTTCAGGGTTTTAACGAAACACTTCTGGCTTAGAACTTTCAAACCAAGCACTCACACTGAGGTAACCTATTTTTTGAAGTCTTAAATCATCTCCTTTAATCAGAGGCAACTATTTTACATGTCCCTCTTTAGCCAAGACTCTTATAATATTACCAAATAAAGCCCAAAAATGCTTTTTTCAAGTTTTGGTTTTCTCCTAATCAAAAGAAAAAGAATCTTCTAAACTGATTGCTCAGACCTTTGAGTATAGGAGTTGGGACATCATGCTTTCTGCCCATATTTACCTTTGTCCTGTAATGTTCCTACAAAATATCTGCAGGAAATTATCCTACTCTCCCAGACAACAATCAGTCTTCAACCAACACAACTAGAAAACATTACGGCACTGATTTTAATCTCAAAACATTCCATTTGTACAGACAATTTCAAGTTTTAAGTGTGCATTTTCCCTACTGGCTTGTAGACCCCGTCACCTGACTCAAACGTGTGTTAGAAGTTTGTATTATTTTGGAAACAGTCATTCAATATGAATTTTCACATAATGGCCATTGCATGGTGGGTGGGCTTGTGATTGTGGAAGGCTAATCACAGCCCTTCTAGTTTGAAAGCAGCATCAGAATGTTACCTAAGTTAAAGGGAAAAGAACTTAAAAATGGAAGTTTATAAGTTTTAAATTAATGGTGGCCTTTATAGCCAAGCATTAAGGTCCCCATCTGAAAATCCCACAGTGAACTCTGCATCTGCTCATGAAGTTGTCTATGGATTCTATATGCTGCTGTCTAAATGACATGAATTCTATTTACTGAATACAGAAGTTTAGATTTTTTGATCACCAGATCAGGCATGCTATGAAGCACCTCTAAATCAGGTCGGCCTTGAACCAGGCCATCTGGCCCAGAGGTAGGGACACTACCACTGTACCATAACAGTCTAATAATCTGTCTCTGAATTAGTTACTGATGTGGTCCATATTTTTTGGAGCTCTCTTAGATCTTTAGCTATTGATCCTGTGGTCAACTGGTCTATAAGGCTAAGGGATGTGGAATTATCATTTCCCTAGCTACCTTCTTGCTCCTTATACATGCATAAAAAGCCTTGTGATTTTCTTTAATTCTATTTGCCAAGGTCATTTCATAGTACCCCTGAGTCCTCCTAACTCCTTGTTTAAGTTCTTTCTGCTTTCTTTATATTCTTCAAAGTCTCTCTCTGTCTTCTGTTCCCTAAATTTTATGTATGCTTCCTTTCCCTTCCTGACTAAACACACAATTTCACTTGTCATCCAAAGTTCCAGAATCTTGCCATCCTTATCCCTCACTTTCACCAAAAAATGCTGATCCTGAAGTCTAATCGGTCGGCCTATGTGACAGATATCAATGCACCCTCAAACAGCTGCCCCCGTTTCTACATTCCGCAGTTCCTGTCTAATATTGTCGTAGTTAGCCTTCCCCCAATTTAGTATATTAATCCAAAGACTACTCTTATCTTTCTGCATAAGTGGCTTAAAACTTAGTGAATTATGGTTACACTATAATATAATTTAACATTCAGACGGAAGAACAGAAAAGTAGATCCAACAGAAAAGTAGATTTTAAACTTACCCAAAGACATTTGTGCGGGCATGAAAGCAGAAGCAGCTGTGGTAAACTGGCCAACAAGATTAAGGGATGTATGAGCAGAAATACAATGGTAGACATTTAAGGAGATATTTCAGAATACACAGAATTGTTACATTTTGACAAGAAACAAAAAATCCAAGGGGAAGCCTTACCTTCCATTATTTAACTGAAGATTACATAAGATTACATCATATTTGAAGAGAAAGCATGCAATTCAGCAATGATTGTGGTACGTCAGAAGACTGGACAGAATATAAAAGGTGGCAAAGAATAAGAAAAAGATTAATAAAGGTGGAGAAATTAGAGTATGAGAGAAAACTATTCTAAAGACTATGTCTTTTTATATTTGTGCTTTTCAAATGAGGCCTGAAATGAGAAAAGAACTGTTTTAACAGTGAAGAATTGTGGCATGTGTTGAAAGCAAGTCATTTGATATTCATTGTGAACACTGTGTAGCTATGGGTTACAACAGTGTTTGCAGATGAACTGGAGCCAAGGGGTTGTGTACAAATGGATCTTTGGCTGGCAACAAGAAACCTATTGGCTTGAGAACTGGTGACCAATTATGACAAAGATCTTCTGCCTGCCAGCCGCCAGATGTTTGGTTGTCAGGTAATTGAACAGCTCGAGGCTGGGAACAAGACACAGAGAATCCATCAGATCTCCACCAGCCAGGAGCACTCTCTCCATTTTCTACAGTGAGTCACTTCAAGCATGAAGAACAACAGTGTATCTTTCTTTGAGCAGTTGTTGCAAGCTGTGACTTTTAATTGACAAGTCAGTGAACATTTTATAAGTCCTTAGAATCCTTGGAAGTGTGCGTCAGAAGTAGATAGCTAGCGTAGATTTCAGACTGTTTACTTAGAGATTTAAGACAATTTACTGAAGACCCTTGTGGAGAGATTGATATAGGTTGAAAGAGTTTAATTAAAGTACAATGGTAGGATCTGATTAGTATTGTTTTTCCTTGATTAAATATTCAATAAAGTTGTGTTGTACCTTTCCCTGACTCCTGTCCCCTTTGTCTATCTCACCATGTAGTCTGTGTGCAAAAGGATTACTGCAAATTGGTCAAGGTTAGTCAGGGTATATTTACCCACATCTCTCTTTACAACAACTCCTTGGATACATTTTCTAATTTGGGGTGCAAATTCCTCCAACGTCTAGTAGAAAAGATGCTCTTAAGTCTAATGACTTTTTAAAGGCCTTCCCTGAAATGACAACATGCTGGGGCAGCCCTAACAAAGTAAGATTGGATCTTCAAAACTTCAGGGAAGGATGCTCCACCCTTGAGAGCTGCCAGCTTATCTGAATAGTCATTAACAGGGTAGATCCAACAGGGTCAGAATGCAGTTGTGAGTGCTGCTGGGATTTCAAAGGATTTTGGTTGGGAGGAACCCAGATCTAGGGTTGGGGCAGTAAGGCATCAGGTTGGAGCAGCTATGGTGGGAACCACAAAGGAGAGATACTATCTTGGCAGGTGCTCCAGTTGGCGGAATGGGTTCCACCATGTTTTACCCTGAGCTGGTAAAGTATTGGGCATCTTCCTTTGCTCACCACATTATCTCAATGGAGCCAGGAGGAAGTCCATACATGGCTTTAAATTCGCAACTTAAGGGCGTCAATATACCTAAATATAGGCAGAAAGCTAATGCCTTACCCATCCATTGGAATATGTTGGGGGCGTGTGGGTGGGAAGGCAGTGGGATAGCCACTACTTTTATTTTATCTGCTTCCCTCCTTTAAATACACCATGAGTGAGTGTAATGTTCATTCCATACTTCCATTCCTCCCAGGCCCAACTACTTTAATAATATTATTTCAAAACCTTCCCAACAGCACGTGACTTCCCCACTTCTCAGGTAGAATCTTCTACTGTCTCTGATGGTGAGCTTGGAGGCAGAAGGAGCACTCAATTAGGTGGATCAGTGGCATATTTGAACTCTGCCACTTCTTGTCTGCATTAGTATAAAGCTTGGGTGGAAAGGCCAATGGTTAGCCTTCCAAACTCACCACCAGTTGAAGCCTTTCTTATTATTTAGGGTAAATAATTAAGTAAGCACTGCTAGGTTTAACAGATTTCAGGTGGGTTTGTTGCCATTCACCATGCATGGCAGCGAAAATCATGCAGTCAACTTGTTGCTCATACGAAGCGAAGGGTTGAGGAGACCCTCCATCAAAGACAGGGAGGGGCCTTTCATCATAGGCACTTAGTATCTGACTGAAGAACAACACATTGCAAAAGGGGTTCTGCTGAGAGTCAAATCCCTGCACCTGACTCCCTGTGCCCCTACCCATGAATCCCACTTATGGCCTAGGTTGCTCCATGATGCTGGGATCCTTGCACCTAACCTTCCAGAAGCAGCTATTGCCTCCCCAGTGGTGCTGCTGAGTATAAAAACTGCCAGCTTCTGTTGCTGGTAGCTCTGAGTGGATGGGACCCCTGTGCTTGGTGACTTAATTCCAGGTGAAAGATGCGCTAGTGGCCCTGTCACTGCTTGATTGGCTTCTAATTTGACAGGCTTTTCTGAAAGAAGCCACACTGGTCTCTCTCCCCAGTCCATCAGCTGACAGGCCTGACCCATGATGCCTCAACAAGTCTACACTACTGTACATTTCCCTAATCAGTGCAGCATCTTCTCATGCATCTAATGCTTTACAAAGACATTAAATGGAGTAGATAGATCACAAGGACATGGATACTCTTTCTACAGAACTATGAACATTACCAGAAGTATTTCAAATGATACTGTCAGGACTGCCAGAATACCATTCACTAAAAATACAATTTCATTTCCTCAGCAACATTAATATGCGATATTTCACATAATTTAAAGACCTGTTTAGCATGTGTAAAGGTATATGTAAGCATAGGCAATATTTAGAAGGGTGAATGCATTACATCCCTCCTATTAAGAGTTTATATTTGCTGACAGCCACAATATGATTCAGCCCAGCTCCCAGGGCTGGTCTGCTCTGCCACAATTGCTCTCCTGCTGGCATAATTGAGATTCCATTACTATTTGTGGAAATGTATTCATTTATTTCTCGGTGAGAGTATTCTTAGCAATGGGTGCCAGATGGTTGCTGGCACCCTAGGAACTGTGTCTCTGAATGGATTGGCACTTCAAGAAGAGCAGGGAACAAACTGGGAGAGAGGAGCAGCTGCACTGCAATGTGTGCTAATATTGCAGAAGAGCTACTTATATTCTACATTCATGTCATTTAACAGCATGACTAATGCCTTAACAATTTTAGGACAAAAAATTAAAACTTAAATGCTGCTCTTATTCTACGTAGTATGCTCAGTGAATCTCGTTATTGTTTATGCTTTCATTTTATGATTTAGCATGAATCTTTGAACTGTAACTCAATATAAAAGATTGCTGATAAAACATCTGTTTAAGTTTAGGTATGTCAACACTCGTCTGTATGATTAAAATAACAACAAATTTAACAAATATGTTAAAGGGCAATTTTGACCAGAGAAGTAAGATCATACTTAAATAATGATATTTCAAGCTGGAAGATCTGAGTATACCAATATATCTGTGCTCATTTAGAGGAAAGGAGAAAGCAATAAGTGGAAGAAACAGAATTTAGAACAGAACATGTTTTACGTTTTATGTATTAAAATTTGGATACGTTCTTTGCTGCGAACCTCAAGAAAAGAGCTGTCAATGAAAAAATTTGAAGCAATACATACTTGAGAGAGATCTTACCTTACAAAAGCAAGTGATTTTTATTTAGCACGTTTAATATGATAAGGATGTACCAAAGCACTTTACAGGAGAATTTTAAAACAAAATATTATTTTGACCCACTTAAGCAAAGCAGAAGACTGACAGATTCATCAAAAAGCCAGGTTTTAAGGAACGTCTGAAAGGAAATCAGGGTAGAGATGCAGAAAGCAAGATGGATCATTAGCAGTCTGGTGGAAATAGAGTTGAGGGCACAAAAGGTAGTCCATATGAGTAAGATGAACTTGGAAAGTGAGCAACAAGAGATAGCAGAGAATCTGGAGAAGGATCTATGTTCAGCTCTCAGGCAGATAGAGACAAGAAGGGAGTTTGAGGAAGATTGGAACAATGATTGGTGGAAGGGAAGGATATAACTGAATTTGCTGATCAGTTGGTCCTGGTCTTAGTGATAAAGAGTTCTATTAGAGCCTTGCGCTTATTATTGACGGTGGATGAGAAAGGAAAGCAGGATTATGAAAGTGATTGCAAAAAGTCAAATTTATTTTGACAGTTATAAGGAAGAAGCTGTATATGGATAGATTCCTGTTTTGTAAGCCTGCTTTATTGGTAATGTGATGGCAATGGATGCCAGAGTCTCATGATAATGCAAGATGTTCAAGTTTTCAAGATGTTCAATGTTCACTTATTGTTGAAAATAGCCGAACATAATTGAGATCCATGTGGTATGTAGGTTTCTTTTATTCATTCTTTCCTTTACTTATCAGATAGTTGGGAGCTCCTGTTTTCCCTCCTGCCATGGTCAAGAATGCCAATAACAACCCTTATTAGTGACATCTCCTCCTCTGTATGTGGTAATTAAGGATAGAAGGATTTTGCTAACATTCCTCAATCCCTTACAGGTGTTTAAGAGCCTATTTGGTTTACAATGGTAGAACAATATCCAGTTGTCAAGCTTAACAAGAATCTGCATCTCAACAAGATATAGTTTATTCCATAGTAGCAAATAGACACAAGTTACATCAGCTAGATAGACATTGTCATTAAGACTAATGGGAAACATAAATGACACATTTGCCCTCTTCAGGATCCATAGCTATTGGTCTGACTTCCTTATCTAAAAATATGGAAACATCAAATTGGGTGGAACTTACTTTAATGTCCAACATTCACCCCTTCAGAACATCACTTTAACCAAATTCACCTCCCAAGCTCTTTTTCTTTCCATCATTAACATTTATCATATTCATGTACAAAATTATATTTACGCCAACCTACAGAAATTGGTAGGTCTTTGGGTTGAGCACTGTTGACCTTGATTCTGATCTTCACCAAGTGTGCAGGACTTTTTATTTCTTGGATGCCCTTAGCAGGTGATGTTGTTCTGGCCACCCCAGCTGTTTGTTTGATTACCTTATCTGGGGGACTCTTGATCTCCTGAATGTCTTTTTCAGAAGAACTCTTTGCTACTGAATCAGGTAGTTGCCCCGTATGATTTGGGGGATACTGAAACTCATGAATTTACATCACGGAGGATAGCTGCTTGATGGAAACATGTACATTTTCTATGTAGTATCCTAAATTTCTGAGCCAGGCAATTTCTTCTTTTTGGATGCATCTTGAAACAGTAGATGTTGGTCTGGCTTTTATGGAGTTGCATGAAGCCAATCTTCATTTTGTGCCAGCAAACCTTTATTCACAATTTGCCAGTAGATCTGTGTTGAAGCATATAAGCTCCTTATCTCAGCAGCTTGATTAGGTTGGATGTTTTCATTTACCCACAATTGTTATTTTACTGGTGCATAAGATATTTTCTCATCTCTGTCAATGTACTGCAGGATTGCTGCTTAATTAGCATTCTCTCAGTCACTGTAACTGAGAATTCTGCTTTGGAAAATGAAAAATTGAAATGTTCCCCTTGAACACATTTTTTTCTTATCCACTAACATCAAATTCAAATCTGTAATAATAACTTGCTTGGCAAACAGTTTTATTGTCAGTAGCACCCCAACTAATGGTTTCTCAAACAGATCAAATGGGTGCTACAGTTCATTATTTTTGTCAGTTCACAAATTCTATTGACTTCGGTCCTCTGAAGGTCCCTCTCCTGAGTTCAACGGATGTTTTACTGTTGTACATTGTGGTGTTAAATAATGATACCCCCCACTGATCACTATGTTGTATTTGATGTTAGAAGGATTATGCCACCATTCCTCTTTCCTTTATTGGATCTCAGAGCCTATTTGGTTAACAGTTTCAGAGGAACAAATGCCAGAGAGTCTTAACAAGGTAAGGCTGTTGTCGTAATGAAATTCATTTTATTGCATGATAGCAAAGAAGTGCAAGTTACATTAGTTAGTTGGACATTGGTGTTAACAATATTGAGAGACATACATGACAATTCTGTCCTCTTCAAGAGCCAATGCTATTCTACTAATTTCCCCACCTAACACTGGATGGTATTTTCAGAATGCATAGAGCTTAATGCAGTCTTGAACATTCAAATTAGCATTTGCAGAACTGATATCTTATTTAAAACTTTAGTTGTGAGTTGCATGATCCATGGAAGACACTCTCTGCTTCTGTCTCTCTCTCTGGTATTCTGTTTATCTTCTTCTCTACAAGGAGGGACAGACATACCAAGAAGAGAGAATGATGGGACGTATCCATCCAATGAATAGAAAGATTTTTGTGAGGGAAAGAAATGGACAGGCACAAATTTGCATAAGAATGAGGCTGACTGGAAGCGGTAGATTGATAGATAGGCATTTGAAATGAAATAATGAAATGAAATGAAATGAAATGGGTTCTCCTGCAAAGGAAGTACATATGAGGAGTAATGTGATGGCATAAGCTTGTGAAGTCAGAGGGAGGAGAAGGTGTGATGCCCACAACAGGATGTTGGGGAATATGTATTCACCTTTCTTGATCTGCTTATGTATTAAGTTGCTTTCTGCATCAGAATCAGGGGAATGGTATCATGCTTCTGCTATTGAAATCCTCCACTATGTTTGACCTCAACTTCCTCCCATTGCTAGGTAAGAAAATCTCCCTCATCCTCCTCAGAATTCCTTGCAGCACATTCAGATACCTATTGGTGAAACAGGACACAGTGCTTGTCTATCTGCACTGCATTTTAACCTTTTCAGTTCTCCAGCCACCAAACTGAACTCTTTCAACTTCATGTTTGAACTGTTCCCTTATAGAGTCATAGGGTTATAGAGATGGGCAGCACGGAAACAGACATTTGGCCCAACTCATCCATGCTGACCAGATATCCTAAATAAGCCTAGTCCCGTTTGTCAGCATTTGGCCCATATCCCTCTAAAACCTTCCTATTCATATACTCACCTAGATACCTTTTAAATGTTGTAATTGTACCAGCCTCCTCCACTTCCTCTAGCAGCTTATTCCATACATGCACCACTGTCTGCATGAAAAAGTTACCCCTTAGGTCCCTTTTAAATCTCTCCCCTCTCACCTTAAAGTTTTGGACTCCTCCACCCAGGGGAAAGACCTTGTCTATTTACCCTATTCATGCTCCTCATGATTTTATAAACCTTTATAAGGCCACCCCTCAGACCCACCAGAGAAAATAGCCCCAGCCTGTTCAGCCTCTCCGATAGCTAAAACCCTCCAACTCTGGCAAAATCCTTGTAAATCTTTTCTGAATCCTTTCAAGTTTGCCAAAATCCTTCCTATAGCAGGGAGACCAGAATCACACGCAGTATTCCAAAAGTGGCCTCACCAATGTCCTGTACAGCTGCAACATGACTTCCCAACTCCTATACTCAATGCATTGACCAATAAAGGAAAGCATATCAAACGCACTTCTGAAGAAGGATCCCGACCTGAAACATCAACTTTCCTGCTCCTCTGATGCTGCCTGGCCTGCTGTGTTCCTCCAGCTCCACACTGTATTATCTTTAACTCCAACATTGGCAGTTCTTACTATCTCAAAGCATATCAAATGCCTTCTTCACTATCCTATCTACCCGTGACTCCACTTTCAAGGAACTATGAACCTGCACTCCAAAGTCTCGTTCTTCAACAACACTCCTCAGGACCTAACTATTAATTGCATAAAACTTACCCTGATTTGCCTTTCCAAACTGCAGCACCTCACATTTATCTAAATTAAACTCCATCTGCCACTCCTCAGCACATTGGCACATCTGATCAAGATCCCTTTGTATTCTGAAGTAACCTTCTTTGCTATCCACCACACCTCCAATTTTGGTGTCATCTGCAAACTTATTAACCATACTTCCAACATTCACATCCACATCATTTGTATAAGTGATGAAAAGCAGTGGACCCTGCATCAATCTTTTTGGCACACCGCTGGTCACAGGCCTCCAGTCTGAAAAGCAACCCTCCACCACCACCCTCTGTCTTCTACCTTTGAGCCAATTCTGTATCTGAATTGGTAGTTCTCCCTGTATTCCATGTGATCTAACCTTGCTAACCAGTCTACCATGAGGAATCTTGTCAAATGCCTTACTGAAGTCCATACAGATCATGTACACCACTCTGCCCTTATCAATCATCATTGTTATTTCTTCAGAAACTTTAATCAAGTTAGTGAGACAATGATTCCCCATGCACAGAGCGATGTTAACTATCCCTAATCTGTCCTTGCCTTTCCAAATACATGTAAATTGTATCCCTCAGGATTTACACCAACAACTTGCCCACCACCAGTGTCAGGTTCATCAGTTTATCGTTCTTTGGATTTTTCTTACCACCTTTCTTAAATAGTGGCACCATGTTAACCAACCTCCAGTCATCTGGCACCTTACCTGTGGCTATCGCTTGTACAAATATCTCAGCAAGGGGCCCAGAAAGCACTTTGCTAGCTTCCCTCAGAGTTCTAGGGTACATCTGATCAGGTCCCGGGGATTTATCCACCTTTATGTGTTTCAAGATGTCCAGCAGCTCTCCTCTGTAATATGGACATTTTTCAAGATGTTGCTATTTATGTCCCCACATTCTATATCTTCCAAATCCTTCTCCACAGTAAACACTGATGCAAAATACTCAATTAGTCTCTCCCTCATCTCCTGCGGCTCCACATGTAGGTGGCCTTTAAGGGGCCCTATTCTCTCCCTAGTTGCCCTTTTGTCCTTAATGTATTTATAAAATCCCTTTTGATTCTCCTTAACGCTATTTGCTAAAGCTACCTTATGTGCCTTTTTGCCCTCCTGATTTCGCTTGTAAGTATACTCCGACTGGCCTTGGACTCTTGTAAGGATTCACTCATTCTCTGCTGTCTATACCTGACAAATGCTTCCTTCTCAATTTCTCAATTTCTCTCATCATCCAGATTCCCTACCAACCTTGCCCTTCACCCTAACAGGAACATACTGTCTCTAGACCCTTTTTATCTCATTTTTGAAGGCTTCCCATTTTCCAGCTGTCCCTTCACCTGCATACATCCACCCTAATCAACTTTGGAAAGCTCTTATTTAATAACGTCAAAATTGGCCTTCCTCCAATTTACAACTTTAACTTTTAGATCCAATCTATCCTTTTCCATCACTATTTAAAACTAATAGAATTATGGTTGCTGGCCCCAAAGTGTTCCCCCACTGACACCTCAGTCACCTGCCCTGCCTTTAAGTTTTGTTCCTTCTCAAGTAGGTATATCCACGCATTGAATCAGAAAATTTTCTTGTACACACTTAAACTCCTCTCCATGCATGCCCTTAACACTATGGCAGTCCCAGTCTATGTTTGGAAAGTTAAAATCCCCTACCATAACCACCCAATTATTCTTACAGATAACTGAGATCTCCTTGCTATTTTGTTTCTCAATTTCCAGCTGACTATTGTGGGTCTATAGTGCAATCCCAATAAGATGATCATCCCTTTCTTATTTCACAGTTCCACCCAAATAACTTCCCTTAATGTATTCACAGAAATATCCTCCCTGAGTACAGCTGTAAAGTTATCACTAATGAAAAATGCCACTCCTCCTCCTCTCTGGCGCACCCCCCTCCCCTCCAATTTTATCCTTCCTATAGCATCTTTACCCTGGAACATTAAGATGCCAGGGCTGTCCAGTTGAGACACCATCATGAGACACCATGTGGGTCCACATCATATCTGTTATTGCTAAATGGATGGGAGACCCAAAGGTGAAATGATGAGGAGCCTGCATGAAAAAGGAAATCATATTGAATTATACATGGATTTCCCACGTATAGCAGAGATCCTTTTCCCAGTCCATTCTCAGTTTGTAATTCAGGATTATATCTCCCGGAGTTTCCCCTCAAGGATGTGTGAATTTCTTTCCCTTAATCTGAAATACTTTAAATCAAAAAGGAGTTTGAAATCTTCAAGTTTTATTGATTTCAGACAATTTCCCAATTAAAACAGATGCTCCTTTTCTATTAATGGCCTTTCAATTCTAATCTCACGACTAGACCTATCATTAAACACCATCTGTGGCTCTCTTTGTTTAGAACAATGACTATTTGCATTTAGGAACTTTTTAAAAAATTTTTCGCTGTAAAAGATGTTGGAATTTTAACTGAGTTTCTCGGTAAGACCATTTAGGATCAGAAGTTGGCCATTTAGCTCATCAAGTCTGCTCCATGATTTAATGAAATCATGATTGATCTGATAATCTTCAAATGCACTTCACTGCCTTTTCCCTATAACTCTTGGTTCTCTGACTGATTAAAAATCTATCTATCTCAACACTGAATCTACATTAATAGTCCAGCCTCTAGAGTCCACAGTTGGTAAAGAATTCCACAGATTTGCTACTCTTTGAGAGAATAAATCCCTCTTCCTCTCTGCATTAAATGAGTGTTCCTTTATTCTGAGATTAATCCATCTAGACCTAGACTCTTCCACAAGGGGAAGCAAGCTTTCAACATCTGTCCTTTCAAACCCCTGGGAATCTTATATGCATTGGATGCATTGGTGATCATCTTCCAAAATTCCAGAGACTTGGGAGCAGTTCCTGAAGACTGGAGCATAGCAAATGTAACCTGACTATCTAAAAAGGGTTGGGGGAGACAGAAAAATAGAGAATTACAGATGAGTTAGCCTAACATCAGAACTGGGGAAAATGTTACATTCCATTATAAACTATGCGAATGCAGAACACTTGGAAAGCGTTAAGGGGATTGGTCAAAGCCAGCATGAGTTTATCCAAGGCAAATTATCCTTGACAAATATACTGCAGTTTTTTGAGGATATAATTAGTAGAAACCAAAAGGGAGAACTAGTGGTTGTGGTGTATTTGGATTTTCAGAAGGCATTTGATAAGGTCCCTCATAAGAGGTTAGTGGGCAATATTAAACCTCATGCAATAGCAGATAATACATTGGCATGGATCAAGAATTGGTTGACAGGTAGGAAACAGTGTGGAAAAATGGGTCTTTTTCTGAGTGGCAGCAGTGACTGATTGAGATGAAGAAACATTTCTTCATAAAAGATTTCTTCAATCAAGTGGTCATGAACCTCCACTAAAGAAAGCTACGGAGGCCAAATCACTGAACATATTCAACATGTAGAGGCACATTTTTAGATTTTAAAGTCATCAAGTGATTTGGGGGAAAACCAGAAGGATAGTGCTGAGATAAAGAATCAGCCGTGATCATACTGAATGGTCAAGCAGGTTTGAAAGGTTGAATGGCCTACTCCTGATTCTAATTTCGAGGTTTCTATGTTTCCAATTCTTTTTGGCCATCTCACATGAAGTTTAACTCTGAAGTTCAAAACGTAGCCTGGAACTGAAGTTCCTGAAATTTAGATATGAGTTTTTCTGTTACAAATTTAAGTGTTCCTCTCACTTCATGTTCAGATATTAGTTCAAAAGGACCAAATCCTATGGGCTCATTGGGTGCATCATTAGTGGCAAACTGTAACAAAGGAATCCTTTATCCCAATGCACCTTAAGATTACAGGTAAGAAGAAGAAGATGTAAATTGTTTTATTCCCTTTCTAGTCATCATTAACTTGATTATTTGCACCATAAAATTTGAGCTTTGATCTGATTGTATGTCTTTGGGTAATCC
Source organism: Ginglymostoma cirratum (assembly GCA_024137785.1). Classification (NCBI taxonomy): domain Eukaryota; kingdom Metazoa; phylum Chordata; class Chondrichthyes; order Orectolobiformes; family Ginglymostomatidae; genus Ginglymostoma; species Ginglymostoma cirratum. Next base: position 18,055,488 of record JAHRHZ010000087.1, read on the forward strand.
ACATCTTGTAAAAGAAATGAACTGACATTTTCACCAACACTTTTGCACAATTTTTTCCTAATGGCATTGCTTCGGGGAATCTTATGGAAACATTTATCATAATGACAATATAATGATTTCCATTTCTGGTTTTAGGTTGATATCCTACACAACCTATTAGGGCCTGCTAAACATCTCTTCAAAATTTCGTATTGGATTACAAGTGCAGGTTTAATTGATGGCTCGATTTTTCCACTCCCTGTCATGTGTATCAAGTCTGTCAAAGTATCCTTAGGCAATCCTGGCCAATAAAAGTATTTTAATATTTTAGCCTACGTTTTCCTAATACCCAAGTGACCTGACTGGAATTTTGTGAGCTACTCACAAAATTTAATTCTGATATTCAAATGGAAAGCATCTGATGGACCTCTGTCCATTTCTCATTGGTGACATTTGAAAGGTTTCCATTTCCTCATTAATGCTTTGTCTTTCAAGTAATAACATTCAGATATTGTTTCTGACTCAATTAATGAGTAGACTTGTTGTATAACCCTTTTATTTCTGACTCTATTTGTTGTTGTTCTATTAAAGAAATGGGCTAAACATATCAGCTCCATTCTATTTACCTCCATCTTTTATAGTAAAATTTTCAAAAATTGTACCCAATAACTGAACTTCCAGATCATCTCCCTCTTTCCTTGACCTCCCTTTCTGAAAACAGGCATTCAGAACCTCCAGAGGTCTTATATTCTTTGTGACCATTCAAAGACAAATCTTCATAACTGTCTTGAGCCATCTTCCTTGTTAGTATTTCTAAGGAAACATGTTTTCTTTGTAAAACTGCTGCAGTTTTAATACTTATTTCTTTTCTTGATGCCCTGCACACTGAAGATTTGTTAGGCATTCCAACTACTGCAATTGGTCTCCCATTTAAATTCCAGCCTGGATTTTGCTATGTTCAGTTTTATTATAATGAAAGCATTTTAACTTCTTTATATCATTTTTTTGGTTGCAGATTCGCTTTTTTATTAATTTGGAATCCTTCTTTCTATTCTCTAAAACTAGTATCTCTTCCAACTGTAGATTTCTCACTTGTCCAATTTCTTTGTTGATTTCCGTATGGCCATTTCTTACCTCTAACTGTCAATGCAAGATATCATAGGCGTCTGCCAGAACTCCTGCTTCACTGAACTTTAATACTCAATGCTCATTGAAATAAGTTTAAGTTTGCAGGAAAGCTATTTGTGAATTTTCCATGATCATAATTTCCCTTAGATTCTCAACATTTACTCTTGCTTGAGTGATCCAAACCACAAGACATTCTTTCTCCCTTACAGATTTTACAGATATCTGATTAGTTTTTTTGTCTTGTAATCTGAAATTTTACTTGATAAACTTTAGGCACATGCTCATAAGCATTGCATATTGCCCTTCTAACAGCTTCATAGTCTGTTTCGTCCAACAGACTGGTGTACACAGTACCTGTCAATGCACTCTGCAACATTTATGTTCAACATCTTTTGGTTACTTTATCTGTTCAGCTACAAATGGGGAGGTGGTGGTGCAGGGATAATGTCACTGGATTGGTAATCCTATGGTAAGCCTAATGTTTTGGGAAAATGGATTCGTATCCTGCTATGGCTGGTGGTGAAATTTGATTGCAATAAAAATCTGAATAAAAAGCTGGTGAATTCAAGAGCTGCTACCTGTTATGATTCCAGCTGATGTTATTACTGAAGAAGGGTCTAGGCCTGAAATGTCAGCCTTCCTGCTCCTCTGATGCTGCTTGGCCTGCTGTGTTCATCCAGCTCTACACCCTGTTATCTCAGTTTCTCCAGCATCTGCAGTTCCTGCTATCTCTGATGTTATTGCTGTCAAGCCAGGTTGCAGTCGGAGATTTGACATGTCCAGTGATAACATGAACCGGGATCACAAGACTCATCAATTTTTGCTATTGTACTTGTTCCATCTTACACTAACAAAACAATCCCATCACCCTTTATTTCCTTTTGTCTTTTTGAGAAGTCTGACGACCCTGAACATTTAGTTCCCAGTTTTGATCTCCTTGCAGCCATGTGTCCATAATGGCTACAAGATTATACCCATCAACCTCTATTTATGCCATTAATTTTCCTTTGAATACCTTGTAAATTTAATCAAAGAGCCATTCATTTTGCCTTTCTTCCTATTTGTCCCCCTTTGACCTATTTTGCTGCTTCTTTTGTTCTGTTCATCTCGGTTCCTTCCTGACCCAATCTGGGTATCATTATCTAAATAGCTGTCATGCAATGCTATCATTTCTTTTTGCTTTGTAAGCCTATGTATCACCCCTCCAAAATTCTCTCCACTTTGGGGTGGGTGATGGAGGAATTTCAATAATTGAGCAGTCCCTGGTTAGGTGCTTTCCCCAATCATACCATTTTTAAAGCATTAAATGTACTACAAAGTATTGCAGCATTCAAGTTAGAAAACAATAGTGTATTCAATGTTTTAAAAGCAAAAATGTAAAAAGGTAGGAAGCAGTAGGGTGGGGAGCCAGATAACTAAAAATGTGTTGTGGGTGGTAGAAGAAGAAGACTTGAGTGAGGGATGCGATAGTGGAGAATGTGGACTTCCTGAGGTTGTGATAGTGATATACAAATGAAAATATGGTCTATTTTATATGTTTGACATTTGAACCTGGCAGCATGGTATTGATAACAGCAGAAGATTAATAGTCTGTTCAGTATGTTGTGTTTTTTGCTTCAATTATTAAAAACAAAAATATAAAAACTGCTGTATACCACTAATTTTATCATAAAATTAATGTAAAATCTTGGCTCTCCAAGCTGTACCATCTGTGCATGTTTAATACGACAGTGCTGTATTTTCACGAATTTATTTTTAAAAAAAACATACAGTGAGTCAAGAGAAACTGCCACCAACAGGTAAAGAAACAGCAGAACACTAAATGGAGCAATCTGACTTTGACCATCATGAGATGGGATTATGAACTTGTCCTGAAAAAGGGTCACTGGACCTGAAACGTTAACTCCGTTGTCTCTCCATGGATACTGCCGGACCTGCTGAGTTTTGTCCAGCAATTTCTGTTTTGGCATGGGATGTAGTTGTCCTCCTTTGACATCCTCCTCAAAACAATACTGACAATAGCAAATTACTGTACGTCTTACCACTGCACATTTATTACCAGGGTGGTATGGTGGCTCAGTGGTTAGCAATGCTGCCTCACAGCACTAGGGACCAGGGTTTGGTTCCAGCCTCGGGTGACTGTCAGTGTGGAGTTTGCATATTATTCCTGTGTCTGTGTGAGTTTCCTCAGGATGCTGTGCTTTCCTCCCACAGTCCAAAGGGTGGGTGGATTGGATGCTAAATTGCCCATAGTGTCAAGGGATGTGCAGGCTTAGGTAGATTAGCCATGGGAAAGGCAGGGTTACAGGAATAGGACAGGGGGATGGGATGCTCTTCAGAGGGTTAGTGTGGACTTGATGCACTGAATGACATCCTTCCACACTGTAATTATTCTATGATTCTACTGCAGGAGCAAGCTTTTTCCCATGTTTCAAATTGCTGCAAACCAGTCAGCTTTATTGTCAACAGTAACTTTGAGGCTGATTTACCTAAAGATGTTGGGGACTAGGACTTTGCCAAGCTACAGATGGCCTCACTCACTGATTGGAAATAGTTCAGAGTTCCCAGTCAGTTCCATGAGGGAGACCCAACGGCTTCAAGAGACCTTTAATTCTTCATTGGCCACTGTCTGGCCTTACTCGCAGTTGAGTTCCTAGTTGTCAAAATCCCACGTTTAGAGAGTCAGAAGCTGAGTTAACTTCTTGAGGGCTAATGAGTGAAGGTGGAATATAGGTCACAGTGTGGGGTTGGGGATCTCATAGGACAGTGGGTCAGAAGCAAGGGCAGGGAGCTAACTTTCACCAGTTCAACACCAGGCAAAGTCCCTGATAATGAGGGACACCCTCTCTCCACCCACCAGCCCTCCCTCACAACCCAGGAGGTCACTGACTTGCTCCACACGTCCTATTCCATCACTAAGTCCTGATGGTCTCATGGATAATAGATTTAATTTTGCAAAATTTGCAAGTGTCGGAAATATGGTATGTGGGGGTACCTTAATTAGACAGCATGCAAAATGTTGATTTCTCAGTGTTTAGTTGAGAATCATTGATAAAGGCAGTGGTATCTTTCCAGTGTAGCAAAAATTACAACAACCTATGATGGTTTTATTCCTATAATGCATTCACAGGTCATGAATACTCATTAACGTGGAAAGGTTTTCGGTAATGTCCTACCTTCAAGACAAAGTCAGTTATGTATGAGAATCTCATGGCACCTGGTTCATCTCCAGACCTGGCCAGTCATACGTACTTCTGATGGACCTCTCAAGTGCTATCTTCCATAAGCATGTGGTCATTCAGGACTGTACTGTCACACCAAATCCCATTCCGAGACTAAACAGTATAGCTAACTGAAGTTATGTATACATTGCTCGGCACTTTGATCAGTCCACACCTTTGCTACTGTATCTGTACCAAGTATCTGAAACACAAAGTCCAGATGGAGTCAGTTCAGAAATAGCTCAGTGTGTTTAGTGCTGGAGGACTAAACATCTTGAATGGAGATAATGAGTTCAATGAGGATATTGCACTTGCTAGCAAGTAGTACAGAAATGGTAAATCTAAGATACTGTTTCAAACTGAACCTTAGCAATAGGATAGGTCTTAATCTAAGAAAGGGCAACACAGTACTAATATCAAGGTCCATCTTGTTTTCACAGAATAGTGATCAATGCATGGATTTCCAGATAGTTAGAAAATCCTTGGATGGTTAAAAAAATTGGATACTGTACATGGAACCTAGTATCCCTGTAATAAGATGAAAGAACATGCTTCCTCGATCCGTATCTATCTTCTGAATCAGGGAAATCATTCAGCTGCAGTAGACATAAATATTCACCTTGGAGAAGTGGGTTAAGGTCTGAGTCCTGCAGCAGACCTTGTGGTACTTCTGTAAAAATGTAGATAATATAAATATATCCTCTTTTGAGACCCTACATGAGTTTTATTTTGCATCTTTCTTCCTAATTTGGATCCCCAATTGTAAAGGACAGATTTGTACATCTCTTTCCTGTTAACAATCGCAATCATTTTAATAACTCATATTTGCCATTGGCTTGGGAATCATCAGCTGGAAGCTATATATGGTCACGCTCACTGCCCTTAGAGTGTAATAATACTCTTGTGTAAACTCTACTATTCCATTTCTTGTTGATGATCATTTTCAACAGTAAATAAACAGAAAATAATCAGTCACCAATTAACAAAGGTTGGTAGCATTTAAAATAGGTGCATTTAAAATCAAGGTCCAGAATACTGTAGCACCTCATTTTTTTCAACAAGCAGAGATAATATTGCAACAAAAGAATAAAGATTGAATGGCAGCTGCCACATCATGCTGTTATCACATAGCAAATGGTTTAGGTTAGTTCTCAGGGGGCATGGGATGCCAGCCAGACTCCATCAAAGTAATTATAAAAAGAAACTGTGGTAGTTATATTTGAAACACCACAACAGTGAATTTCCCCAAAGACGGGAAAATTGCAGCCAGGGAACAGTGTAAATTGAAAAAAAAACTGTTCCTCATTCGCACTTGTTCTGATTCTGAAAGATATAAAGCAATTTGTCCAGGACTACGAGAAATTGCTTTGAAAGGAAAAGCCTCCACAGGATTTGAAATCACTTTGTACCACAGCTGTATTTTCTTTATTTGGCTGAAGTTTCGCAATTAGAAAGAAGATATATTGTACGTGTGTGTTTTGTTTTATATATAATTAACCCAAAAATAAGTTGTAAATGGCATAAAAATTGTAACGTGTATTTCTGATACATCCTCAAAAAGAGACTGTTAAAATCTTGTCCTTTATTTTCACCGGTTGCAGATGTTTGAAGATGTCCTGTGGAATGAATTACCAGTACAGAAGGTCACTAATATAATTTGAGGTCTGTGATAAGTTGGTAGATTTTGGCTGAGCTGACGTTTGGGACATACAGCAGCCTCGGTGTTCCTGTGTTAACACAAGTTAAAAAAATACTAGCTGGAGTTCCTACACTTGCTCATACCTGCAATCTTTGCTGAAAAATACGTATGTGGACATTAGGTGAGGCAATGATCAGATTAGGTTAGGGTATCATCCAAGATCAAGTAGCCTATTGACATGAAGAAAGATGTCGATTTTATACAAAGCTTTCATGGCCTCACTTGAAATCATTTTATAACCTATGAAATATTTACAGTATAGTCACAGTTGTATAATTGGAAACAAAACAGTCAAATTAGGCACAGGAAGGTCCCACAAACAACAATGAAACAAATGACTAGGTAAACTGTACAGTTGAACATTGAATAATGCCCAGGACACTGGAAGAACTTCCCTGCTGTTCTTTAAATTGTGGTGTAAAGTCTTTTATGAGCTCATAAGCAGACAAGGAGATCGCACTTTAATGCCTTATCTAAAATCTCCAATAGCATCTCTGAAAATGCAGCACTGCCTAAATGCTACACTGAAGTGCCAGTATAGATGATATTTTCAATTGTGTGGTGTGTGATTGGTCCATAACTTTTTTAAGCTATCTAAGGCACTGTCACTTGGGCAAGCTACTTGAGTCTGTCAATATCCTTGTTATTATCTGCAGGATCAGAATGGAGAACATTGGTAATTCAAAAAGCACCAATGTACTCATTATTGCAAAATTAAACATTGCATCAATTATGTTATTCACAAATAAAGCATTTGTATTATATATTAAATAAGCCCAGGTAACACTGAGAAAATACACATTATGTCAAAATGGAACAGTCCCAAATGAGTTCCCCTTTCTCAATGTCCTTTTTTTGAGAAATGAGTTCAGATGTGCTGTGCTACTGTTTGGGCCAATCCACTTCAGGACCCAAACTTAGGAGATCTTGACAATTCAGCCCCACAAAGCCTTGTCACAACCCACAGGGCTGATGCATGATGGAATACTTTCCACTTGCTTGGATGAACGAAGCTCCAACAACACTTAAGATGTTTACTGTCTACCATTTGAGGCAACTGAGGGAAGTCACAGGGCACTTACACTTCAACCAGAGAGCAGAATGCTTCCTTCACAACGTTAATAAGATTGAAACATTCTATGCCAACAGTCAGTCTGTCCTCTGGTATCAGTGAACCATCCAAATATCATGAGTTGTATATTGCTTAGTCTAATTAACTGATGTATTATATATAGATTTTACATCTTTGTAAACCTAATAAACTGTCTGAAAATTTCTTGTGAATGGTTGACATAATGATTTTTTTAGTTTACTCGGTATCTCTAAACGAATAGTGCCTGACAATGGGCTGCAGAACACCAGCAATCTGTTTCAAGCCATGTGTACTTAGTGGGGATTGACTTATGTCACATTGTCATCTCACTATCCAGACTTGAATGGTCTATCAGAGCTTATTGTATATACTATCAAATCTATCATTAATAATCAAACAAGATAAGATTTTTGTACTGATTTGCTGTACTTTCATGCAACCAGAATAGAAAAAGGATTACAATCCCCGACACTTATGCTTTGAAGGGGCAAGTTTGAATGATTTTGTCCAGCAATTGTCTAACCATTATGACACATAGGACATTCATCTGCAAAGAAAGAGGAAAGTGAAAAAGATACATGAAGAATGAGCAGGTAGAAAACTAAGAAAACTACACAATGGACAGAGAACACAAGTTAGAAATCTAAATGCAAGTACTTGGAATGGCTTCTATGCAACCAGCTTGGATCATACAAAGCCATTACTGATCATGGAGCTGCATTGAGAATGAACAGAATCTAGCTTATCTAGCAATCGCTCACGAAGAAGGTGAAGAAGAATACTCCAACAATGGTGATTGTCTGTTGATATTGAATGACGGCAACCAGCAGCAAAATGATTAAGTTGTCAAGCAGGTACAACAGAGGATAACATGCGTGTTTTCAGGCAGGTATACAATCACTGATCAGGAGCAGTTATCTGTTTGTAATTATTTTAATGTTTGGACATGTTATGAAACACATCAGGGGCAGGTGACAGTTGAATCCAGACCTTCTGCTCCAGAGGTAAGCGCACTACCACTGTGCCACAAGAGCCCTTTTACCTGTCTGAGTACTTACTGAATTGACAACATATGCACAACTATGCATATCATTTTGTAACAAGTTTCTGTCTTTGTAAAAAACATAGAAACATAGAAAATAGGAGTCGATGTAGTCTATTCCACCCTTCGGGCCAGCTTTGCCATTAAATCTGATCATGGTTGATTATCCAACATATTACTCTGGTCCAACTTTCTCTCCATACCCTTGGATCAGTTCATCCCAAAGAATTATACCTGACTTCTTCCTCAAAATATATGTTTTGGCCTCAACCATTTTCTGTGGCAGAGAATTCCATAGTCTTACTGCTCTCTGGTTGAACAAATTTCTCCTCACCTCAGTCCTAAATGGCCTACCCTTAAATTGTGACTCATGACTCTCTAATCATCAGGAACATCATTCATGCCTTTATCCAAATGGAGGATATATTATGATGTCAGTATGCCTCTATACCTTTAAGTGTCATGCTCATGATATCAAAGCATGATATCATGCTCAGTGTATCAAAGCATGTACCCTGAATTGTAAAGTTTCATGCGTCATCTTACCCCAGGATTACTTGAAGCATGACACATTAGTGGAAGCATGCTGCTCTATGCAACATACTAGCTTAACACTAGCCAGGATAAAATGTGCCTGAGGAATGTAATGTTTGTACATAATTGTTAGCTGCAGTAAACATCTGCTGGATACTTCAATGCCATGATTTCCACATACAGTTTCTTATATTACAAAAGAAAACCATTGTCACATCAAATAAGATACTCTGCTGGAAGTGAAATCATGTTGCCTCCAATACTTGTGACTGCTGCTCAGAAAGACAAGTGCATCAGCTGCATGGGAACACCACCACCCGGAATGGTCCCTTGCAAGTCCTATACCAGTTTCAGTTGAAAATATGGTACACAAATAAGAGGCTGGAAGAACACAGCAAGCATCTAGAGGAAAGGAGAAGCCAACGTTTTGGGTATTACCCTTCTTCAGGACTGGATGTGGGGGTAGGCGGAGCTGTAGATAAAGAGGGGTTAGTGGAATGATGGTGATAGGTGGACAGCGGTAGTAGGTACCACCTGGTTGGTCAATGGGACGGAAGAATCCAGTTGAAAATAAATTGCTATTCTTTCAACATGGTTAAATCAAGATCCTGGAACTTGCTACTTAACACACATGAGAGTACCGTCGCCGTACACACTGCAGGTATTTCACGAACGTGGCTCACCAATGCCTTCTCAAGGGCAGTTAGGAATGGAAAATAAATGCTCTGCGTGCACATCATGCCTAAAATAAATAGATTGAAAAAAGAACAGAAATTGAAATTGCTGGAAAAGCTCAGCAGGTCAGGACACAGGTAGTCACAGTGCTTATGGTCACAATGATTGGAAATAAATACAGAAACAGTGGAGACAAGCACAAATAAATGAGATGAAAAAGGGAAATAAATGGAAGTGCAAAGAAACAGATTGAGAAGAGTGAAGTGATGGGTCCCAAAACAGGCAGAGGGAAATAAAGATGGGTAGATTACAATCTATAAGAAAAGAGAAAGCAAACTTGAATCTTTAACAAGGTGTAGAGCTGGATGAACACAGCAGGCCAAGCAGCATC
>JAHRHZ010000087.1:18070249-18174931 GCA_024137785.1 Ginglymostoma cirratum
TCCCCTATTTCTGATGAAGGGTTTAGGCCCGAAACGTCAAGTTTTCCTGCTCCTATGATGCTGCTTGACCTGCTGTGTTCATCCAGCCCCATGCTTGTTATCATAGGAGCAGGAAAGCTTGACGTTTCGGGCCTAGACCCTTCATCAGAAATGGAGGGTCTAGGCCCAAAATGTCAAGCTTTCCTGCTCCTATGGTGCTGCTTGGCCTGCTGTGTTCATCTAGCCCCACACCTTGTTATATCAAATTGTAACTTATTTGACAAAGTTGCAGAGAATGTCAAAGTTCATTTTCTTTTGAATGAGTGGCATTATGAAATAGTTCTGGTGGATACAATTTCATATGTATTTACATATTTCTAGCATCTGTTGGTAGAAAAATGATCAGTTTCAAAGTTAGCAATATTTTATTAGCTGAGAAGAAAATTGCAGCGTCACTGCGCAGGTAGACCATCTAATTATAAAATCATGGTTCATTTGAACATAGCATGGTGGCTCAGTGGTTAGCACTGCTGTTCACACAGTGCCAGAGATCTGGAGTTGCTCCTAGCAACGGGCCACTGTCTGTGAGGAGTTTGTACATTCTCCCTGTGTCTATTGGATTTCCTCCGGGTGCTCTGGTTTCTTCCCACGGTCCAAAGATGTACAGGTTAGGTGGATTGGACATGCTAAATTGTCCCTAATGTCCAGAAATGTGGAGGAAAGATGGATTAGCCAAAGGAAATACAGGGATGGGGTAGGTCTAGGTGGGATGCCCTTCAGCGGGGTGGTGTAGACTCGATGGGCTGAATGGCCTGCTTCTGGTCTGTAGAGAATCCATGAATCTTTACCAGGACTTCCATATCATTTGCCATTTGAGGGCAGCATGGCATTTTTTGGAAGAAGTAAAGCAGAGAATTTTCCATACATTCCTGAATTAACTTCACTAAAAATAGTTTAACAGTTTATTATACTCATTGCTGTTTGTGAAGCACTAATGATTGGCTGTTTCATTTCCCCACAAAACACCAGTCACTACATTTTAAAGGTAATTATTTGGTTGTTAAGTCCTTTAAGGCATTCCAATTATGTAAAAAGTGCTCTATAGATGCCAGTTCTTTTTCTTTAGAATAAAGTATTGAATTTATAGAGAAACATTAAAATTCCGATCAAACTGTAGAGTCTAACAGGCAGTTTAGTTATATTTTAAGAAAAAAATAAGCCATCCAAGTGAAGACAGAGCTTAGGAATTCAAAGTTTTCTAGAACCTAGTTAATAGAATGGATACTTTTGAAACAAGTAATTAAAATCAGGTACGATTAAGTTAAAATTGATAATCAGAAAAGATAATTTGCTTATCCTTGAGTTTGATCTTGTAAGACTCTCCAGTCAGGTTCCTCAGACAACATTCAGACCCTCACACTAAACAAGGTCAAATATGACATCCTTCATGACTGTGACTGTGACTGTATTACAATAATCTTCTCAACATGTCTGCTTTCTTTGATTTGATTTACCTTACCATTGCCTCCAAATTCTCTCCTCCATTGTCCCACTGGGTTGACTACCTTTGTCTGATTCCACTCTTATCTGATCAGTGAGGGCTAGAGAATCTCCCATAGTGCCTTTCTTTTCCTATCCAAAACCTCTGGAGGTCCCCAAGGATCCATCTTTGGCCCCCTTCTGTTTCTAATCTACATGCTGCTTCTTGGTAACTTTCTCCAAAGACTCGATATCAGATTCAATATGGTCACTAATTTGTCTAGTTCTGACTCCATCACCTCTCTCAATCCCTCCATCACCTCTCCATTGTCTAACATCCAGTCTTGGATGGGCTGAAATATCCTCCAATTAAACATGAAGAAGATTGAAGACATGATCTTCCCACTTCCCAGCCTCCCGACAAAACCCATTCACGATTTGCTGAATCTATTCTTCACCATGGTCATGGTTTCGTGCTGAAGTAGATCATTTCCTGTCACAGCTTTCTTTTCCACTCAGAGCTGAGCTTCCTACTCCACACATACTCTATCACAAAGGTGGTCTACTTGTACCTCCACAGTACAGTTCCTTTCTGACCCTATCTCAGCTGATCTGTTAAAACCCTCATTCATGAAGCTTGACTATTCCAACGTTCTCATGTCATAGAGTCTTAGAGCTGTACAGCGTGGAAAGAGACCCTTTGGTCCAGTTCATCCACACTGACCAGCCATCCCAAATTAACCTAGTCCCACTTGCCAGCATTTGGACCATATCCCTGTAAACCCTTCCTACTCATTTATCCATCCAGATGCCTTTTAAATGTTGTAATTGTACCTGCCTCCATCACTTCCTCTGGCATCTCATTCTGTACAAGCACCACCCTTGCATGAACAAGTTGCCCTCCTCAGGTCCCATTTAAATTTTTCCCCTCTCGCCTTAAATCTGTGCCCTCTAGTTCTGACTCCCCTACCTGGGGAAAGACCTTGGCCAATTACCCTATCCATGCCCCTCATTATTTTATAAACCTCTATAAGGTCACTCCTCAACCTCCAATGCTCCAGGGAAAATAGCTCCAGCCTGTTCAGCCTCTCCCTATAGCTCAAACCTTCCAAGCCTGGCAACATCCTTGTAAGTCTTTTCTGAACCCTTTCAAGTTTCACAACATCCTTCCTATAGTAGGGAGACCAGAATTGAATGTAGTATTCCAAAAGTGGCCTAACCAATGTCCTGTATGGCCGCAACATGACCTCCCAATTCCTATACTCAATGCACTGACCAATAAAGGCGAGCCAAACGCCTTCTTCACCATCCTGCCTGCCTGTAACTCCACTTTCAAGGAACAATGAACCTACACTCCAAGGTCTCATTGTTCAGCAACACTCCCCAGGACCTCACCATTGAGCGTATAAGCCCTGCCCTGATTTGCCTTTCCACTCCTTGGCCCATTGGCCCATATGATCAAAGTGCTATTGAACTGAGAAGTAGCCTTCTTCGCTGTCAACTGTGCAGCTTTCCATCTTACACACTCCCTAACCTTGAACTGCCTTAACTTCTAATTCATACCTGATAAAAGGTCTCAGACCTGAAATGCTAACTCTTTTTCCCTCTCCAGGGCAGGTACTGAGCATATTCTGATCACTCTTTGTCATGTATAAGAGCAAAGACAAAGTTGCTGGAGAAGCTCAGCAGGTCTGGCAGCATCTGTGAAGGAAAAAACAGAGGTAACGTTTCGGGTCCGGTAACCCTTCCTCAGAATTACTTTAGAGATTGTTAGCTAAAAGTGCCTTTGCTGTCATAAACTCAATTGCTCTGAAATTATCCTCCACACTTTTTGAAAGAAACCTTCACACTTGCTGACCTTCTGAATAGTTATGTCTTTCTAAAACAATTAATTCCTATCTCTCAAGCTGATGGGGCTCCTTGTTGGTTGACAGTGTCGTGGAGAATCACCAGGAGACGTAGAGAAGTCTTCAATAACGTAAACTTTTATTTGCAAGTAAAAGCTGTGACAATCAGAAAGCAGTTTTCAGATCGCCCGCGCCCCTCAGGGCCTGTTCTTCTTTATACCTTTTCTCAATTATCATGTTTTTCTAAAGTTATCAGTATGACCAATTATGTTAGCTTTTCTCAGTTATCATGTTTTTCCAAAGTTATCAGTATGACCAATTATGTTAGCCTTTGTTATCTCTTCAAGGCTGCTCATCTTCTGCTTCACTTGTTAGCCACAGTGGTTTTCTACCCTAAGATATTGTGCTTTTTCGATTATTACATTCATGATTAACTTCTGCCATTATGTTTTCCTAGGACACTCCATCTATTTTATAAATTACCTTTCTACACTCTATATTCTATGTATTATCTTTCTATGTATTACTTCATCTATTTTGCGTCCTCCGTATGTACTATGTATGCACCATTTTATTTTCCATAACAGCAGCACAATTTTGTTTTGTTCTCATCTACCTATATTTTTCTAAAGCACTGGGTTACTCACTTCAAGCACTGTTTCTTAAAGCCTCATTTAAATGCATGTAAACACATTTCCAGATACCCCGGTACCAATCACAAAATTCGAAAATGAAACTAATTCGATTTCATATATGGTTTTGTTCACCAAGTTTTGTTAGATACCAAGTTTCCAAATAATGAAAATAACAAGAAATCATAAATGCCTCTGAAATTCTTTATGCAACAGCTTCATTATTGTGCCCACATAATAGGTAGAATCTGGTGTTGGCAATGCTGGTTTTGCCTGCCAGCTGGACAGTCAGTGAGCACAGAGCGACTGTATCTCATCAGGAGGCATGTCAGAAGCATTACCAATCAGGCAGTTCCAGGGACAACAGCATGGCATCCTCTAGATTTAGGAGCCTAGGGCCAGAACTCCCTTGCAAGAGAGGGTGCTGCCAAATCATTGCCAGACAGCTCCAGCGCCACGTAGAAAGTTGTGACTGCTGCCAGGTAACACGGTACAAGGATCCAAGTGTAAGGTAAGTGGCTTGTAGGAGTTGTGGGAGTGAAGGGAACAGAGATGGGTTTTCAAAGGTGAGGATCGTAAGGAAAGGGTCGACAGGGGGCTCAGAAGTAAGGGCTGAGAGACACATGCCCTCAATCAGGCCAAGTTCACCATAATTGCAGCCAACAAACAGCCTGTACTGTTGTTGCTTTCAGAAAAGCTTGTCAGTACACTCACCTGCTGCTGGGTTAATCCCAGTAATGATTAAAGGGACTCTAAAGAGGTTTTTAATCAGCTGCTTCAGTGCCTCAGTTGGTGGTCAGATGGAAAGATCAACCATGTACCTTGCTGCCAAAAGCTTAATTTGAAGGAAGATACAAGGTAGCGGGTACAGGAACGTCAATACCCTATCTAATTGAATGCCCTTCCTGCTTTGCACCTGACCACCTCTAGGGCGGGACTATATGCCCAATATTTTATACATGACAAACAAATCTCTAAAGTAGTTTGGGCTGAAAGGACATCCAGAGTGTTTTAGTGTAAGTAAGAGCTCCAGACACGGAAGGTTGTGGAGGAGAAGTTTCTAGAATCCATGTTAAGAAATAAGTGAGCTGGGTTTGCAGTTTGTTTGAGAGTCTTATGAAGAGACGTTAAATTTCATTTTAAATTTCATTTTTCTTTTGTGTAAAGCAAACTTTGATGTTCTGTTATTTAAGGTACATTGGCAGACTCGTGTGAATATATTTAGCAAATGACCATTCTGGTGTAAAAACTGCAAAAATAAAACTTATTGTCTATCAATTCAGGTTCAACCCTTGTATCTGACTTGTCCAATATTAACATCAGCCACGGTTATAACATTTTGCACATTGTAATGAACAGGCTGCACATGATATAAAGACCGAGCATTAAGCACCACTTCTTTGTTTGCTGTCTGTCAAAAAAAGTTGATTTTAAATTTCTTAACCTCATGTTCAAAAGCCTCCATAGCCATATCCTTTACCATTTATCTCCCAGCTCTGCAACATTCTATGATCCCTACAATGTGCCTCTTGTACAGCTGTTGAAGAGATGCCTCCAGCTGACAGATTGTCTTAAGGAAAAACTTTGGCAGATATTCACCTGAAAGGTGAAGATCTTGAGCAGAAAGCTGAAGGCAATCCCTCTTCTACTACTAGTCTAAGGCTTCGCAATACAAATAGGTGAAGGATAACCACATGGAAGTTTTGGCATAAGAAGCATATGCATGAAGAAAGGATTATTATAAAGTAGTGAAATAGCAAATTACGGTAGGGTAAGACTAGATAACTACATAACCAGGTAGACAATACTGTAGCTAGGTGTAAAATTTACTCACTACAGAGTCCAACTGCAGACTGGAACTCACTGAAGCATGTTACAGACTGGCTACCTCCTCCCAGAGGCGGTCACTTATATATCAGTAAGCCAAGCCATACAAACATTCCTTAGTTAATGATTTCTAGCCAACTGCTTTATATAATATCTCCTCCAAAGCTATTTTTGGCGACATAAGATCAAGAGTAGGCCTTTTAGTATGCTCTGCTATCCATTAGATCATTGCTGATCATCTACCTTAACAAAGGCAAAATACTGCAGGTGTGAGAAATCCGAAATAAACACAGAAAAACTCATCAAGTCTGGCAGCATCTGTGAAGAAAGAGCTGTTAAGTTTCTCTCTCCACAGAAGCTGCTAGGCCTGCTGTGTTTTTCGAGCACTCTCTGAACTGGTTCAATTTTCTATAGATCCTTTTAAACAATGGAATGAGGGATTGAAGAATGATTCAGGTATGAATCTCTCCCAAACTTGAATGTTACCATTGGTCTCTGTCTGTCTTGAAAATCTTTGGCAAACTTTAATTAGAGAGTTGACAAATGCAGTGATGCTGAAACAAATTGCCTGCAGAACATCTTTAACATGAAGCTGCCATGAAATCAATAACAAATTACATTGTGATGTGAGAAACACCACAAGGTCACTTCAGTGTGCGATATTCTGAAGGATTGAGGGCATGATGTGAAACCATCATAGGCAATGCTGTGGGCAGAATTAGCCTATTAGTAAACACCAAAAGTCAAAACAGCAAAACATTCTATGTTCATCTGGAGCTTGTTGGCAGAATCCTGGGATATAGGCCTGTTGGTTAGAGATCATTTTCACTACTGGCTACCAGCTAACTGCTGCTGCCCACTTTCAGACTGAGGAAAATCACGTAGTTCTCTAATCCAGGAAAGAAAGGAATCATGGAAATTTATGAAACATTACTATCCTGGTATAGGATTTCTTCAGCAGCCATAAGTATTTGTTCAGTTGCCATGAAAACATTTAAACTTCAGGAAGAATGAACCCTAAAACCAATAAATGGTAGAGAATGAAAATGTTTATGAATAAATCTACCCTTTAAATTTTTCTATGTTCTTAATGACTCTGACAGAACGCCTTAAACTTTTTATTTCTTTCCTTGAATATCTGTTTCTCCATGGCACAGGCAGTGCACTTCAAAATAATTAATTGCATGTAAAGTGTTATAAACTTTCTGAGGTGTGTGACAAGGTAATTTATTAATGTTAGTCTTTCCTTTTATGCATTTACCAATCTCTTCCTAAGATAACTTCTTCAATCTGTTCACAGTTGACCAGGAAGTGTATGCCTAGGACTGTCCAGACATTTCTACCTTTCTCTGAGATATAGCAGAATGTGGAAGCTGCCCGTGTGGGGTGGGGGTGGGGAACAGTGCAGGTGCAAACTCACGTTCCAGACCTCATTGACTATTTTGTTTTGAACTTAGGAACTTAGGAACTTAGAAGGAAGAACAAGTAAAATTTGCAAATGAGACCAAATTGGTCTTATATGCTTCAAAATGAAGCTCCAATACAACCACGCATTCGCTTCCAAGTGTCCATTCTTTTAATGCTATTTTCCCCTCTGGCAATATTTCTAAGATTTAAATTTTCTGTATTAGCATTTAAAAGGATATGGAATGGGAACTGGGGTAACTTTGTCAAAGCCATAATTTTATGGATGCTGGAAAACTGAGCCTAATATTTCCGTTCAACTGCACCATTTTTATTTTTGTGCGATCTCTTATAATCAGTGCAAATATGTTATGTAATTTTAAGTATAAATTTCACCAGAGTAACCTGTTTTCATGTAATCTCCTTCGCTAGTTTTAACGTTTAGCCCTCTGTTACCACAACATGTCTGCAGCTACTGATTTTGTCAACCACATCCTCATCTCTAATTTTCTAACTTGCATCGAAGCCATTATTCTTTCTCACTCTGGCTGATCCTCCAGTGCAAGCCCCATCTTCCCATCTTTAAGTACAATGAAACAAGTTGAATGGCTATGATGTAAAATTGGTGTAGTCAGGTAATCCTGGAATGCAAAGATAATTCCAGCATCCTTTCTGTACTTCAAACTGTCCTCTTAAATTTCTTTCTCCGGTCTCCTCTACTGTCACCTACAATGGCAAGTGCAAGGAGTTTGTGGTCTTACTGGTCACATGATGGTTGGGAATTTTTTTTTTGCATTGATTAGCATCCTTGAATATCCATTAGCACCAACCCACGGAAATTACACTAATGGGCGCAGTCTTCTTAGGAACAGATGGGAAACATGCCTGTTCACAAAGCTGATCGATATGAGGTCTGTACGTGATGGTGTAGATATCTATCTCTGACTCCTCTCTTCCCTTCCTCGACATTTCTGTTTCCATTTCTGGGGATAGACTGACCACTAATATCCACTACAAACCCACTGATTCCAACAGCTACCTGGACCATACATCCTCACCCACCAGTTCCTGTAAAGACTCCATCCCATTCTCTCAGCTCTTCTATCTCCGTCGTATATGTTCAGATGAGACCAACTTTGACAAGACAGCCTCTGAAGTGTCCACTTTCTTCCTCCACCGAGGATTCCCCAGCTCCGTTGTCAACAGGCCCCTCAACCAGGTCCAACCATCTCCCGCACTTCCGCTCTCACCCCTTCTCTTCCCTCCCGCAACAGCGATAGGGTTCCTCCTGTCCTTACCTACCATCCCACCAGCATCCACATCCAGAAGATCATCAGACACCATTTCCACCACCTCTAGCGAGATGCCACCACCAGACACATATTCTCCTCCCCTCCCTAGTTCGCTTTGCGCAGGGAACGTTCCCTCCGAAACACCCTGGTCCACACTTTCTTCACTCCCAACACACCCCCCAACAGCCCTACGGCACTTCCCATGTAACCGGCGAAGGTGCAACACCTGCCCTTTTACCTCTTCCCTCCCCACTATCTAAGGGCCCAAACATATCTTCCAGGTGAAACAACACTTCACCTGCACTTTCCAGAATCTAGTCTAGTGCATTTGCTGCTCACAATGTGGTCTCCTCTACATTGGGGAAATGAAGCGTAGACTGGGTGACTGCTTCGCAGAACATCTATGTTCTGTTTGCCAAAAAGACCCTGAACTACCTTATGCCTGCCACTTTAACGCACCACCCTGTTCCCTGGCCAACATCTCTGTCTCTGGCTTGCTGCAGTGTTCCAGCAAAGCTCAACGCAAGCTGAAAGAATAACACCTCATTTTCCACTTGGGGACCCTGCAGCCCTCCACACTCAATATTGAGTTCAATAATTTTAGGGCTGAAACTCTTCCGTGTCCCAGCCCCCTACCCAACACACCAGGCCTTGCTTACACATAGCCTGCCATTACACTACCTGTTGTTAGTCACTAACAGTCCCCATTAACAACTATTCACCCTCTCAGCCAGATCGTTATCAAGTCCTTTGTCTGTCCAACTGCCTTTCTCTCTCTAAATGCTCTACCCTATCATTTACTCCCTACACTACCTGCTTCCATGTTTTCTGCGTATAAACTGATATTTTCCCAGCCACTATCAGTTCTGAGGAAGGGTCGCCGGACCAGAAATGTTAACTGTGTTTTTTCCTTCACAGATGCTGCCAGACCTGCTGAGCTTTTCCAGCAGCTTTGTTTTTGTTCCTGACTAACAGCATCCGTAGTTCTTTTGTTTTTTGTTTGCTGACGATTGTGCTATGTTTAGCATTCATAACTTCTCAGATACTGAAGCAGTCCACGTCTAAATACAGCAAGACCGGGACAATATCCAATATCCAAGACAATATCCTAATAAATGGCAAGTAACATTTGTGCCACTCAAGTACTAGGCAAAGACTGTCTGAAGAAGAGAGATTCTAACCATTGCCACGTGACATTCAATGGGATCATCATCGCTGTATCATCATTTGCATTGCCCTACAGTTTACCACTGACCAGAAGCTGAACTGAAGTAGCCATACAAATACTGGGGTTTCAAGAACAGGTCAGCGGCTGGGAATCCTGCAGCGAGTAACTGATATCCAAACTACTCAAGAAGCTTGGCACTATTCAGGACAAAACAACTCCCTTGATTGGTACTACATCTGCAAACATCCACCTCCTCTACCACTGATGCACAGTAGCAGCAGTGTGTAATGTCTACAAGTACCATTTTTTAGTTAATGTGATCATCGATAAGACATCCCTGGTGGACGGCAGGAAAGAGAAACCTTATCAAATACCAAGTACTGCATGTACAATCAGGTTCATAGGTGATGGTCACATGGGCGTTGTAATAAAAGGGCAACTGACTTTGATGGATGTGCAGCAGTAGGAAGTCAATACTTTCATCAAAGGAAGGAGAGAATGTTGGCAAGGGAAAACTAACTCAGAATAGAACATTTGACTGGCTTTTTGATTTTCAAAACAGCATTTCCACATGTGTTAGAGGGCCAGCACTAATACTTAGTGGAGAAGAGAGTAGATGCAGTTTGAGATTACCCATGATGTGCACTGTAATTTATGATCCACCTTTTTCCATTGTACTTGCTGCTGTGAATCATGCTAATACTCTTGCGTAGACAGGGATGTCATTAGTAAATCCAGTCATCTTTGAAATTTATTTTAATTAACAATGCACCTCCATCAACCAGATAAATTCAATTTCTATCCAAAAATTTAGATTTAATATCAATGTAATTTAAAAACTGAATCAAAAACACATCCAACATTGAAAATTCACTTGTGCATGAAGCATGGTGTAATGTTTCTTCAACAACTTAGTAACTTCTGAAGACAAAGTTTTAACTAATGGTGAACAGCACATCAAAAGTCATAAATAAGAATTGAAATAATAAATAATAGACCTGAACAGATCAGCAAGTATCGGAAAAAGTAATCAAACATTTTGGGGTTATAGAGTCCTTATCAGGATTTAAGAAGAGCCCTTTCAAAATTATGAAAATAATATGGGGAGGTCATAAGTCAGAGATACAAAATACCAGCTTATAGCATGAACTGATGAAACTTTTTATTTATTTCTAGTAATTAAAACTATTATCTCACATGTTTTCTTGTATTTCAAATATATATTATTAATTCTATATCCAACAGTGTATAATATCTTCTACTGTTTGTCCTAAACAACAACTTTTAGAAATTATTCATTGTTTTTGCAGGATAAGTAAATGATGCATATTGGTACTTACTCTAGTTATGAATAAGACCATAAGATGTAATAGCAGGAGTAAGTAAATTAGCCCATCAGCTCTGCTCCACCATTCAATTATATGAAAACTGATCTGATAAACCTCAATTCCGTTTTATTGATTTTCCTGCTTTCTCCCCATAATCCTTGATTTCCTTGCTAATTGAAAATCTGTCTAACTAAGCCTTGAGTATACTTATTCAGCCAACTATTACAGCCCTCTGTGACAAAAAATCCACAACTTTACTCCCCTCAGAGAGAAGAAACTCCTCCTCATCTCTGTCATAACTGGGTGACCCCTTACTCCCACAAGGGGAAAGTCCCCAAAGAATCTTGTATGTTTCAATAAAGTCACCTCTCTAAACTCCAATGAGTACAGCACCCTAACTATTCAACCTCTCCTCTGCAGTATCTTCCTGCATTAAAAATAGTTCAGTTTCTCTAACCTTTCTGCAAAAGTGCACAACCTCACTCTTTTGCACATTATTTTCCATCTGTCAGGTTTTCATTCACTCGCTTAACCTTTCAATATCGTTCTACAGTCTCTTTGTCATCCTCACCATTTGCCTTCCCACCGATTCCTATGTCATCTGCAAACTGGGCAATAGTACATTCACTTCCATCACCCAAGTCATAGATATATATTGTAAAGAATTTTTGGCTCAGCAGTGATCCCTGTGGCACTCAACAGATGCAGACCTCTTTGTCATGTCATTTATTGAAAAGAATTTGCAGGTTTGATGCAATAATTCTACTTTTGAAATGTAGAGTTTACCTTCTGCAGAATG
Source organism: Ginglymostoma cirratum (assembly GCA_024137785.1). Classification (NCBI taxonomy): domain Eukaryota; kingdom Metazoa; phylum Chordata; class Chondrichthyes; order Orectolobiformes; family Ginglymostomatidae; genus Ginglymostoma; species Ginglymostoma cirratum. The sequence goes on from JAHRHZ010000087.1 coordinate 18,082,005, forward strand.
ATAGCGTGATTGATTTTCTTTTGTGCAATTTAGAATCTGATTCATCCTTTATATTGCTTTTCATCTCTACAGGTAGGAGAATTTAAAAAAAAAACATTAATTCCACCTCCTGAAAGCGTAAGAAATTTCTTTTATGTGCTGAATAGAAAGCAAATTTTGTACTTCGGTACTAGTTATATGTTGCATTTTGCAAGTCATCCTTAGAATAGAAGAAAAATCCCACGAAATAAGAAAAACTGAAAATTATATCCAGTGCAGCTATAAAATTGGTCTCAAAGTGGTTCCTATGACGAGCTATTTTTCTCTGAGAGAGCAAAAATAATGTGAACTGAAGTGGCTGCAGTTATAACAGAAGCTGAGCAGTCAAAGGTTCAGGTGGAATAATTCTCCTGACATCATTGATATAAATGCTGTAATCAAGAGTCCACAATGCTTGCTTATTCTGTCAGAAATGGCAAATTATCACCGTTTATAAAGGTTGCTCCATGCACAAATAAACATAGATTTAATGCCAATGTGAGGTTTGTTACCTTCTGTCATGTGATTTTGAAAAGAAATGATGGACCTGGAATGTTAACCCTATTTCCCTCTTTTCAGTTTGTGTCATGATGTTATTACACACTTCTGGAGCTCGTGGGACTTGAATCCTGGTCTTTTGGCTGCAAGGTAGGGATACATGCGGCGGCAATGGCCTAGTGGTATTACCGCTGGACTGTTAATCCAGAGACCCAGATAACATTCTAGTGACCTTGTTTTGAATCCTGCCACGGTAGATGGTGGAATTTGAATTCGATAAAATATCTGGAATTAAGAACCTAATGATGACCATGTATCAATTGTCAGGATAAATCCATCTGGCTCACTAATGTCCTTTAGGGAAGGAAACTGCAATCATTACCTGGTCTGGCCTACATGTGACTCCAGGCCCACAGCAAAGTTGTTGACTTTGGGCAATAGATGCTGCCTAGCCAGCGATGCCCTCATCCTGTTAAAGAATAAAAGCGAAAAAAAAACTACCATTGCACTGCAACAGTGTTTTTTTTTGTCTTAAACTGCTGATAATAATTGTTGGCAATATGTATATGTGAAGTGCATGATTCATCAATCTCTATTACTTGTTCAGCTTCTATAAATGTTGAATCAGTGCTAATTAACCCAGAGGAATGCACCCCTAGCAATCTGATTGTCATGTTGTAAAATTACTGCTTTCCAAAAGTACATATAATCTTACCCAGACCTTTCCACTCTTTCTGATCTTCTCTTTTGTTAAATGCCATGTATCTGTACGGCTTGCTGAATTTCCTTTGAAATCTCAGCCTCAGTGAGAGCCTTTCTTCATACATACAGGGCATTCAATTGCTCAGAAAATGTGAGGCTAATTGTAATCCCTTTCTAAGCTGAGGGATGATCAACCATAACTAAGCAACTTTTGAATTCCTCCAGAAAGCCAATAGACATGGACTGAAGGCCACACAATTTGCAGGAAGTTATTCATGTGGACTGCCCATGACATAGCATGTCCTAATTTACTTAGTAGGTTATTTGGTTGGTCTGATAAGATTTTACAAAGCATCTCATTTAGTTGTAAATGATTTCTTTCACAAACTTTATAGGTAAAGCGACTTTCTGCTGCCCTATCCATTACTACAATGTTCATGTTTTCATATATTTTTAACTTCATTGTCAGCGAGCAAATTAGTCAGTGGCCCTAGTTTGGTCCCAATCCATTTCTGCATTATTTGCTCAAAGTCTCTATTTCTTTTATTATATAGCATGGTAAACTGGATAATTCTGGTTGTCAGTTTTATGAAGTGCAAGGTAAAAGGCAGAATCTTATAGGGATCTGAGCAAGATGGCAAGATTTGTGGCAGAATCGAATGAGAAATCTGGTGAGGCCAATTGTGATGTCAGGTGTATCGCACTCCATCTTTTGTCATTTTGACAAAGGGACAAGTTTCTCACTAGGTAGCAGCGGGCTGCCAATTAACAATTGCTTGTTAGTGGCCCAAATCACCTCATTAATATTCTGTCTTACATTTTACTAAATGAGCCAAACAAACTGGATATCAAAAAAACTTGAGATGGAAATCAGAGTTGGTGCTGGAAAATTCAGCACGCAACTTGCTCTGAACAACCTTCATGTTGGATACCATGTACCAACCTTTCAGGGCACACACCATGGGCACTGGCATTTGATTTGCCAGCCTGTAAGAACCTTCAGGACATTTTCTTGATCCACTTACAGCTGTTTCTGCACTTCAATGCTGCATCACTCATCCAGTTTGACTCTAGCTGGGCACATGCAGAATCTCTGCCTTGCAATGCCTTGCCTTGCCTTTTGCATTTTAACATCTTAGCCAGAGACTTCAGGCTCATGGTACTTCTGTCTTGTCTTGCTATTTAGCACAGACACAAAAGCATGAAGTTTGTCATAGCTGTACACAAGCCTCAGTCAAATAAAAGGAAATAACTTTTGATCAGAGGACTATACAGTCAATCAAGGGCAGCCTCTAATGCCAATCTAGAATACACTCAAAATCATCAGCTCCAGGGTGGTCAGAACCAGACTATTCTCCATGTGAGGGGTGAGGAGCCAAATATCAGGCAGTTTACCATCATCTTCAGTCTATTTTCCCTTTTGTGTTTTTTTTTCCTGAAATGAGACAGAAGCTGATTTTAAGGGAAATAAAAGGGTGGTACAATTGTTACTTTTGGTGCAGATGGAACAGAATTAGCAATACAGAGGACATGCAGAGTTAGTCAGCAATAGTGAGGGATGATGCTGCAGGCCATGGTGAGAATGGTTGAGCATGAGCCTTGGTGAGAGGCAGGTACAATGGCAGAGATAAAGTGAGTATGAGGTATTGGAGAGAAATTGATGCCCTTACACTGGCAGGGTGGAGAAATTAATTAAACTTCTTCCTCCAATATTGGGCATTCCTCCAGACAGTTGAGACTGCTCTAGCCCAGGTGACAACCTCGGACCAGGCTGCACGGGTGGGAGCATCGTGACTGGAGGTCCAGCTGGCTTTGGGGGAAGACAATATCTCGACTCTGCAACACCCTGTCCAGCAGGATCTCCAGGTTGCTGCCCAAAAAAACAGAATGATGAGATCTCTCCCACTGCCACATCTGGGACAAATCTCAACGATGAGGCAGGGCAGCTCCAGACTGGCAGGCTTTTAAAGGTGGCATTTCAGTGGGCACTTGTGAATGCCAGGGTTTCAACTAAATGGCAAATTATTCTGCAATGTCACAAGGCATTTATGGGGCCAGAATCTGATGTGATGAACAGCATGGATTGGGGTGGGCAGTTCATGTAGCAAGCTGGTAAGATACAGTGGGGAAACTCCTTAGGCCTCCTGGCAAAAAAAAGTAAAAGCAACTTGTCCTAAACCATAAAAGTAAGAATCAGCCCAAACTGATTTTCTTTTCTTCTTCCATACCTTAAAGTCCATTGCCATACTCTCTCACTCATGGAAGACTCACTACATGTTTTGCTTCTTTCACATTTATCATGATCTCTCCTATAGGTTTAGTTTGCTCATTGTCCTTATCCCTGTATCATTTAGAAGGGTTTTTAACTTTAGAGAAGATGCGTGGGCAGAATGTCAATGTATTTATTAGGCAATCAGCTTTTTTTTCTTTTAAACCATGTGTTTGATAACACTCCTTTTAGAGAAGTTAGACTCCATTAAGGAAATACAATATTGTCCAGATTGTATAAACTATAAAAACCAAAAGAACTGCTGACACTTTAAATCAGGAACAAAAACAAAGTTGCTGGCAAAGCTCAGCAGGTCTGGAAGCATCTGTGAAGGAAAAATCAGAGTTAATGTTTTGGGTTTGTGACCCTTTCTCAAAACTGCTGAGCTTTTCCAGCAGCTTTGTTTTTGTTCCTGTATGAACTGTCATTCCACTGATGGCCCAAAATTACCTTATGTTTCATTTCCAGTTTCATTTGACCTTTAATCATAGGCATTCTACTCAGCTGTAAGGATATTTGTCGCTGCTACAACAGTTGTGCTGATAGTACAGTTCACCGCAGTTATTTCATGTAGAGTTACCACTCCTTTCATGGACTTTAGTGTGTTGTTACCCCTAAACTTGAAAAATGTAAAATTATCAAAACCCTTAATCTGACTTTGATCCTTATTAGTTAAAGAATTTAGGTGACATTTTAACCAATGTATCCTACACTCTGTGAATGTGTAACTAAGGTCCAACACTGCACAAATTAATGAATCTGCAACTAAAACATTCATGATCATGCTGAAGAGATAGCAAGAACGGCAGATGCTGGAGTCAGAGTCAACACAGTGTGGAGCTGGAGGAACACAGCAGGCCAGGCAGCATCAGAGGAGAAGGAAAGTTAATGTTTCGGGTCGGGACCCTTCTTCAGCTTAAGTTTCCTGGAACCGGGACAATTTGTTTTGCCTGAGCTGTGATTCCAACTGCTCGTTCTGAATGGTCCATGTAGTGCATAATTTCATAAACCTTGTTACTCTGTATAGCATAATTCATTGCATAATGATATTCAGAGTTAGATCTGAAACACTTGTTGAACATACATGGGAATCTTAGGGTCCATTCCTCTGTTATGCTTCCCCAATTCTTTCCACCTGCCATAGTGTAAAAGTGTCTCTATTCAATCCTTCTCCTTATAATTCTTTTTTTGTATCGAGCTTGCATCCCACATTTAAATGGTCTTGAAACATGGTTAACATTAAACTTCCATTTTTTGTGCTACTGCTGAAAGTCCCATTTGAGTCAGGAAGTTACCAAAAATGAATATTTTCCAGGGATTTTTTGCAGCCGTCTGACAAAGATATCTTTCTTTCTGAAAATCCAGTTAACACTAGGATCCTATCCATATTCAATACCTTAGTACCACTGAATAAATTAAAGGTAAGAACTATGTTAGGAATCTCCAAAGATAAGTTTTTCAACCTTGAATATAGCCTGGTAGATTCCATGATGTACTCGTCTACACAATAATCATTCAGCTTTCAATATCTGTCAAAGACTAGCCATGTCTTATAGGTATTTAACAGATCATAATTCTTTTTAACATCGTTCACGAATATTAATAGAATTTCCAAACTTTCCTCAGTGTCCGATTGTTGACCTATATCTCTGAAAATATTTTACACATAATCCTGCTTCTAGCTGCAATTGACAGTGCCAAATTCATACTTTATGTTTTGCTTTTGATGAAAACAGTTGGGGATGGGCAATAAATGCTGCCTAGCCAGCAATGCCCAGATTCCATGAACGAACGTAAAAAGTGTAATCTGTATTCATATCCATTTTCTTTTTCCACCGATTGCAAAGTGCAGCATGCGGAATCATATCCTGACACTTTTACCCTTGGTTTCAGCCATCCTTCTCCAAAGTAATTATAAATACAATCTTCTGACTGAGAGAAATCTTTGTTTCCAATTATTACCTTTAGACAGCATGTCCATTACCCCTGTAAATATATTCTGCAATGGCGAGTAAAACAAAAAACTGAGAGAAAGGCTTTGTTTGGTTATTGACTATAAGTCCAACAGCTGTCTTTCCCAGTTGTAACTCCTTTATATATGTAGGCATCAATTCTTCAATATCAGCTATTACTTGTTTCTCTGATTATTGGAACTACTTCTTATGTTATCAGGTAGGAGTTCTTTATTGTTTGAAAATACTTTATTCCAGATTTGTAGAATGTCAGTCAACACAGATAAGACTTCTTTCTACTGGTTTAAAAATTTAATTATTGTGTTATCGTGCCCTCATTTCTACAGACTGAACTCTGGTAATGACTTTTTTTTAATGGCAGTACGCATCAAGTCTTTAAATTAGTTGTTTCATATCAGTTTAATGCATAACCCTGGGAAAAGACATATTAGCATTCAGTGCTTTAACCTGACATCTTACATCAGCCTGATTAAAAATTTAAAACGAAGGTTTATTAAATAATTTCACTAAAATTAAACATGTTTAATTATAATTACCAGTAAACGATGTTGCCCATTTATTCAATATTCTATTAACGATACGGTCAGACCTATTACACCCAGCTGAGATTTTTTGGTTCAGATTTAAAAGGAAAAATATGAAACGAATATAGAAAATTCTGCAATTTCATAGATTGTACAAAAGACAGCAGATTTTCTCTTTAGAGAATCACTGATCTGTCATGTACATCCAGCAATTCCTTTTTCTAATTTGCTCATGGGTTGTCAGTGTTGCTGGTTAGACCAACATTTATTGCCAATACATAATTGCCCCAGTAAAGGTGCTCATTAGCTGCTTTTTGAACTCTTAGTTTAGAAACTCCCACAGTACTATTAGGAAGGCACTTCAAGGATTTTGACCCTGTGACAGTGAAGGAAAGGCAACATTATTCCAAGGCAGGATGGTGTTTAACATAAAGGTGACCTTACACAAAGTTTGTGCCTTGTTTAAATCGACCTGTGATAAAAATGCAATCTTCTCTTTGTGTTCATGTTGATTATTGTAGCTAATGTAGTTGGCTAGGATATTAATTAATTAATAAGCTTCAATGGAAAATAAAATCAGCCAGCTTGCAAAACAAATAGACTGCAGAGATCCCCAGCAGAAGTGTAGTGGTCTCATTACCTAGAGATTGACAGATCAAAATCATCCTCTGCTGTTTACTTTCTAAAAGTCTTGTAGAGCAGAGACAACGTCCCTACCTCTAAGCCAGGAGAAGGTCCAGGTTTAGGCCCTGCCTTTCTCAGAGGTATTTCATAACATGTTTAAACAGTTCGAGTAAAATAATTATAAAAGAAACACCAAACATAATTGCCATGTTTATTTCTTGTGCAAATTATATTAAAATTACTCCCATGGTTACATTTGAACATTATTTACCTTGCGTAATCTTAAACATTTAAAACATGAAAGAAAGTTTAAAACAAAAAATCAGAACTTGTGACTATCAAACTTGGATGTGATGATACAGACAGATGATATTCTAATAATTCAACCAATCAAATTTCTCATTATTAGTTGACAAATGTAGTAATAAAACAATTCCAAGATAAATGATCTTGAAACAATAATAGACTCATTTGCAAGTTTCATGGGAGGATGGGTCGTGTCTATAATTTAACAGTAACAAAATTTCATCTATTCAGTAATTGAAATTAGCAGTCCTGCTAATTCATTGCATATTCTGTGGCATGGCACCCTGAGTGATATCCAATAGCAAATCCTACAACTCACCATGAAGTGTGCCACAGACCATCTGTTACATTTCAGGATGGTTTCCTCCTGACTGCATTCTTCTAGACTCTAAGCTTAAGTTTATCAAATTATTCAATTCTATTTGGATTCACATTTGTTGGTCTTTTGCATTCCCTTTCTGATGTAGCAGTGACAAAAACATCACACCGACTCCATTCATACTAATTGTCATTATTTGGGAACAGTCAGATTTCCAGGAATGATGCAAAGCAAAGTCGGCAAAGACCAGGTTCCTCTCTCAGCTGCTTATTTTAGATGTAAAAATGTTGAAAATGCACCAAATAAAGTTAGATATATAAAGAAACATTTTTTTTTGCTCAAGGAGCATGTCCTAGACCCCTTTAGAAAAAAAAACTGCTGTGCCTTTGATATTACTCCTACATGTCCTCTTTAAAAATGCACATCCCTTGCATACTCGGGTAAAGGAGCTTGATTATACACGCATCGTAAGCTACAACCCATGCCCTACTGCTTTTTTTGGTGTAATTACTAGCCAATGCCCTAGTCACAGGCCATTTCTAAAAGTGTCAAGCTTTTTTTGTTTGGCAAGAAGGGCTTACTAATATCATTTCTGAAGAAGGGTCTAGGCCTGAAACATCAGCCTTCCTGCTCCTCTGATGCTGCTTGGCCTGCTGTGTTCATCCAGCTCTACACCTTGTATATCTTACTAAAGTCAACTTGTTTTTTGAAGCTGTTAGTCAGGTTTTGCTAGTTTTTCATTCGGATCTACGTTCTTCCAAGTATGATCTGAGAAGACACGTATGCATGCATGATATTTGATAGCTCATGCTGAATTCACAGTTTTATACACAAGACGAGACATTACAACTCACTGCATCACTGTGATGCTGGTTTCCATTAGTTACTTAGCAACAACGCCAATCTGGATTCCTTTGAAGTTGTATTGCATCAGTCAGGAAATAATGGTGGTATGAAACGCATGCTTGAAGGGGTGTTTTTGTTTCTTATGGCAGCAAGAGGTCAAGTTATGTCATTTGGCTGGGGTTACACTGCTCAATTCATGCTGGATAGCTGTAAATTCCAGATTGATTCTCTCACAAATTTGGCAGTGCTTGCAGCAAGGGACATGTTTCTGACTTTATTAGACAAGCCAAGCTTTGTAACAGCCTGTCGTGGTGAAACAAAAACAAATGCACTGTCTGCGTTGTCTCCTGTGTAAAGAAAATAGGAATTATTGTTCTGGAACTGGATGATTAGATCAAGATTGTACAGTCTTCTATCACTTGCTATTTGTTATTTTTCATCAGGTCCTGAGAGAAAAAAATGAGTCCACTTTTCCATGCCTTTGAATCTTATAAACTTAGCATTACACAATGAATATGCTTGGAGGCCTTAACATTGTGCAGTATTTGTGCTGTAGCATCCATGCAAACTATAACACAAAATTAAAAGGTTTTAATTGCTGCACACAATTATTTCAAAGCTGGGGCTAAATTCATTTTAGCAAGTGACATTCAGCTGTTTTTAGTGCATCTGATAGTTTTCATCAAAGGTTACTTCAGAATGCTATATAATTTGTTTGTGCATGTGGACAGAATATGAAGCATTCATGGGGTTTGAGCATTTGTGCTCATGGGCACTGCTCAGGTTGTTATGTGCATAGGAGTGGGAAAACATTGATCTTATTAACACACCCCAATATTAGAAGGTAAGAAAGAAGATAGATTTTTTCTTATTGGGTGCACTGAATTTAAATAAGTATGGATAATCAATGTTCTATTTGCTGTTGAAGCTATATTCTGTGAAAGTTGTGAAATAGGACAGCACGGTGGCTCAATGGTTAGCAATGCTGACTCACAGCATCAGGGACTTGCGTTTGATTCCAGCCTCGGGTGACTGCGTGGAGTTTGCACATTCTCCCCATGTCTGCGTGGGTTTCCTCCAGGTGGTCCAGTTTCCTTCCATAGTAAAAGATATGCCGGTTAGGTGGATTGGCCAGGGTAAATTGTCTTGTGGCTTCCAATGATGCGCAGGCCCGATGGATTAGCCACGGGCGATATAGGGTAAGAAGTTGAGTTTGGATGGGATGCTCTTTGGAGTGGTAGTGTGAACACGTTGGGCTGAATAGCCTGCTTCTACACTGTAGGGATTCTACAATGCTTTATGGATCAATTAGTTTCCTTTCATGTAGAGTGCTAAATTGGATTTACTAAATTTTTTTCTCTTCTTAACAGGTACATATGAAATAGCAGCAGGAGTAAAGCATCAAGTCTGCTCCACCATTCAATTAATCATTGTTGATATTCTATCTTAATTCCAGGTACTGAACTCCCCAGCCAGAGAAAACATTCAGCCTGCACCTGCCACATTATTCCCTGTAAAAAGTTTGTACGCTTCAGTTAGATCATCTTTCGCTCTTCTAAACTATAAAGAATGTTTGATGCATTAAGATATCTTCCTGTGTTTGATCACTGTAGTAATATGAGAGATCGTTCTTTACATCAATGTGTTTCAAAAGTGACATTATTTCCATTTGCTGCAATTATTTTACAATTTTTTTTCAGTCCAGTACAAGTCACATTTATCTCCTTCAGTTATAGTAAATGTATATATAGACACATACTCAATATGTGTAACCTTAGGAATTAAATTATGAGATAATTATAACAACTGCTTTATTCTTACATTTTTTTTACATAAAACATTGTTTGAATTGCTTAATATGATCCCAGAAAACTAGAAACTCATGTAATAAAACAAACTTAATATATTGTGTTTGCAGATAAGTGATCCCAACTAAAACTTGCAGTGAGGGCAAAATTTTTGTCTTGTTGAATGTCATGTGAAATTTCAGCACTATTTTTGGAACTGTTTATCAGCTCTTGTGTTTTCTATGTAAATAGATATCACTCAAGTCTAGCATTGACATTACTTATTTAGTGCTATCTTTAACTTAAGGAGCAAAGAAATTAAGACCATAAGACCATAAGACATAGGAGTGGAAGTAAGGCCATTCAGCCCATCGAGTCCACTCCGCCATTTAATCGTGGCTGATGGGCATTTCAACTCCACTTACCTGCACTCTCCCTGTAGCCCTTGATTCCTTGCGAGATCAAGAATTTATCAATCTCTGCCTTGAAGACATTCAACGTCCCAGCCTCCACTGCGCTCCGTGGCAGTGAATTCCACAGGCCCACCACTCTCTGGCTGAAGAAATGTCTCCTCATTTCCGTTCTAAATTGACCCCCTCTAATTCTAAGGCTTTGCCCACGGGTCCTAGTATCCCCACCTAACGGAAACAACTTCCCAGCGTCCACCCTTTCTAAGCCATGCATTATCTTGTAAGTTTCTATTAGATCTCCCCTCAACCTTTTCAACTCTAATGAATACAATCCCAGGATCCTCAGCCGTTCATCGTTCGTTAGGCCTACATTACATTTAGGCCTAAATTACATTTAGTTTTGAAGCTGTAATAATGTAAAGATGAAAAATTTTAGAATGAACGCATAATTTGCAAATCACTTTTTAAACAAATTTTAGCAAATAAGTTACAACCCTTGTAGAACAGTTGAAGACATGAATAGCATTCCAAAAACACACAATAATCAAAGGGGAAAAGGAGGACGGAAGAGAAATACAAAACTGTTGTGAGAGAAAAGGTACTTGTGAAATTATGGGGCTAAAGTCCAATAAGTCTTTTGGAACTGATGAGATGCATCTTAGCATATTTAAATAAGTAGCTACAGAGATAATATACATACTAGTACTAATCTTCAAGAAATCGTTAGAATCTGGAAAAGTCACCGAGGATTGGAAACTCTTAATGTAAAACCTTTACTTAGAAAGGGTAGGAGATATAAAACAGGTAGTTAAAGGCCAGTTATTTCAACAATGTTGGAGCCCATAATAAAGGATGTAGTGGCAAAGCATCTAGGAATACATAATACATAACGCAATCGCATTAGCATAGCTTCATAAGGGAAATCATGCATGACACTTTTATTAGAATTCTTTGTGGAGGAAACAAGCATGATAAATAAAGAGAAAGCATAATACATTCTAGTAATACATTTGGATTCTCAGAAGGTGATTGTTAAGGTGTCACATGCTAGGCTACTTAAAGTAAGAGCCCATTAGATTGAAATCAATGTATTATCATGAATATGAGGTTGGCTTATCAGTAGAAGACTGAGAGGTGGAACAAGAGGCACATTTACAGGATGGCAATTTTTAACAAGTGGAGGGCCACAGGGATGAGTGCTGGAGCTGCAATTATTTACAATATATATCAATAACTTGGATGAAGAAAGTGAATTCACTGTAGCCACGATAACAGATGACACAAAAATGGGATGGAAAGGCAAGTGGTGAGGATTACACATGAGTCTGCAGAAAGAGAGATGAGTTAAGCAAGTAGGAAAAACTTGCTAAATGGAATATAAATTGGGAACATTTGAATTATATACTTTTGCAGGCAGAATAGTATGGCTGAATATTATTCAAATAAAGAGGGATTTTGGAGTCTGTGTGCATAAATCATAAAAAAAAGCACCCTAGTTCAGCAGATAATAGGGAAGGCAAATAATATGCTGGCCTTCATTTTAAAGGGAGTGGTGTACAAGTATGGGGAAGTGTTGCTATAACTATACAGCACTAGTTACACCACATTTAACATACTGTGAACTGTTTTCAGTCTCCTTATCTGATGTAAGATATATTGGCATTGGAGACAGTCCAGAGAAGGTTCACTAGATTTATCCTGGGCATAGAGAGCTTTTCGTATAAGGAGAGGTTGAGTAGGCACGCATTGGAGTTTAGGAGAATGAGTGATAATCTTGTTGAAACATATAAAATTCTTTAGAGAGTTGGCAGGGTAGATGCTGAAAGATTGTTTTCCCTGGTGGGACAGCCTAGAACCAGATGGCATAGTAAGGGGTCGCTCAGATACGACAGACAGGTGGAGGAATTTTCACCCTAAGAGGTCATGAATCTGTAAAATTCTTTACGACAGAGCACTGCAAAGATTGGATTGTTAAGCATATTCAAGGGTGAGATTGAATTTTAATCAGCAAAGTAATTAAAAGTTATGGGAAAAGGTGGGAAAGCAGGGTTGTAATCATCAGATCAGCCATGATGTAATTGAATGGTGGAGCATAAACATTTGTATGCCTTATGGTCTTATGCGATAACTTGTGCTTGGTGGGATCCCATAAATTTAAACCTGCTTGTTAAATACTAATTTCAGAAGAGTAGTATAAGTATCAGTTATTTAGGTTACTATGAATTTTTAATTCATAATCTAAAAGTAAGAACAATTATTCAAGCTTTTCAACCAGTCATTGGATTTTGAACTAAATAGAAAGGTATTAAAAGAATCCATATCAATGTTGGTAAACTAAATTCTGGGTCCACTATGAGCGTACATTCAATCCATTCTGGAACTTATCATTCCTCTTCTTTATTCATTCCTCACCAGAGCACTTCCTCAGCACGGCAATGAAGTGTCAGTGTACATCATCTGCTTACTTCCTGGAATGAGTCTTGAAGACACAACTGACTCAGTGGTGATTGCTACCTTTCATCCAGAACTGAGAAAAGTTTTGAAATCAAGTTTTTCCTCTCTGCTTCAGGAACTAAAATGAATAACAGCAAGCAAAGTAGCTTGTTCCCACACATTGCAGTAAATGAGCCAATAAACAATTGCGTATAGTTAATAGTAAAGATAATTATATTTAAATTTCAATGTCTTCAATTGAATTTCAGACATTTGATAACATGGTCAAAGAATTGCATGAATGGGAGTATGGGTTTTCTTGTGATAAAATAGGTAATCTGGAGTGTTACTTTGAGTAACTTGCTTTATTCTCATATTTCAGTCAGCTTGAGGGAGATGGATATCCAAACAGACAATTAATCAGGGAACCAATCCAATGTGTTGCACACACAGACTAGGAATCTACAGATAACAAGGTGTAGAGCTGGATGAACTCAGCAGGCCAAGCAGCATCAGAGGAGCAGGAAGGCCTAGACCCTTCTTCAGAAATGGGGGAGAGGAAGGGGGTTCTGAAGTAAATAGGGAGACAGCGGGAGGTGGATAGAAGATGGATACAGGAGAAGATAGGTGGAGAGGAGATAGACAGGTCAAAGAGGCAGGGATGGAGCCAGTAAAGGTGAATGTAGGTGGGGAGGTAGGGAGGAGATAGGTCAGTCTAGGGAGGACGGACAGGTCAAGGGGGCGGGATGAGGTTAGCAGTTGGGAGATGGGGGTGGGGCTTGAGGTGGGAGGAGGGGATAGGTGGGAGGAAGGACAGGTTAGGGAGGCGGGGATGAGCTGGGCTGGTTTTGGGATGTGGTAGGGGGAGGGGAGATTTTGAAGCTTGTGAAGTCCACATTGATACCACTGGGCTGCAGGGAAACCCCTTTCCCTCCCCCATTTCTGAAGAAGTGTCTAGGCCTGAAACGTCAGCCTTCCTGCTCCTCTGATGCTGCTTGGCCTGCTGTGTTCATCCAGCTCTACACCTTGTTATCTCAGATTCTCCAGCATCTGCAGTTCCTACTATCTCTGGGAATCTACAGTTCAGCAATTCAAAAAGTGATAATGGTATTGCAGAATTGGTTCTCAGAAGACTTCCTATTCTCAGCACTAATTGTTTTCCAGATTTTTTGAATATATCTTGTTGCCATGTTAACATTGGGAGGATGTAACTACAATGCCAATAGCTCCATGTATGTTGGCATGGAAAGGAGTTTGTTCTACTCTAATGAACCTCACTGAATGTTTACACTTATCAAAAGCTTATTTGTAATATTACTGTAACTTGACATTTTTCATACTGAAGAATGACTATACAAAAATTAAAACAATTACAGTTTCCACATTAAATTTCAGCATGCTTCAAGTTATAATTGAAGTTGCTTTAAATATTGATTTAATTTTTATCAACATTATTAAATATTTATTTTAAAAATTGAAATTAATATTTACTTAAGTCAATATTATCATAGCTGTATGGAGTTTTCATTTAATCATTGGCACATCATGGTGGAATGAGAACAGGAAATACAGAAGAAGTCACATCTGTTGATTTTGCCTTGAGGGATATAATTAGGAACATACTCTTCAATTTCATGTCAGCCTGACCTCATCCTTTTGATAGATCTCTGTCTTAATACATTGATAAAAAGATTGATGCTAGCATTTTAATATGAGTAGTGCCAAAACAGTTGACTTGGGGAGGATCAATATCTTCATCTCTTTCTTCAACAGCAAAAACAATTTATTGGGAATGTGTTAATTTTGAGATCAAAGGCAGATCACCTTGTGGAACACCAATTTTCTGTCCAGAGGAATAACCTCACCTCCAGTTGTTTGCTATTTCAATAAACCATCGTCCGCCCACATTAACGTTCCTAACCTGGGCCTGATACAGTGTTCTAACAAAACTCAACACAAGCTGGAGGAATAACATCTCATCTTTCTGACCAGGCATTATACAGCAGCTACGATGCAACATTAAGTTTAGCAATTTCAGAGCATGATCTCTGTCGTCCATTTTGATTGCAAGTACCTCTCACCCCAACTCCTGCACCTCACAAATTATTCACATCTTATTTGTCTGTTAGCCTTGCTCTCATAGTGCAGTCACATTTTTTCCTTTCCACAGCTACCATTTACACCTATTTTAAATCTCAATCACTCTCTTACCATCATTAGCACTCCCTTTGTCTTTTGCTCTGTGTACTTTCATCATTTGTTCCACTTGCTCATCCTCCCCATGTGTCAACAGCTTTAAACAATTCCAGCCTCATTCAGTTCTGAAAAAGAGTCATTTTGAAGTCAATACATTGAATTTCTTTCTTCACTGACGATACTGGTTCTTTAAATGTAGCCATCACCCTCTGACATCATGGGAGCAGACATACAGGGAATAATGTTTTCCTTGATTTGCTAGAGGGAAGTGGGCATTGATGGCTGGTCCAGTATTCGTTACCCATCCTTATTGCCCTTGAGAAGTTGGTGGTGAGCTGCCTTCTTGATCATCAGGGAAAGAATCCTAGGATTTTCACCCAGTGATAGTGAAGATACGGTGATATATCTTCAAGTCACGATGGTGACTGGCTTGGAGGGGATGATGCCAAAGACAATCTGGCAGCCATTTGTCTAGATAAAAGGCTGCAGTTGGTAAGGTGAAAAATCTGACAGATTTTGGACTCTGTAGTAATGACAGGCAACATCCTTAACAGGAAAGGATGGGAGAAAAGAAGGACAAAAAGACAACAGAAGCCAAACATCAACAGCTGAAGTTGTAGCTACATGGAGATGACTGAGACCCTTACCAGCACGAGGCTATAACTCTCCAGGTAGATGGTCGCAGACATCTTTTCTGTCATACATAAAGAGCAGAACCCTAAAGTGCTATGAACATTTTATCTTGTAATTCTGAAACTTGTTTTTTAAAAGAGAGTTGATTCAAGTAAAAATGTAAATTAGGCATCTGTCTGGAGAGACAGACTCATGGAATGTCATGGTGAAGGTGTAAAGAAACTTCAACCTTCAAATGGGGAAGAGCAAAATCAAAACAGACAGAATTGTGAGTTCTTGTGACCACAAAGAAAATGGGGGGGGGGGGGACGTTGATGACCCTCTGCTCAACAGATAGGCAGCCCTGTGGATTATATCAGAGGCTGCAGACACATTTTGTGTCTCTCTCTTTAAAAAAATACAAAATGAGAGGGGAGTGTGAAGCGGGACCTGGGTGTCCTTGTGCACCAGTCACTGAAGGTAAGCAGAGATAACATGATGTAGAGCTGGATGAACACAGCAGGCCAAGCAGCATCAGAGGAGCAGGAAAGCTGACGTTTTGGGTTGAGATCCTTCTTCAGAAAATCATTGATGCTGCTTGGCCTGCTGTGTT
Organism: Ginglymostoma cirratum; assembly: GCA_024137785.1. Taxonomy (NCBI): domain Eukaryota; kingdom Metazoa; phylum Chordata; class Chondrichthyes; order Orectolobiformes; family Ginglymostomatidae; genus Ginglymostoma; species Ginglymostoma cirratum. The sequence goes on from JAHRHZ010000087.1 coordinate 18,098,135, forward strand.
CATCCAGCTCTACACAGTGTTATCTCAGATTCTCCGGAATCGGCAGTTCCTACTATCACTGAAGGTAAGCATGCAGGTGCAGCAGACGGTAAAGAAGGCAAATGGTATGTTGGCCTTCATTGTGAGAGGTTTTGAGTACAGGAGCAGGGATGTTTTGCTGCAGCTGTAGAAGGCCTTGGTGAGACCACGCCTGGAATTTTGTGTGCAGTTTTGCTCTCCTTTTCTGAGGAAGGATGCTCTTGCTCTCGAGGCAGTGCAGCAAAGGTTTACCAGGCTGATTCTGGGTCTGATGTATGAGGAAAGATTGATTAGGCTGGGATTGTTTTTGCTAGAGCTTAGGTGAATGAGGGGGGCTATCATAGAGACTTATAAAATTCTAACAGGACTGGACAGGGTAGATGCAGAGAGGATACTCCTGATGGTGGGTGTGTCCAGAACCAGGGGGCACAGTATGAGGATTTGGGGTAGACGATTTAAGACAGAGATAAGGAGATATTTCTTTACCCAAAGAGTGGTGACCCTGTGGAATTCATTACCACAGGAAGTAGTCAATGCCAAAACATTGAATGTATTCAAGGGGCAACTAGATATAGCACTTGAGGAAAATGGGGTCAAAGGTTATGGGGAGAAAGCAGGATTAAACTATTGAGTTGGTTGATCAGCCATGATCATGCAGGATAGACGGGCCCCCGAATAGCCTCTTCCTGCTCCTATCTTGTATGTTTCTATTAAAAAACCAGTTCCAAGTCTACTGGAGTGTGCCTGTGGGACAGAGATTCCTGTGTATCTCAGTGGGCTAAGATACCCATGTGGTCCAAATTTTTAGTATTAGTGTGTTGTGTAAGTCACACTTGAAGAACTATCCCCTCACATTTCGTGTTATAGGTCAGCTAGCAGGCAAGTCAGACCAAAGAAATTAGAATAACAAAAGGTCTTTCTCTCTCTCTCTTTCCCCCTGATTGCTAGACTTTGGTCATGGTTGAAAGGAATTAGAGCAACAAAATCTCAGTCAGCCTGAAAACTACCAACAATAACTTTCAATGCAACAGCCACAACATTCAACAGTCCACTCTTTGCAAACAATTCAGAGACTGACCCATATCCATAAAGTGTTTTATTTTAAAAGTTTGTTTATTTTGTACTATATTTTAATTACTAATCTTGTGTGTATATGTGGGGCTGGATGAACACAGCAGGTCAAGCAGCATCATAGGACCTGCTGTGTTCATCCAGCCCCATGCTTGTTATCTCGGATTCTCCAGCATCTGCAGTACCTTTTATCTTTGTGTGTATATGTGTTGTGTTACAAATTCTTTCTTTGCCAGAACTGGACAGCACATAAATTTAATAACAGACACGGCATCCTTGGTAGACAGGAAAATGGGCTTAACCTTGATCGACAGATTCCCACAGATACTGGACATCATTGAATTTACACATGTTCCTAGGAGCCGACCATTGAGATCGATCAATGAGAAAAGTATCCACTACCTCAACGTCCAACTGGTCTGTGACTACAACAAGATCTTCCCCTATGCTTTCATTTATGTTCATGGCTGTTGCCCTGATTCCATCATTCTTCATTAATCCACACTGCCTCAGATCTTCCCTCCAATCCTCAAGGTGCTGAATTTGATCCCACGGTACAAGGAAGATCTGTACTGGAAGCAGCTTACTGACCCCAAATAAACACGTCAGGGGTGGAATTCAACAGGCTGATTCAACTTTATCAGTGAATAATGGATTAAATTGTTAAGGATACTGATTGGGAACCAGTCAAGCTGCTTGGTCTGGATGGTGGTTTAGGATGGTGTTTCCAGGCAAATAGAAAGTATGCCATCACAATCTAGATCTATGCCTTATATACAGTGGACAGGCTTTGGGGACACAGAATGTGAGTTACTCACCTCAGAATTCCTAGTTTCTGATCTGTTTTATAATATGACTGAAAGTATAGGGTTAGATTCTCTGTTCTTGGAGATGCTCATTGTCTGGAACCTGTACCATCACTTGCCACTTATCACCTTAAACCTGGATGTTGTTCAGCAGTTGCTGTGTATGGACGCAGGCTGCTTCAGTACCAGAGAAGTTGCAAATGGTGAAAAACATTGTTCAAATATCAGTGAATATTCCACTTCAGAACATATGATGGAGGCATGGTCATTGATGAAGCAGTTAAAGGTAGTAAGGCCTAGGACATAACCCTAAGGAATTGCCCTCATGAGGCACAATGATAGGCTCCCTATCCTGGACCAGGAAGCCTGGGTTCAAGTCCTACCTGCTACAGAGATGTGTAATAATATCTCTGAACCGGTTGATCAGAAAAGTAGGTTAAATGAAAGTAGGCTCTTCTGAAGCAATAACTGGGACTGAGGTGAATGAATTCCGGCAACCACAACCATCTTCCTTTGTGCAAGATATGACTCCAAACAGTGAAGAGTGTTTGCCCCAGTCATGATTCACTCCAACTTTGTTAGAGCTCCTTAATACCACACTCAATTAAATACTGTCTTAATATCAAGATCAGTTACTCTGTCCTCAACTCTTGGGTATTTCAAATTCGCCATCGCCCTTTCTGTACCCATACTCCCTTAATGCCACATGTTCCTCTCACGCCCTTGCATGTCTCCCATGCTCCTCGCAATTCCCATATCTCTTCTACAGCCCCGACCCAGAATCCATAAAATGGAACGAATTAAAGAACAATTTTTTACTGACCTCTCACTCTAATGCACTTCAAACAGAAAATAACTCATTCATAAAATCCATTTGAAAATACTTAATTACCCTTGAGTGGTGAAAATGTCATAAAAACAAACATCCATTTCACTTACCATATCAAAAACAGTTAATTATTTAATGACCTCTTAACACTTATTCAAAATGCCTACGCAAACTTGTACCAAAGTAAATGATTCATCAGCTGTTAAAATGTACTCATGAAAGAAAAGAACAGAGTGCACTTATGGTATTCGTAATGGTCTCTGCTATAATGAGTGTCCTACAAAGTCTGAACAATGGAGTCTATTGAAACTGAAAAGGCTAATGGCCTTTTTTCCCTAACCTGTACCAGATGGTCTGTCATTCAAAACAGTCCAAAGTAGGGAGGGGTATATTTTTTCCCCACAAATGAAAATTATTAACATTTTTTTCTCCATTTTACCAAGATTTTGGGCATTTAAATTCCTTACATTACTGTATTAGTGATTCTAATGACGGCACTAAAAACACATCTAAATTGTGATACATCATCTAACTATTGAAACTGATCCTCGTATTTATTACAAAGTCTGTCAATACAAGAATTCCAGAAGCAGTACTTGGACTGGCCCATGGTGGACATTTGTTCTGACAGACTGTGAACTGTGCTTGCTCACTGAAGAGACCCACCTCTGAAATGGATGGTAATACTACATGTAGGTGGGCTAACCACATCATATCCCCCTGCTAGGAAATAATAATAAACATAGTAAAGACTCATCATCGTCATCTGCTACACACATGAAAAGCAACCCCTAATATTGGAGCAAAAGATTCAGTGTGTTAACTCCTTCAGATATACCATTTCCTAATTATATTACATTATACAGACTCTTAAACTAATCTCGTTTTGATGTGTACAGAGTTACTTCCTTGTATTGAACTGTCAATTATCACTTAATAAAACTGCGTTCATCATGCATTCTATTTTGATTTTAGAAAGTTGACATATGTGAACTAACTGTGCTGTCTGTGTTGTTAAATCATTTTTTTGTATAATTGTTACAGTTTTATACACAATTGTCCAAATACACTATGGGACGTCTGTTTAGCATGGAGGCCATCACAACATCTGTCTGAACTGATAATTGGTAATGAAAATAAAGCTATCAATAGGCCCACTAACAACTGGCTTTACATATATTATGTGCAGTCATTACAATGCTGCTTGACCACCTATGTTGATATCCACCATCATCTTTGAATTTAGCATCAGTTTTTTTTTATGGTCAGATGCCCTTCCTGTTGCTAACCCTTCCCTAATTGGGATGAGGGCTGTCACTAATTCATGCTGACTTGCCTACAACTGTGTTTGGCTTCTTCCATGTCTGACAAAGTCCTGGAATGGAACTCAACCCCAGAGCATTCTGGCTCAGAGACAGGATTACTACTGACATCTACAAGCCCTGTTCAAAAAATTGAAAGAGCCCTCTGAATTCCAGAGAATTGAAAGGATGTAATAAATTAGGGAGACTAGAGGCTAAATTGTCCAATGATAGTTAGAAAACACTGAGGTTAGCTTTAATAGTTAATGAGCCTCTTGATGGCTTAGTGTTTCAATTGTTTCCACACCTTCTTTGCAATATAAACTTCAAAGCGAACTTTGAATGAGGTGAGCAAATATCTGTGAGAGATAGGGACAATAATTTCAGCGGACAAGTCACTGTCTGAACCTTATTGTAAATGAAGAAAGGACATTAAAGCAAAATATAACTTTAAGAGCTCAGATATTGAAAATTAATTAACAAATAGGGTTGAATTGGTTTGGAGATTCTGATCTCCATTTAACCCTGATGTATGGATGCTGAAAGGGACCCAGGGGAAAATCCTGTCATTGTGATACCCAGGAAGGACTTTATGTCATTACTAGAGATTGCAGACCACATTCCTGAAGGATAGTGAACTCACTGGAAACAACCTGTAGAATGCAGTGTTTTGTGGACGATTGCACTTTAACAGCGCCACAGCAAAATATCTGATGAGGAGTCGCCAGACTTGAAACATTAACTCTGCTTTCTCCTAGTAAATGTTCCAGTCCTGCTGAATTTCACCAGCAATTTCTGTTTCTGTTCCAAAACAGAAATTATTACGTGTGGAACTAGAGACTCCCCACCAGAACGTGGGCCCAACGTGTCATATTGTCATAGATTCATAGAGTTGTACTGCACGGAAACAGTCTCTTCGGTCTAACTCGTCCATGCTGACCACATATCCTAAATTAATCTAGTCCCATTTGCCAGCATTTGGCCCATATCCCTCTAAACCCTTCCTTTTCATACACCCATCCAGATGCCTTTTAAATGTTGTAATTGTACCAGCTTCCACCACTCACTCTGGCAGTTCATTCCATCCAGGGACCACCCTCTGCATGAAAAGGTTGCCCCTAGGCCCCTTTTAAATCTTTCCCCTCTCACCTTAAACCTATGCCCTCTAGTTTTGGATTCCCCTACCCTGGGGAAAAGACCTTGTCTATTTACCCTATCCATGCCCCTCATGATTTTATAAACCACTACAAGGTCACACCTCAGCCTCTGATGCTCCAGAGAGAATAGTCCCAGCCTATTCTTCCTCTCCCTATAGCTCAAACCGTCCAACCCCGGCAACATCCTTGTAAATGTTTTCTGAACCCTTTCAAGTTTAACAATGTTTTTCCGATAGTAGGGAGACCAGAGCTGAATGCAGTATTCCAAAAGTGGCCTAACCGATGTCCTGTGCAGCAGCAACATGACCTCCCAACTCCTTTACTCAATGCACTGACCAATAAAGGCAAGTGTGCCAAATGACTTCCTCACTACCCTGTCTACTTGGGACTCCAAAGGATGGTGGTGAAGGGTTGCTTTTTGGACTGGAGGCCAGTGACCAGTGGTGTGCCGCAGGGATTAGTGCTGGGTTCACTGTTTTTTGTGATTTATATAAATGATTTGGATGTGAATGTAGGAGTTATGGTTAATAAATTTGCAGATGACACCAAAAATGATGGTGTAATGGACAGTGAAGAAGATTACCTCAGAGTACCTTGATCAGATGGACCAAGCAGTGGCAGATGGAGTTTAATCTGGTAAATGTGAGGTGTTACATTTTGATAAGGCAAATCTGGGCAGGACTTTTCAATCAATGGTAAGGTCCTAGGGAGTATTGTTGAGCAAAGGGACCTTGGAGTGCAGGTTCATATTCCTTGAAAGTGAAATCCCAGGTAGACAGGATGGTGAAGGAGGCATTTGGTATGCTTACATTTATTGGTCAGTGCATTGAATATAGGAGTTGGGAGGTCATGTTGTGGCTATACAGAACAATGGTTAAGCCACTTTTGCAATATTGTGTAGAGGCACTAAATATAGGCAATTCAGGAAATAAATCAATAAACAGTAAAATCTGACCGATAAGTTGAATTCCAGTGTCTGGGAGAGAAGGAGGATACAAGAAGGCTTATGACACCTTTAGTCAGAAGAACCTGCAGAAAGAGAAACTTGGATCAACTTTCCAGAAGATGTTGGAAGTTGAGACTTCGCGAGGAGAGCCTCGCACCAGGCCTGATCAACCTGAGCACAGACATGTAATATCGCAAACTAAACTGTTCTCCAATGTGTCTTTATTTTGTAAATATATTTTAATAAGTTGCTTTTAGTGCAATAAAGGATTGTGATTATTCAAATGGTCATTTGTGTCTCAGAGTTGTTACTCAAATCACTGGCAAACAAATGGATGTGCTTCCGGACACAGGCCAACACCATAGTCATTCATGTTAAACCTGGTGTTCCATTACTCCCTTGTAAATCATGGACAACAATGTGCTCAAATTATTATAATTATTTTGATTACATTTATTATGTCGCAAATGAAATTAACAACTTCTTGTATCCATAGAACACATATAACCAAACAAAGCAACAGACATTTCAAAAGCTAACGTATTTACATGTGAACTTGCAGATATAAAAACAGGAGCAGGAGTAGGCCATTTGGCCATGGCCTTTAGGACCAATTTTACATTGTGTAAAATGAGTACCTGATTCCATAGTCTAAGCTTATATATAAAAATGTCAGTTAGTAATTGTTGCATTTTAACAGTCCAATTCAGACTGCAGAGAGAAGATAATAGTGCACAACAGAATGCGAAAAATCTATTCTAACAAATTTTAAATGATTGCTGCAATCCAAATTCTGTCCTTCAATGTTAGGCTCCTCAGTACTTCACTGTTATCATTCTTGAAAATACAATGTCTTTTCTGTTCCACCACTGCTTATTACCATGATAAAGCACTCAGACACAGAAAAATGGGTCCCATCAGTTGCATATTGACTTGTATTAAACTACTTTACTAAGTGAGGATTGTTGGAGAAAATATACACTTTGTTTTTGTGGTAATTGCGCCAATTGTGAACATCACCAAAACCATCCTTTGAAAACTTATTGGTGGAAAATTTGCAGCAGTAAAAGTTCTAGGCTCAATTCTATTTGACAATTCGCTCATCACTTCTTTAAGGTCACAGAACTAAAATAAACAATGTTTTACCTTGGCTTTATTTCTTCCCCCAGTACTGTTCTATGGCATGAAAATATTTTAGTACATCCTAGAAAAACTCATGCATTAAGACTGTAGCAATAGTTTTAAATTTATGTTAGAGTTTTAATGGCATTAGTTGAGGCTTTTCTTGTAACAGGGCTTTCCATAATTATAGTTGCTAAAATAACAACTTCCATTTACTTAAAATCTTTAATAAAATATCTGAAGGCACTTCACAGGAGTGTTAAAGGAAATTTGATATCGAATTGTGTAAGTTTTGGAACATTTCTCTGTTTGTTGATGCGTCCTGACTTACTCGGTATTCCCAGCACATACTGTTTAAATTCCACGCAAGGTGATGTTAGGGTGGATGGCCACAATCTTAGGAGGCAGATTTTAAGAAGAGTCTTGAAAGTGGAAAAAGAGGCAGAGACATAGAGAGATTTCAAAGGGAATTTCAGAACTTACGATCTAGGCAGTGAAGGCATAGCCACCAATGATAACGATTATAACTGGAAATGCTCAAGGCCAGAATTAGTTGAGCACAGATTTCTCAGATAGTTGTAGGAATAAAAGAAATTTCAGAGATGGGAGAGGCAAGTCTGCTCATTGCATATGCCTGAGATTTAATTTCTTTGAAGTCATTAGAAAGAAAAATTGTGTAATGGATGAGTAATTTATTACTGCCCAATTCATGCTCTCATTGTAGGTAAAAGGTTAATAATTATAATTATAACCCTGTGTCTTAAGGTGGGATTTTCTAGTCCTTTAGATGGTGACAAAAGTGGTCAACGGGTGAATATAGTCAGATGAGAGGCAAAGAAACAGATTCACCCCAATAAGATAAACATTAAGGATTAAAATCCCATTTCAGATGCTGCGTTGAGTATGTTGCCAACTGGTGTTCAGAGGTCTGTCTGCTTGTATTTGCACCTTATTAATACCACAACTCACTGGAATTACCTTTACCTTCCCAATTCATTTCTACCCAATCACGGAGCTCAATGCTTCTGAAACCCAATGGTAAAAACAGGCTAGTACCTGGCAAGTTTTATGTCTTGATCCATTTCTTCAAGATAAGTACTCGCTACTTTGTTTGTTAAGTGATAAGAAAGTGAATGATACTTATGGTCACTTGTACAGTCACCTCTATTAATATAGCTGATGTATCCAAGGAAGCCAGTCTCACTGGGTCCTCTCCAAGCCAACTTGGCATGGCAAATGTGGGGTTGTTGATGATGCAGAACTGTGCAAGTGGGAAGGAAGGAGTGACATGAACCAGCACAAAAACAGTGAAGGGAGGAAAGATAAATTGAGCAATGAAGTGCTGTAGTCAGAATTTGTATGTGTGTGTGTGTGTGCGTGCACACGCCTGTGCCTGTGTCTATGTGAGTGGGCATGTGTGTGTCAAATGTTGTGTTCCATTCAGCTGAGTGTGGGTTGGTGTCAGGGAGATCTGTTATAGTCAATCTGGGGATTTTTTGCTTTTGTCAGATCAGTCCAGGGACCAGGAGCTAAGGCTCGTTTTCCACTGTGTTTTCCTATTGTTGGTGGACATTTGATCCAGAGAACTTTGAACTCCAGTCAATTCAGTGGGAGGCTAGAGTGAAGGGGTATGCTGTGCTGGGCCCTAGTGTGCGGAGATGTTGTTGGTTTGCAGTTGGGGTGCTGTAGCATGTATCTGTGGGAATAAGGCTCACTAAAGTGTGAGGTACATTCTGTCAATCTGTGCATGCTGGTGAAGAGGAGGGAAAGATCACACAGATAAGGAGCATGTAATCTTGTAGGGAGGTGTTAAAGATCACGAGGGTGCAGGCTGCTTCATTTGAGGGCAGAGTAAGGCTCATAAGTGACATTCATTGATGTTGAGGGGCCTTGGGGAAGGTTGGTGACCTCAATGGTGACACACAAAGGAGTGGAGGCTGGAGGGTTTAAAAGTGGTGAACTGGTGGGACATGAACAGAATAGGGGGACTTGTTGAGTCATGGGGTAGTATGCAAATTGACAAAGGAGTGGAGGCTGGAGGGTTTAAAAGTGGTGAACTGGTGGGACATGAACAGAATAGGGGGATTTGTTGAGTCATGGGGTAGTATGCAAATTGACAAATGAACAACCACATTGAAAGAGTATCAAAGTTACTATTCTATTGAAGTAGAAATGGCTATAGCCAAAGTGAGAGAAATTTTAATTTAAAAAAAAATCATTCATGGAATGAGGGTGTTGCTGATTAGGTCAGCATTTATTTAGTTGCCCAGAAGGCAGTTAAGAGTCAACCATTTTGGCTTGGGTCTGGAGTCACATAAGACCATAAGACATAGGAGTGGAAGTAAGGCCATTTGGCCCATCGAGTCCACTCCGCCATTTAATCATGGCTGATGGGCATTTCAACTCCACTTACCCGCACTCTCCCCGTAGCCCTTGATTCCTTGCGAGATCAAGAATTTATCAATCTCTGCCTTGAAGACATTTAACGTCCCGGCCTTCACTGCGCTCCATGGCAATGAATTCCACAGGCCCACCACTCTCTGGCTGAAGAAATGTCTCCTCATTTCTGTTCTAAATTGATCCCCTCTAATTCTATGGCTGTGCCCATAGGTCCTAGTCTCCCCGCCTAACGGAAACAACTTCCCAGCGTCCACCCTTTCTAAGCCATGCATTATCTTGGAAGTTTCTATTAGATCTATTAGATCTATTGGGCAGCACGGTGGCTCAGTGGTTAGCACTGCTGCCTCACAGCGCCAGGGACCCAGGTTTGATTCCAGCCTCGGGTGTCTGTCTGTATGGAGTTTGCACATTCTCCCCATGTCTGCGTGGGTTTCCTCTGGGTGCTCCGGTTTCCTCCCACAGTCCAAAGATGTGCAGGTTAGGTGGATTGGCCATGCTAAATTGCCCGTAGTGTTCAGGGAGGTGTGGGTTAGGTGGGTTGTTGAGGGGGTGGGTCTGGGTGGGATGCTCTGAGGTTCGGTGTGGACTTGTTGGGCCGAAGGGCCTGTTTCCACACTGTAGGGATTCTAAATAAATCTCCCCTCAACCTCCTAAACTCTATTGAATACAATCCCAGGATCCTCAGCCGTTCATCAAATGTTAGGCCTACCATTCCCGTGATCATCTGTGTGAATCTCCGCTGGACACGCTCCAGTGCCAGTATGTCCTTCCTGAAGTGTGGGGCCCAACATTGGACACAGTATTCTAAATGGGGCCTAACTAGAGCTTTATAAAGTCTCAGAAGCACATCGCTGCTTTTATATTCCAACCCTCTTGAGATAAATGACAACATTCCATTCGCTTTCTTAATCACGGACTCAACCTGTAAGTTAACCTTTAGTGAATCCTGGACTAGCACTCCCAGATCCCTTTGTACTTCGGCTTTATGAATTTTCTCACCGTTCAGAAAATAGTCCATGCCTGTATTCTTTTTTCCAAAGTGCAAGACCTCACATTTGCTCACGTTGAATTTCATCAGCCATTTCCTGGACCACTCTCCTAAACTGTCTAAATCATTCTGCAGCCTCCCCACCTCCTCCGTACTACCTGCCTGTCTTTGAGAAGAAAGCGCACCTAACGTGAGTTGAGGTGCTTCAACACCCCCTCACCTTGCCTTTGATGTTGAGCACCCATGGTTGGGGATTGGAGGCAGGGAGTGCAGGTCTCAGTGCATATCCACAGTGTGTTCTGTTGGGTCTGGAGATCCATTGGAGAGAGCCAAGCACTGACTGTGCTGTCTGATACATCATTGTACACAGAAGGTAGATGGATTCCTTCAGCTTTTACTCCAGTCTAGTGAGACTTAGCCTTAATCCCTGTCTGCCTCTGCAGGTTGAGCATATTGTTTATGGCCAAGAACAGGGGCTTGCCTTATGCATGGAGTTGAACCGGTGCATGGTTTCAGTAGTTCTCTGTCAGAAACCCCTGGCGTTTCTTCCTTCGCCAGCCCCCAAATGAGGCAACCTGCCCCCTTGTGATCCTTAATGTCTCAGCAGATTGTGTACAGGAGCCTAATCTAACTGGAGTATCCACTGAGGTGACACCCTCTGTGCTGGTGGAGGGTGCAGGTGAACAGACTGTGACTTCTTCAAACTGGGTGAGGGCATAGAGATCAGGAAGTTTTCTGCTGAGTATTTTATGCATCAGTTTGACTTGCAATGAGAAAATGAGAAGGACTGAGAGTGACGGGGATGCATTCACGTGTACTTGATCAGGATGCACAGCCCTGTCTGTTGGCAATCTTTCTCTAGTAAGTGAGTAGGAAGCAAGGTGCCTGAAAAACATGGGAAGATTGATATCATGAGGTAGGTGCCAGCCTTTCACTGCATAACATGCACGCTACCGTGAATTCAGCATACTCTTGTGACATGGCCATGCAGTAGCAGCTAGACTGAGTCCTAGGAGTGTGAGGTTGCAGACAGATGTTGGTACTTATCTTGTGTAGCTTCCTTTTTCTGCACTGGGGTAACACAATAAGATATAGGAGCAGAAATAGGCCGCTCAGTCCATCGGCACCCTGTCTTTTTGTGACAGAATGGGAGAACTTCTTTCACCATCAGCAGAAAGAAGTCCTCAATTCAAGATGGCCTGGAGTAGAATGCCTAATCAGATTCCATGAAGCAGGGAGTCACATTCTGGTACGTTGTAGCTATTTCAGGGGTGCGAGGAGCGGGAGCGATGACTATAGGCCATTGTTGAGCTTGAAGGAGTGCTCAGCTTTCTTTTAAGTATGTCATCCAAAAGATGCTGGCGGGGGACAGAATCTCTGCCCACCAAAAGTGATAAGCTATTTAAATCACTTGATTGTGAAACGAGCTGGAAAGCGGACGATCACTCCAGAAAGCCCACTGTAGACCAGAGCAGACATAGCGGCATCTAAGACACCCACCAGCATACTTAACTGCAAAACGGAAAATCTCAGTTCACATTGTTTCAATGGGTTTATAGTAGAAAATGTTACAGTGGGCTAAAGAGAAGGATCAAGTCTATGTGCATATTCTTTAAGACAGTGGTTAGATTTTTTGGAGTTTAGCAAAATTGAGATTTTGCTGGTATACACTCTTCTTTTTTCAAATATTGAGCTAGTGTTGGTTTATCATTGGAATGATTCTGCCATGATGCAGACTGAGGAACAGGAATGAAAGGTCAATGTCGTGAATACTATGAAACCTTTCTCGTTATTTTGTGTTTGCATCATGGCCACGTGCTATTCAAGTGACAAAAGGCAGAAAATTATAGACCTGTTAGCCTATCATCAGTTGCAGGAAAAATCTAGAATCATTTATCATGGATGTGGAATATGGCATTTAGAAAGTCAAGATATATTTGAGCAGAGTCAACAGAATTTTATGGAAAGTAAATTGTGCTCTACAGATCTATTGGAGTGTTTGAGGATGTAAATAGCAGGGCAGTTAAAAGGGAATAACTCAAGGAATATACTTTGATTTTCAAAAGGCATTCAATAAAATGGCACGTATAAGGTTTTTACACAGGATTAGATTTCATGGGATTGAGTTTCAGACATTAAATTGGATGTAGGATTGATTAATAAGAAGAAACTGACAATGGAACTCTTGTAGTGCAGTGGTACTGTCCCTCCCTCTTGGCCAGAAGAACCAGATTCAAGCCCCACGTGCACCAGAGCTTTGGCATCGTGTGTCTGAATACAATGATGTTTAAAAAAAAAGAAACTGGCAATATATAAGCTTTACAATGCTGCAGGAAACATTGTTTGGCCATATCCACTTACAATCTATTATCAATGTCCTAAGTGAGGGCATTGAGTATAATGCATCCAAGATGATGCAAAACTAGATGGGATAATAAGTTGTGAGGAGAAAGAAAAGAGGCTGGAGGAATTTAGATAAATTGAGGGAGTAGACAAAAAGATGGCGGTGTATTGTGGACAATGTCGAATTATCCACTTTGGCAAGGAAAATAGAAAGGGCTTTCTTTTATAATCATTCTTTAATAAATTCTAGGCTTTGCTGGTCAGACCAGCATTTGTTGCTAATCCCTAATTATCCTGAAAAAGGTGATAATGAGCTGTTTTCTTGAACTGCTGCAGTTCCTCTGGTACAGTTACACCTACAGTGCTGTTAGAAATTAATTCCAGATTTTTGACACAGTGACATTGCAGGAATGGTAATACAATTCCAATTAAAGTTCATGTGTGACTTGAATGGGAATGTGGAAGTGGTGGCATTCCCATGTGTTTGGTGTTCCTTTTTCTTTAGGTGGCAGAGAAAGTAGATTAGGAGGGTGGTGTCAAGGGAGGCTTAGTGAATTGCTACCCTCCATCTTGTCTATGGTATAAACTGTAGCTCTGTGTGCCATTGTTGGAGGGAATGCATACTTATGTTGGTGATTGGGATGCCGATCAAATGGTACACTTTGTCCTTTTTGGTGTCAAGCATCTGTACTATTGTTGGGGGTGCATTCATCAGGGTAAGTAGTGCATATTTCATCATTCTCTTAATTGGTGCATTATGGACAAGCTCTCGGGGGTCAGGAGGTGAGATATTCATACGTAATTTTAAAGCTCTGACATAGTATTGTAGTCACAATCTTGCTGGTTCAGTTAAGTTTTTCATCATTGGTAACACCTCAGGATATTGATCGTGTTGGATTCAGAGATGGTAGATGTTGAATTTTAAAGGGAGATTATCAGATTAACTTTTGTTGGAAATGGCCATTGTCTGGCATGTTACTTACCCTGTACCACCCCAAACCTGGATGATGTCCATATTGGGCTGCATTTGGCAATGATTGTTTCAGTTCCTGAGCAGCATCAGCAATCAGCCCTATATTTTGATAAAATAATGCAGAAAGCCTAATTGAAGAAACAACTGCTGATTATTAACCTACAACATTACCTTAATCAACTCCTGCAGAGATGCCCATAAGACCATAACACGTAGGAGGAGGTCATTCAGTCCATCAAATCTGCTTTGCCATTCAATGGGACCAAGGTTGACCTGGTAATCCTTACCTCCACTTTGCCTTTCCCCAAAAACCTCAATTTTGTTATTGATTAAAAATCTATCTCAGCCTTGAATATACAAAATGACCGAGCCTCAACAGCTTTCTGCAGTAAATAAGTCCATAGGTTCACTCTCCTCTGAGAGAAGAAATTCCTCCTCATCTTTGTCCTAACTGGGAGACTATTACTCTGACACGATGGCCACTAGTGATGGACTCTCCCACAGGGGGAAAACAACCACTCTGCATCTACCCTGCAAGCCTCCATCTGAGAATCTTGTATGTTTCATTAAGGTTGCCCCTTATTCTTGTAATGTCAAATAAGTACAGGCACAGCTGTTCAATTTCTCCTCATAAGAAAATTCCTTCATGCTTGGGATCAAACTTCTGGACCTTCTCAGCACTACATCCAATACCATTTCATAGAAAAGGTAACCAAAATTGTTCACAGTATTCTAGCTATGGCCTAACTAGTGCATAGTTTTAGTAAGACTTCCCTATTGTTTTACTCCATTCCCTTTGAAATAAAGGGCAACATTCCACTTGCCTTCCCTATCACCTGCAGTATATGTATGCTAACTTTTGTGGTTCATGCAAGGGGACACAAAATCTCTCTATGCTGCAGCTTTTTGCTGTCTTTCTTCATTTATACAACATTCATGTCCTTTATCCTTCCTGCAAAAGTACATAATCTCATATTTTCCCATATTGCAATGTTTTTGCTCACTCACTTAGTCAATCTCTAGCCCTCTGCAGATGCACTGCTTGCCTTCCCGTTGATGTTTGTGTCATATGCAAACTTGGCTACAGTATATTCACATTCTTCATCCAAATCATTACATTGTAAATAATTGTGGCCCCAGCGCTGATACCTGTGACACTCCACTAGTTACAAGTTGCCATCCTGAAACTGCACCCCTTGTCCAAATTCTCTGTCTTTATTAATGAGCCAATCCTCTATTCATGCTAACATATCTCTGGCACCAATATAGACCCTTTTCGTAAATAAGTTGCCCCATGTGTGCCACCTTATTGAACTATATTACACCTACTGCTTCCCCTTTGGCTATACCGTTTTTGACCTTTTCAAAGAATTCTGATACATTTTCCAAGCATAATTTCACTTTCATGAAGCTATGCTGTCTCTGCTTGATCATATTTTATATTTCTAACTATTCTGTTATTACATCCTTTATAATAAACTCTAATATATTCCCAATAACAGATGTTAGGTTAACTGGGCCTATGGTTACTTGTTTTTTTTTTGTCTCCTTCCCTTTTTGAAGAAGGGTGTTACATTGGCAGTTTTTCAATATCCCAGGACCTTTCCATAATCTAAGGATTTTTGGATAATTATTACCAGTGCATCCACTGTCGCTGTAGTCGTTTCCTATAATACTCTTTAATGCAACCCATCAGTTCCACAGGACCTAAGAATCTTTAGCCCCATTAATTTCCCTAGTAATTGTACCCTTGTGTTAGTTAAGTTGTTGTATTTATATTTTTTCTTTCAACTCTCACTTTTGCCTCTTGATTATTTAGTACTTTTGGAATACTGGGTGTGATTTTCTTAGATTGCATCAACTATCCTCTTCTTCCTTGGTGCTAGGTATGACTTTAAACAGTGGAGATATTTGTCCCAGATTCCAGCTGGTTTCAATTTTGCCAAGGCTCTTTAGTGCCACACTCAGTGAAATGCTATCTTGATGTCAAGGTGGTCAAATCAAATTGGTGCACCAGTGAAAGATTAGCAAAACAATGTGCCATGAAGCATAAGCTTCAAACATTTAAGATAAGCATGATTGGACTTGTCAAAGTCTCAATTTTGCCAAATTGAAAATGATTAAATTTCAGTGCTTAAAAAAGCTTCATACAATATTGGTGTCTGTTAAACTGAATGTGATTAAACTAGAACAGAGGTTACTTAACACCTCAGGAAGAAATTGCACAAAATGACTTCATGTCATCCTCATTTTTAAAGTGTATCTTTGAGCCTGGCTGCTGGCAGATCCGATACCAGGCCCCTTGTAGAATTCATTTCTTTCTTCATTGATAATTTATAATGTTCTTTGCAAGAGTTAGATACAAGAAATAGAAATACTAGCATTTTTTTTTCCTTATATATATGAAGAAAATGAAGAAGGGTCTAGGCACGAAACGTGAGCTTTCCTGCTCCTCTGATGCTGCTTGGCCTGTTGTGTTCATCCAGCTCTACACCTTGTTATCTCAAAAGAGGTGTTCGGTTGTTTTTACTTTTTCCAAACTTTTTCAGTCTCAGGAATTGATTCTTAGCCTGCTGCAGGAGAAGAAACCAGTTATTTTATGAGAATCTAGTAAATGACTAAGTTTTATTCTACTCCTGAAGCTTCAACATAATGTAGGAACTGGTGGTAACATTACCGACATGTATAAAAACAATCGTAAATATTTAATTGAATAAAATAATTAATTAGTTCCCGAAACACATCAAGGAGTGAAGAATGTAGGAGCACTAGCCTTTGCAATTGTCCATCAGGTCTGAAGTTTATTCAGCTTGTTTATATTAAAATGAAGGCTGTAAAGTGGATGCTTTGATTAACTACGACACTATGGCACAGGAAGCTATTCAAGGGCAGTAAGAGGAGATATATTAGTAGTCGACTGTATAGTAAGGAGGATTGACACTATTCTCTGCAGTAAAGAACAAGTGTCTAGACAACCATGTTGCCTGCCCAGTGTCAGGGTTCAAGACATCTGCTCAGGACTAGAGAGGAACTTGCAGTGGAAGGAGGAGGACCCAATTGTAGTGGTCTATGTAGCAGGACAAAGAAGGAAATTCTGAAAAGTCAATATGAAGAACTAGGTGCCAAATTAAGAAGCCACATCTTAAAAGTAAGAATCTCTGTATTTGTTTTTGTTAAACATGGAATCATAGAATATAGTAGAGGTCCTTCGGCCCATCAAGTCTATACCTTGAATATACTACCGACACTAGTGCCACTTTCTTGTACCAGGCTTATAGCCTTGAATGTTATGGCGCTTCAAGTGCTTATCCAAGTATATTTTAAAGGTTGTGAGGTTTCCCACCTCAACTACACTTCCAGGCAGGCCAGACCCCCACCACCCTCTGGGTGAAAAAGGTTTTCTTCACATCTCCTCTAAACCTCTTGCTTTTCACTTTAAAATTTTGCCTTTTGTCATTGACACTTCAACTAAGGGGAACAGTTGCTTTCTATTGATCCTTTCCATGACCCTCCTAATTTTGTACAACCCAAGCTTATCCTGCCTCTCTTCATAGCTGAAATGTTCTATTCTGGTGAATCTCCTTCACATCTCCTCCAGTAAAATCACATCTTTCCAATAAAGTGGTGACCAGATCTGCGCACATACATCCAACTATGGCCTAACCAAAGTTCCCTGCTCTTATATACCATGGCTGAAAAGGGCAAGTGTCCTGTCTGCCTTCTTAACGTACATATCCTGCCACCTTCAGGAATCTATGGACAAGCACTCCAACATCCTTCTGTTTCCCTAAGCTTCCTCCTGTCTTGCCAATCATTGAAAATTTCCTGGGCTTTTTCCTTCTTCCAAAGTACATCACCTCATATTTATCAGGGTTAAATTCCATCTGCCATTGATCTGCCCAACTGGCCAATCCATTTATATCATCCTGTAATTAATATCTTCCTCCTTACTGACAACCATCTGGCCAATTTTTGTGTCATCCACCAACTTATTTTATCATTCCCCCCACATTCTCATCTACATAATTTATGAATTTCACAAGCAGTGAGGGATCCAGCACTTAACCCCATGGTATGCCACTGCACACCACCCTCCAATCACACAAACAGCCTCTTCCTACCTCCCTCTGTCACCTGTCACTAAGCCAATTTTGGGATCCCATGAGCTTTTACCTTCTTTGTCAATCTCCAATGTGGAACCTTGTCAAAAGCCTTGATGAACTCCATTTAAACAATATCAACTGCCCTCCCCTCATTTACACACCTGGTCATCTCCTTGAAAAATTCCACCGGATTTGGTAGGCATAACCTCCCTCTGAAAAAGCCATGCTGACTATCCTTGACAAAACCTTGCCTATCTAAATGGAGATTAATTTGCTCCTTCACTATTTTCTCCAATAGTTTCCCTACCACTGATATTAGACTGACTGGTCAATAGTTCCCTGCTCTATCTCTACCACCCTTCTTAGAAAGTGGAAGCACATTAGCTGTGCTCCAGTCCCCCATGGCTAAAGGCCATTTGAAAATTTTGGTCAGGGCCTCTGTAATTTCCTTCCTAGTCTCCCACAACAGCCACAGATACAACTCATCCAGACCTGAGGATTTGTCCACTTTTAAATCTGCCAAAACCTTCAATAACTCCTTATGTCTTACGTCAATCTGTTTAAGAACTTGACAGTGCATCTTTTCAAATTCTGTACTTGGATCCTTTTTCTCCTGTGTAAAGAATGATGTCATGTGCTCAATTAACACTCTATCAATCTTCTCTGGATTCATGCCACTTTGGTCCCTAATAGGACCTACACTTGCCCTGGTTATTCTCATTGCCTTCATATACTTTTAGAATACCTTGAGATTCTCTTTAATCTTGTCCATCAACTTTATTCTTATGCCTTCTCTTTGTTCTTCTAATTGCTTTCTTCAGCTCCACCTGCACTTCCCATCCTCCTCTAGGGCCTCCATTGTTTTGCTCCCTTTGTGCATCCTTCCCTTTTTATTCCGTCCAATCACTTTTTATCCAGTCACTCACTAATGAGTATGATTGTCAACCTAGGAAATTCTGTGTCACTGGCCATGGATTCTGTGAGCTCCTGTGTAGCTGAAGAGCCCAATCCTAGAGCTGCATCTCTGACCACACATTTTGCTGGTGTTTCCTTGAAGTGGTCTTGGCTTTGAAAACTCTAGCATTCCTTTTCTGGTTCCTTTTCCATACTTCCTCTTGCTGACAGCTGTTAACAAAGAATTGTGCCCCTTCATTCAGGAAGCTCCTCCAAGTCAGTTTCTTCTACATGTTGACATCCATGCTGCATATCTTGAGGTTAGCCTTCAGGGAGTCTTTGAAATGCTTCCTTTGTCCTTCTCTGTTCAAGTGCCTTTTTTGATTTTGGCAAAGTTGATTTGCTTTGGCAATCAGAACTCCGGAATCCTAACCATATGCCTGGTCCAGTTGAGTTGGTCTTGGATGATTGTGGCCTTGATACTGGTCATATTGGACACTTCAAAGACATCAATGTTAGTACGCCAGTCCCCCTGGCTGATGCAGAGAATTATTCTGAAACAGCATTGATGGTTCTTCTGAAGGGCCTTGAGGTGGTGCATGTACCAAAATCTCTGGATTATCTCTGGTATGTGAGGAGTAGGTTTTGGTTCGGGGGCACTGACAGCAGTACCCAGAAAAGTGGGATTTACACTGATGTTTGGTCTGTACCTGAACAGTGCATAACTAGTGAAGCAGAGGATTTTAAACTGAATAGTTGGGGCAAGGGATAAAATTTAGGAAGATGTGGCAAATCAAAGAGTAGATTCAAGACCAAAGGGAAAGGTATTATTCTAGGAAATGATAAATAGATTGTGGTATTAAGAGATTGACAATACAAATTGAAGAGTTAAACAGATAAGATTACAATCACTAAGAAAGTAAAATTATGAAACTAAAAGCTATGTATCTGAATGTATGAGGATTTTAAACAAAATGGACGAACTAAGTGTGCAAATCAAAATGAATAAGTATGATCTGGCAGCTATTACAGGGATATGGCTGAAGGATGACATGGATTGGGTGCTGACTTGAAGGGTACAGAACATTTAGGGAGGACAAAAAAACTACGAAAAGATGGAGGGGTGGCTCTGTCAGTTAATGATGGCATTAGCACAATAAGAAAGATAGCCTAAGTTCAGGAAAACAAGATGCGTAAATAATTTGGGTAGTAATGAGAAGTGATAAAGGCAAGAATTCAGTTGTAGGAATTGTGTACAGGCCACCTCAAAGTAACCTCCCATCACAGGTTGGGTCATAAAGAAGGAATTATGAGAGCTTTTCAGAAAAGCATGATGATACCCATGAGAGACTTTAATGTACATAATGAAAAGTCAGATAGGCAAAGGTAGCCTAGATGAGGAGTTCGTAGAATATTTCTAAAATAGTTTCTTCAAACAACACGTTCTGGAGCTGACCAGAGAACAGGTTATACTAGTTCAGTGTTGTGTAGTGAGACAGGATTAATGAATGATCTCATTGTGAATGTACTCCTGGATAACAACAAAAATAATGTGATTGGTTTTTACATTCAGTTTGTGTGAGAGAGGTTGGGGTCTGAGACCATTTTTAAAATTGAATTATGAAGTCATGAAGGCAGATCTAGCTAAAGTGAATTGACTTACTTTAAAGGATATGTCATTAAGTGACACGGAAGAGGATCTCCACAGAATAGATGCATTTCCATGTGTAAGAAAAATTCTGAGGCACAGACCCACCATCAGTGGTTAACTGGAAATGTTAAAACTAGCATCAAACTAAAAAAAATGTATAAAATTGTGCAAAATCATGTGGTAGGTCAGATGATTGAGCAGAATTTAGAAAAAAAAGGCCAAAAAATTAATAAGGGGGGAATCATTAGAGCATGAGAGAAAAGTCACCAGAAATATGAAAACAGATTCTAGAAGTTTCTACACATATTTAAAGAATTGTTTTAATGAAGTGAGTGTTATTCTTATTGGAAGTGACTGTGGAGAATTAACAATTAAAAAAAAAGGAACTAGCAGGTGAAACTAAAAATAATTTGCATTGGTCTTCACTGGGGAGAATGAAAGCAACATCCTTGCAAGTTATACGTCATGAAATGGAGGAAATCAGGATAATCACAATCAACAGAGAAGTTTGAAGAAAGGTCACCGGACCCAAAACATTAACTGTACTTTCTCTCCACAGACGCTGCCAGACCTGCTGAGTTTTTCCAGCAAATTCAGTTTTTGTTTGCACCAGAGAAGTGGCATTGAGTAAATGGCTGGTGTGTCAGTTAACAAGTGCAGAGTCCTGATGGACTTAATCTGAGGGTCTTAAAAGAGGTGTCTAAAGCCATAGTTGATGCATTGGCTTTAATTTTCCAAAACTCCCTTGATTCTGGATAATGCCAATAAACTGGAAGATAACAAGTATAACTTATTTATTCAAAATAGGAATGAAACAGAAAGCAGCAAACTACCAGCTGGTTAGCTTTAACATCCATCAGAGAGAAAATTAGGCCAAACAATGGAAATAGGAGCCTTTAAAATACAATAAGATTTTTAACTGTGATTCAACTTCTAAGAAATAACTTTCTTTCTGTGTATTTAAGTGCTTCTTAAGTGCATTTTATGAAGGATAATGTAATATAGTCCCCATGGATAGATTAACATACCAATGTGAATGGCTATGGAGTGTGATGACGGGTTGTCACAGATAAACCCAGATCCATGAAGGCTTGTTGCTGAAGGCCTCTTTCCCCAGCTGGCATGAACATTGATGGGGTCAGCTGTAGATTTCCATGATGAGCATAATTTTGCTGAGTTTATTCATACGCAGATCTTCTGAGCCCGTATTCATACATAATAAATTAAATATTGTCTGGTAAGTTCTGTTCCTTTTATTGTGTCTGCATACATCATCACATTCATGGAAAGCATAGAGATTACAAACAGTGCCATAGTTTCCATTTTTTGTACATTCCTTCTTAACACACCGATAACTAACTCTCTTACATCAGAATCCTTTTCTTTTATGACTCCTGTGATTCTGTCATTGTTACCTTTTCAAACAGTTTTGAGAACATCTCTCAAAACTTGATCAAGACGTAGAGAAATGATTTCTTTTCTGACTTGTAGGCAGAAATTTCCCTTACCAAATAATGATCAAATTCTTATCAAATTCTATTTATTTTATTTCCTAAAGCAAGCACTGGAGCAGTAGTGTGATAAGAACAGGTCAGGTTCACAACTAACCATCAGAACCACGCTCTAGGCTTCATAGCAGTTATTAGCAGCAGCAAGGAATATCATAAATATTGTTTTACATTATATACAGCCTGACACCAGCTGAAATAGTTTAATATGATATTTGAGCATTGGGAGTTTTATGAAAGCAATGCAGTCACTTTACACAGACAGCTTATGATGACTGATTGTTTATTTTAAAACGATAACAATAAATTGAGGAATGCAGGTCATTCTGATGTTCTTGGAAGTTTCAACTATTACTTTAGAAAGATCTCCATTTAACATCTCTTTGAAATAGACATGCTGAATTTTCAAGCCTCACTGACACAGGGGCTAGAGGCAGATGGGGTCTGAAAATATTGGCATCACCTGGCAGCTGGTTTCCCAACTCCAATCCTGCAGTAGCCTTTCTGCTGAGGTGTCCTCAGCATTGTCAGGGCTTCCGCTCCCACAAGCTGTGTAAAAATAAAAGGTCATCAAGAGCTTGTTTGTCTGTTTCAGAGGTGGTTGATTAGGATTTTCCTTTATTCTTTACCTTTATTCATTCACGGGATGAGGGGCGTCACTGGCGGGCAGCATTTATCGCCCATCCCTAATTGCCCAGAAGGCAGTTCAGAGTCAATCACATTGCTGGAGTCACATGTAGGCCAGACCAGGTAAGGATGGCAGTTTCCTTCCCTAAAAGACATCAGTGTACCAGGTGGGTCTATCCAACAATTGACAATGGGTTCATGGTCATCATTGGACTCTTAATTCCAGATATTTATTGAATCCAATTCCACCATCTGCCATGGCAGGACTTGAACGCAGGTCCCCAGAACATTATCTGGGTCTCTGGATTAACAGTCCAGCGAAAATACCAAGAGGCCATCGCCTCCCCAGGAATGCTGGCTGCCAGACCTCCAGTCAGGCCTGGATGGTGTGTTTGTGGCCAAAGGCCTGCCTGAGGAAGAAATTTCTCCTTCCCACAGCTCACTGCTCTCCTCCTCCACCCCCACAGTGGTCACAGCCTGGCTGTATTTTAAGGTTTAATAAAAGTGGGTGAGAAGATGCCTCTACCTTGAAGTATGCCCTTATTTCCTTATTGTCTATTATAGAATCACTACAGTGTGGAAACAGGCCCTTTGGCCCAACAAGTCCACCCTGAACCTCAGAGCATCCCACCCAATCTACACATCCCTGAACACTATGGGCAACTTAGCATGGCCAATCCACCTAACCCGCACATCTTTGGACTGTGGAAGGAAACTGGAGCACCCAAAGGAAACCCACGCAGACACAGGGAGAATGTGCAAACTCCACACAGACAGATGCCCAAGGCTGGAATCGAACCTGGGTCCCTGGTGCTATGAGGCAGTAGTGCTAACCACTGAGCCACCATGGGCTGCTCCCCCTCTGAAGTTGGTACTTCCCTTATTAACTCTCCAGCTGTAAAAGGCTCCCCTTCACCCTGAATCAGACAGTGAATCTTTTCCCAGGCATTCAAGAGGTCACATTGGTCAAATTCCCACACAGTGACTATCTGCCCCAGATTCAGGACCTAGAAACAATTCTGACCCATGTCATCTTTTAAGGATATCAATCGTATCAAGGGCAAGGGCTGGGGGTTGATGGTGGAAGTATGTATTTCCAGCCAGCCTGATCAGGGAACACATAATGGGCATCAGAGAGGGGAAGAGCCATTTGCAGCTGGGCCGCAATGGGAAATGGACTAAGACTGTCAGGCTGTGATGGAGCTATTTTCAGCTAGGCAAATAGGAGTGGGCATCAGTGGGGTGGGAGGAGGGAAGTGGCAGTAGAAGAGACATTTATAGCTATGTCAATCTCAATGAGTAGAGTAGGCTCTCGCAGTCTCTGATAGTACCATCCATGACACATGGCAAGCAAGATAAATAGGAGGAACATTACTAATTCTGGCATGATCCAATGGGGAAGTGATTGGTCTTCAGAATAAAAGCAGTTACTGGCTGATTAGTCTGTCAATAGGAACGTTCTGCAGTAGGATGGCTGCTTTGGGTCCATCCCAATTGCAAGATCTTGGTCAATAAGCCTGGTCCTGATGGTTAGAATTCATGACTGCTACATGTCCTCAGTGGTCTGTGAATTATGATTTTGTAAATCTTGTTGAGCCCTTTTTTTTGAAGTGTTTCTATTTAAAAAAGAACCAACAAACCTTTAAATCTTAAGCAGGATAAAGATTAATTGATTGCAAAACTACTACTGTACCCATTCAAATAAATGTGACATGATTATTGGCTAAAAATATACATACACAAAATGTAGAAGTAGGAATGGGTAAAAGAAATCTACAAGGATGAAAGTAAGATCAGTCTCTACTATTGTTGCAGGTCTAGCTTGCTTGAACATTTCTCTTTTGAAAACAAAGGGGATGAAAACATGAGTCAGATGCAGCAGCTGTGATACCTTCTATAGTTGAATAGTTGAGGGTTGCTTGTAAGTGAACTCAGTGGAGCTAGCAGCCTCAATGAGCGAGTAACGGTCTTGTTTCCTTATTTTAATTTGCTCAAGCAGCACTTGCAATAACTGCTTGGAATCCTTTATCAGCAGAACATAGGTTTTCTGGATACTTGTCTCTGTATCTTCTGTTGTTAGGGAGAAATTTCAGCTCTCAAACGCCATCCATAGCTAGTTTAACTGGAGCTGGCTTCACACAGTCTCCTGAGATTGCTTTGGATCTTTTAGTCAGGTTTTAATCACAATCATACAAGTTGGCTGCTGATATTAATTTTTAGGATTCATAAATCAAAATCAGTCAAGTTCGATTTTGTGCAATGTCCTTCCAATCTCCTAAGTGCAGCAGCACAGAAGCTTTTGAGTCTTCACACCTTTTGAGGCTTCAGTGGACAGTCCTTGAAATTCCTGAATGATTGACTGACCTAATGTGATTGACTCTCAAGATAACACATCAATTTGTCTGCTTTACGTTGCAGTGAATGAACAAGAATAGCTGTGTTACTTCTGGGAGCCATCTTGCAAGATTCGGTGTCCATTTTAAAAATAGATTGGCCTTCTCTACAAACTACGTTATATTGTAATTAGGCAGGCATGACACCAAAATAAAATTGGCTAATGTTCTTTTTGTTACATTGTGGCAACAGGAACATACCTGTCAGCCTTAAACCTCTGATTCCTTCCCTCCAAAAATTCTTCAATCTTTACAAACCACAGTGTTCCATTACTTTCCTAATAACCGAGTGAATATAACAATATCAGAGTCAGATAGCAAATATTATATTATGGTACACTGTATAATTCCTTAGTTTCAGCAGGTGAAAGAGTAAATACAATTAAATCATTGGCTCTTGGCTGAGAGATGCCTCAATTTTAAAATTCTTATCCTTGATTTCAAATCACCGCATGGCCTCATCTCTGCCTGACTTTGTACACGTCATCCCTACAACCTTGCAAGGTATCTGCACTCCTCTTATTCTTGTTTTTTGGCCTCTTAAGCACCCCAAATTTTAATTGCTCCAGCCATGTCTTCAGCTGCCAAGGTCCTAAACTCTGCAATTCTTTGCGTAAACTTCTTTGACGCTCTTTCTTTTATTTTATTACTTTAAATGGGTTATATAAATATAAGCTGTTGTAATAAGGTTTAGGCTATGAATGTCTAATAAATTTTATTTAACAGTAAGATGATAAATTAATTGTCACAAGGTCTAACAGTAGATTAGTTGCAATTATGTAGTTAATTGTCCGACACCCACATATGAAAACAATGAATTTGTCTTTTCTGCAAAGGATACGAATTGAACTTCAAAATACAGTCCTCCATTTTCCTTGTCCAGAAACTTGCCACCATCTCTGACAACTTCAAAATGACTGTTAATTGAAAGGAAGTCAACTTTAGATATATCATTTTAAATACTTTTGAAGATATTGGAATAAAGACATTAAAGATTCAACTTTCAGAGCCACCTTTGATGATCATTCATTTTAAAATGAGCAATAGTTGTGAATTGAGTCTGCGCCTCCCATTGGTCAATATATTTTTGCTATGTAAGTATATGAACGTAATTTAACCCGATGGACCAGTACAGTCCAGTAGGGTTTGAATGCATGCAAACCTATGGAGATCACAGCCACCATTTTAGCTGCTTCATTTCTTAAATATTGATCAAAACATTTGTGTAAACTAATAAAAATGAGATTTTAACAAGTTAACATTGGTACACAAACTAAAACAGAAATTGCTGAAGAAACTCAGCAGATCTGGCAACATGTGGCAGAGTTAATGTTGAGTCCAGTGAGCCTTCTTCAGAACACTGATACACTCACAACCAAAGCCAGGAGAATACCACATTCTGCATTATCCTTCTGAAGATCAGCTCTGCTTTCACCATGCTTCACAGAGTGGATCTGCAGATATATAAACCATTCAGAGAAATCCAGAAATAACAGCAGATCACAGATTTAACAAATTGTTGGCTATTTTCTTGTTTCATCGGGCAAATGATCCATTCAGCTTCCAAGTCACTCAAAACTGAGAACTGATATATTCTGATGAACTCTGATCTTGGGGAATAGAATGACACAGCAGATGCCAACAGAAGAATAGGGCTTTGTTTAACTGGTAGCTGACAGTTTCTGCAACATGATTGAGGGATCAGAGCAATCGTCACAAATGCCTGGCTGCAATAAGGATGGAGATGTGCAATCTTAGCAAGCAGAGGCAGCACATCAACATTCAAATTGTTCCACCTTCATCTTAACAGAAATGTGACTCCTGTTTAAGAACAACATGATTGATTCGTCTTTGCTCAGTTGAGGACGTATTACAAACGGTGGTCTTGTAAATAACTCCCACACTCGTACCCACAGTTGCAACTTTAACATTACTGTTCATTTTAAGAGCAGCACACCAAGTATCGACCTTCCATATCAGTGGCCAATTTTTCACATGCAACAAATGGCAGGCACTGCCCAGAATCTTGTGGGCCCAGATATGGACACGTATCAGCCAACAGGATTTCTGAGTTTCCTATCAAAACATCTCCCTGCCAATGTTTTTCACAACTCCAAGTAAATGTCAGGGCCAATGTCCCTGTGGAATTTCAACAATGCTACAAAAAAGAGGCTTGATGATGTTTACTCTAAAGTTTTGAATTCTGTCACATCTCTGACGTCTGGCTTAGAAGATCTTTCGCTCAATTGCCAGTTTTTAGATAAGGATAGAGTAGGCTACGGTGATCTGGTAAAGTAGATTAAAAAGGTAGGATCGTAGAGAAGCAGGAGATGTTTAAGGAGATATTGCATAACTCTCCATAAAGTTATATTCCATTGAAAGAAAAAGGCTCCATGAGAAAGATGCACCATCCATGGTTAACTAAGGAGGCCAAGGATAATTTCAAATTGAAGAATCTAAAACACATTATGTTGTGAAGATCAGTGGTATGCCACAAGTTTGGGAAAATATTAGAAACTGGCAAAGAATGACAGAAAAACAATAAAACAGGTGAAATTAAAATGCGAAGAAAGTAAAAGCTTCTACAGTCACATTTTAACAATGTGTACCTTAGTTAAGTGAGCACATGGTCATTTGGAAGATGAAAATTAATAACACGAAACAAGAAAATGTTAGAGGCTTTGTATGTGTTCACTGTAGAGAACATAGTCATCTCAACATTAAGAGGACCAAATCAAGAGGCAAAAAGGGAGGGAAGAACTTAAAGCAAGCACTATGAGTACAGAAAATGAACCAGGAAACCTTTTGGGGCTAATGGCTGATAAGTCCCCTGGACCTGAAGGCCTTCATCCCAGAGTCTTAAAAGAAATGGAGACAGAGGTAATGTTGCATTGTTTGTAATCTTTCAGAATTCCGCAGATTTTGGAAATGTTCCAAAAGATTGGAAAACTGCAAGTGTAACATCTCCAATCAACAAAAGAGGGAGACAAAGTGAGTAAGCTATACACTAGCTAGCCTAACATCTGCCACTGGGAAATGCTGGAATCTATTATTAAGGAAACATAGCAGGAAATTTAGAAAGCCATAATACAACTAAATGGGTCAACACAGCTACATGAAAGGGAAATCATATTCAAAAAATGTACTAGAGCTCTTTGCGGAGGAAACAAGCAGGGTGGATAAAGGGATAACAGAAGTTGCAGTGAATCTGAATTTCCAAAAGCATTTGTTAGGTGCCACGTAAAACATTACTACACAACGCGAGAGTACATGGTGCTGGGGTTAATGTCTTAGCACAGACACAGGATAGTTGAATGAACAGGAAACAGAGTCAAGATAAATGGGTAATTTTGCTTATTTTTCAAATGCTGTGACAACTGAATATGCATAGTCCTTTGCAAAACCAAAATAACTAAATTAACTAACTCATTGACAGCTCCTTAAATGGGAACTGCAGCAAAAAGAAAAACAAAATTCCAAAGGAAAATGAGCCAATTAAAATTAAAATGCAATTCTGGGGGTAGATATTGCACTCCAGTTCCTAGATGCCCATTGGTCATGAAAGGCCTTAAGTGGAATAGTGGACACTGCATGCTCCCTCTCCATGACCACCCAGGTGAGGAAGACAGGAAGGCGGTCAGGCCTAACAAAGCCCTCATCAGCTCACAGCCTCGACCTGTTAATGGCTATGTTGGCTACACCCAGGAGTAGACCTGGGTAAAGGTCCTCCAACTGCAATGGGTGGCCACAGATCGGGAGAGTGGAGCTGAAATGCAAACAAAACAATAGGAGTAGCAACGCAACCCCCCCTCCCAAAATTTGAAATTATCTCTGAAGTTGCAGCCCATCTATGTAAACACGGAGCACGTATTCTTCAATTCTGCAGAAAATACAGGTAGCTTTGGAGGCTGTGAACCTTCTTAAGCTTCTACTGTATGGGACTGCTGTGTAGAACACCCTCCATTGCAAATCTCCAATGGTGAAGGGGAGGACCTTTGTGCAGACATCCTTCCATCAGAAGCCCCCACCACCTCTGTGTGGTAAAGTGATATGTGTGAACAGTAGACAAGGTTAAGGAAGTAAAGTTTTCACTCATGCAGGAAACCTCTCCATGTACAATTGAGTGGAGTTTATGCTTTTTGAGGTGGCTCAAATCGTGGGGCACAGATCTGCAAAGGAGGTTTCAGGACCTGAGGCCAATGTGAAATTCCATTCTGTTGTGACTGAGGTTGGAGGGGTTCATGGTTTCCTTTACTAATCCCATTCTATGGTCCGCACAACAGCAGGAAAAATTAAAGGGAACATAGGTTGGACCTATATTCATTCTCTAGAAGAATGAGAGATTATCTTATTGAAACATGCCATGATTCTGAGGAAACATGACAGGATAGATGCTAAGAGAATGCTTCCTTTCCTAGGATATTTTGGAACCAGGGCACAGTTTTAAAATAAGGGCTGTCTCATTTACAACGTAGCGGGACTTCTTCTCTCAACATGTTGCTAATCTTTAGAGTGCTCTACTTCTGAGACCAGTGGTGCTGGGTTAACATATTCAAGGTTGAGTTAAGTGGACTTTTGATCTACAGGAGAGTTGATGGTTATGGGGTTTGTCAGGAAAGGGGAGTTAATGTCACAATCATATAGCAAAGATCCAATGTCTGAGCAGCCTCAAGGAGCCAGATGACCCACTCCTGCTCCTATTTCCTATGACCTTATGTTATTGACATATAACAACAAAATCTGGTTAGTAGACCAAATTTTAAGATTTTTACAACAGTATCGTCCATTATATTGTTAATGAAAGGAATGAACATTGGATGGCAACAATGTCTCAATGGTAAGGTTTTACCAATTGCCATTGAAGAGATTGTGCATATCATTTTTCAGCCTGTGCTGTTTTAAACTGGCATACAAATACTCTAACTTTATTAGCCAATACTAGAAATACCTGTCCCTCAAAATAATTGAAAGAAATTTAATTATCAGCGTCTAAAACTGCCATTTAAACAATTAAAGTATTTATTATGCGGTAATCTCAATAAGGAGTGTGAAATGTGTTTGTTCCTTGCAGTTGTAGCGTTGGCATAAAGCCTTCTTTAGTTCCAGCAGTTTCTATGAAATTTGTGCCATCCTGTTCAAGTTTTTTACTGTCATAAACTAAAAGAAATTAACTGTTTATAAAGTGTCAGAGAGCAATGGTAAAGCAGCAATCGTCACATTTGAGAACTCCATCTGGTTCTGCAAACCCAAGAGTTTTTGTGGCATTGTCTGTCCCTGGCTGTTCCAAGAATTGCATTTCCCTCAAAACATTAATTAACAGAGCTCGAAGGAGCCCAGTGTTTCTCTGAATGCAACAACAATAGTTCGGACCTCTAATGCCATTGGTCCCAACACCACCAACACCCACTTCACTTATGAAACCTCACTTATGAAACCTCGTAAGATTCCCCTCCCTCCTATTCTCAGATTTGACTTGCTGCCAGAAGCTCACTTATAATGCGAGCGTGCAGCCTCCATCCCACCCCATTTTCATCCACCCGCCCCCTTCCCAAAGCCTGTGTATATTGCCAGTAACAGCTCTGTAGCTAAACTGTGCCATTCAATTGATGCCTGATGGTGAAAATCTGCCAAGACAATGACTAACACTCCCTTCCCTTGGAATTACCATCTGCTGCTGCAGGATTTATGCCAGAGTTAAAACCAGTCCTATATCATTAAAGACAAAATGTGCTGTACCCCAATGTAGGAAATGAAGCTCATTTTAAAGATGAAACAAGAGTATGTTCTACCAAAATCCAAAACTATCAGCTAGTAAAACTTAAAGATTTCCCATATGTTCAGGAATCCTTATATCAGCCAAGTGTGGTAATTCGCTTTTATTAATTTCATGTGTCAAAGCAACTTTTGAAACTGTAATACTTCACCAATATATTTCTTTGAAACTCCTCTAAAGGCTCACTTATAACTTGCAAGACGTTATTTCTCTATCTCTATACTTCCTTTTATGTGCTGGAAATCAGAATTATTAGCCAACTTGGTTGTGGGACACCATGATTTGTTCATGACAAAATTGGTGTGACCAATGATCAGATTGATAATGCAGTAATACATCGAGTTGCTCTCATTGTTTACCCATCAGCTATTTATTGGGCTAAGGATTTCATTGCAGGCCAACATATTGATTTCTTCATTCAATAATAATTGTACTTTTAGAACATATAATTTGAAGCAAATATTCCCAATAAGTTTTTTTTTTAACTGTTCCCTAGATTACTCTTTTGGTGGCACAACTATATATATCTGTCGTAAAACAGCTCATGAATGAAACATGAATAGATTATTTTTGCAATAGTTTGACCTAATGTTCTTTTTCTTCTATGCAGCTTTCAGTGCCAAAAGTGTTGTGTTGCTATCATTAGTTAAAATATTGGAATTGTGGTGTCTCTTAGAATCAGAGTCCCTCCAAGAGGTGATTGCAGTAATCATACCTCGACTGATTCACTAGTGCTGGCTAACTGACTTCAATTTACTTTTCATTGGCAGATTACACATTGAGCAAAAATGCACGTTAAAAATTATGGCCTCAAGTAATTATAACCATCACATTGTGTACTATAATTGCCTCCCTGTCATATCAGCTAAGCCACTATAATGAGAACAAGGCATTTAAAAGTAGAACCTGAACTTCCCATTACATTGGCGGAAGACAATGATTTGCAGCTGCCAGATTCACACTGAACTGTAAAGATACAAGAACAAGGTTTGTGATGTGGAGGGTAGGTTTTTCTTTGAGGGTAGCTGTCACCAGTGGCTTTTCAACAGATTCCACTCCCAATGAAGCATGAAAACTTGGGATGTTTCTCATTCAATTCAATAAGGTCACTTATCTAAGAGCTCTTAATGAAGAGGTGAGATTGGCCTCCTTGGAAACCTCCATTCTACACTGTGAAGGGGTACGACAGGAGACTTTGTTATGATGAATGTGAGGGCTCCAGAACTTCTTCAATAAGATTGCATTAACTTTCTGATATTCCTCGTAGATTATCTGCTCACGGATCTCCCATGGAGAATGCCATAGCTGGTATCATTTTGGCCTTGGTGCTATTCCAAAGACGACATAAGACACAGCCATTACAACTTTGTCAGTAAACCCAGTGAGAACAGCAATGTCTGGAGACTGTGGTACAGCCTCTAGAGCAGGTGAAGGAGGTGAAAGTACATGTTGAGAACCAGCAGCTACAGGCTTTGCTGTCATTTTCTCCAATATCTAAAGACAGTAAAGGTATTGATTGAGGATCTCTCTGCCCGTCATCTCCAAATTGTCTTATGCTGGAGTAGGACTTGTGCTCAGAAAGGCAGGATGACAATTCCATCCCAGTGGCCAGTATGGTCACAGCTGCCCTGATTTTTATGCCAGTTCATTTCAAGGAACACATAGAGACTTGCATGGTATCTCATAATTGTTGACGATCTGTGCAGTAATAGTTGGGAACAGGGGCTTTTCTCTTGCCTGGGGCTGAGCAAGAACCTGGTCTTCAGCAGCCCTGAGTATCAGAGACCTTCCCGCCCTGGGATAACTGTTCCTCGACCAGCTGCAGAAATATATCAATGCTGTGCTCACCAGATTGTGCTCCTGAGTCTAAATCTAGAAAGTCAGAAATCACACGACACCAGGTTATAGTCCAACAGATTTATTTAAAATCACAAGCTTTCGAAGTGCTGCTCCTTCATCAGGTGAAGTCTGGATGAAGAGCTTCATCTGACATAGGATCGGCGCTCCGAAAACTTGTGAGTTCAAATAAACATGTTGGACTATAACCTGGTATCTTGTGACTTCTGACTTTGTCCACCCCAGTCCAACACTGGCTTTGTCAACCCCAGTCACCATGTTGTATCTAGAAAGAGAGCCAACCGAGGTGAAAGTCTTTGAGCTGAGCTCTGAGCTGAAGCGTACAGGTGAAAGCCTTGCTGGTACATTTTGTGAGGGTTGAATAACTTCCTTCTCTGGGATGGAGGTGAAGCGTGCAGTCTTTAGGGCTGTATAACCTATTGCAAACATTAATTAAATGTCACTAGAGCCTGCATAAAAGACATGATAGTTATCAAAGATGGATAAATACTTGTAAAGATTCAGAATGATTTAGCACTGGTGGTAATGGGAGAGAGGCTTCTCAAAGACCCATGAGGTTTATTGGGTTGGTCACTCTCAGCTTTCTCCATCCCTACATGAGCAGCTATGCTCTTCAGCCAAATCCAGAATTCTTGTACAAAGTGACGAGCCTGACATCCACAAAATCTTCCTCCCATTGGGCTAGGTTCTCATGGCCTGGTTACAGGTCCATTTATTTTGCAATGAAATAAACGAAGGAACTGAGTTTTATGGAAGTGGATGGTCGAGCAGTTCATGGTGCTGCATGAGCAGAGCTAACAAGGTGTCTCCAGTGAGTGAGTAAGAAATGCAAAGGGCAGGAACGGTCAGTAGATCGGGATGATGAGGTGGGCAAGACCCGCTTGAGTGGAAATGTGCAGGCAATAATGCAAGTTGTAGTCCATGAGTCTTGGTGGGGAGCCTGGGCAGTGGCAGAGTTACAGCGGGCGTTAGCACTATGTTCAGAAAAGATTTACAAGGATGTTGCCAGGGTTGGAGGGTGTAACGTATGGGGAGACACTGAACTGGCTGGGCCTATTTTCCCTGGAGTGGGAGGATTGACGTTATAGAGGTTTATAACATCATGAAGGGCATGGATAGGGTAAATAGATAAGGTCTTTTCTCTGGGATGGGAGAGTCCAAAACTAGAGGGCATAGGTTTAAGATGAGAGGGGAAAGATATAAAAAGGACCTAAGGGGTAATTTTTTCACACAGAGGATGGACTGAGCTGCCAGAGGAATTGGTGAGGGCTGGCATGATTCAACATTTAAAAGGCATCTGGATGGGTATATTAATAGGAAAGATTGAGAAGGATATGGGTCAATGCTGGCAAATGAAACTAGATTTATACAGAATATCTGGTTGGAATGGACGAGTTGGACTGAAGGGTTTATTTCCGTGCTGTATAGCTCTGTGACTCTTATGACTGTGCAAGGGATAGCAGAGAGAAAGTGTTGGCTCTTATGCTTGCACAATGCAGAAGATCATTGTCCACTTTCCTGCGTTGCTGGACACAGGATTGACCTAGACTGGTCTTCAGGCTGGGTAGAGTCTGATGGTGTGGCCTCCTGTGTGGAATGGCTATAAAAATAGTGGGTTTTCCACTAAGATCTCCAGGTCCCTGTCTGCAAAGCCAGAAAATTATCTTTCCTTCGCCCTGGGTCAAATGTTGACGTCTGCAGCTCTAGACCAGTGTATGAGGGCCAGTCTCCAACTTGCAGCATCTGAATGGAGTTCAACTGACCTTCAAACACAGCCCCAGAGGCACCAAAGCCAGAAGGTACCAGGACTGTGGAGAACCTCTGCCCCTGTTCTACATCATTACCCAAGAAAGGCA
Organism: Ginglymostoma cirratum; assembly: GCA_024137785.1. Classification (NCBI taxonomy): domain Eukaryota; kingdom Metazoa; phylum Chordata; class Chondrichthyes; order Orectolobiformes; family Ginglymostomatidae; genus Ginglymostoma; species Ginglymostoma cirratum. The sequence continues at coordinate 18,132,751 of JAHRHZ010000087.1, forward strand.
TCAAAATCTCCAGGTGCATAACTGCTGAGGTGAAGAGTAGAGGCTGTGACAGAAAGGCTGCTCAGAGCCATGGTGAAGCTGGCACATTGAATCACACTAGACAAACCACTAAATGAAAGTTGGGAATTTCAGTCCTACAGATTACGTTTGTGTATCACGGAATGCAAAATGAGAGGAAAAGGGTTAACTTTCTTACTTATTTCATCTTCCTGCTCTGGGTAAGCACGGACATTTATGCAAAAATAACTTAGTCAGAGCTGGTGTGCATGTATTTTGACCAGAGACCTCCTGCAGCTTGGTCTCACCAGCTAGCATTAGCTGTGGATGATTGTTAGCCTCCAATTAGACCCCCTCTGAATGATCTCCTAGTGATAAGCTAGGACGCATCCTTCACAACTTCCCTCCCAGTTTTTGCTTTGAATGTGTCAATGCAGAATTTACCACAAATAATTCTTCCAATGATATTTTCTTCCCTAAAATCAGATAAGAGAGAAGGTTCTGAAAAGATTTGCCAGGATGTTACTGGGAATTGAGGTTTTGAGTTATAGGATAGAGATATTTTCACTGGAGCATAGAAGGTTGAGGGGTGACCTTATAGAGGCTTATAAAATCATGAGAGGCATGAATAAGGTGAACAGTGGGGGTCTTTTCTCTAGGGTAGGAGGGTTCAAAACTAGGGGGCATACTTTTAAGGTGAGAGAAGAAAGTCTTAAAAATGACGGGGGGGGCAACTTTTTAATTTCACAGTAGTTCGTGTGTGGCATGAACTTCCCGAGGAAGTGGCAGATGTGGGTACAGTTACACCATTTAAAAGACATTTTGATGAATACATGAAAAGGAGAGATTAGAGGGATACAGGCCAAATGCAGGCAAGTGGGACTAGTTTAGTTTGGGAACATGGTTGGCATGGACTAGTTGGACCGAAGTGTCAGTTTCCATGCTATAAGTCTGTAGAAGACAAATTTAGTATTTATATTCAGGACTGTCAGTGCACTTAATCCATCAACCATTCCATTGTGTCGTGTACTCCTACTCATTTGCAGCTGTTGGAGTCAAGATTGATCTTTCTAAGTTAAATACGCATAATCTAGATGTGTAGGATATTAAATACGAAGGAAAGACATAATGAAAAGTTAATTGGGTTCTCACTGCAACTCTTGGCAAGGCCTCAACATCTGGGTAAGTCCAAAGTGAAAAAAAAAATTATTCAAGGTGATAAGTCATTTCCTTATAGGCCAATTAATTGATCATTTGTTTCAACAATGGAAAACTAAATTACATTTGAGAGAGACTTGGAAATGAACCCTCTTGCAGAAATCAACACTATTTAGATGACTGCACAACAATTTTAATTGTTAATTGTTTAATGTGTCTCGTGTTTATTCCTATAATTACAATGACATTATCTGATGGTAGGCAAAAGATTTCAATGCACTTTAGTTTATACTGGTATCTATCACTACTGTTATTTCAGGCCCAACTATTAACTTTTCACCACAGTGAAATAAAAGCTTTACTCATGTGTGAAAATATGAGCAACAGTCCTGCTGTGCCCTGCGATCTCCTTGTGCCATTGCATTATCTTGGCAACCACCAATTTCTAGTACAACAACAGAATAATGAAGATGCTGGAAATCTGAAATAAAAACAGAAAATGCTGAAAATACTCAGCAGGTCAGGCAACATTCATGTAATTTTAGATGACTTTTTTCAGAACTGGAAAAAATAGAGAAATAACAGCTTTTTACAGGAAGGGGAAGGTCATTACAAGATTGTACTGTAAAATTTCTCTTTTAAGATAAAAAACCGAAAGTTATGGATAATGAAGATGGTGATCCTATCAGCTCTAGCTAGAGACAGACCCATGTTAGCGAAACCAAAACCTATTGAAAAGTGCCTTTCCACAAAAGGAGGGAAAGCTGCTCTTTGGAAATGAGACTTACGCTGACACAGGAGGAACAAAGGTTTAATTTCTGTGGGGCTGGGGCAGCAGCTTAAAACTGTGAAAGCAAGCTGAATCTTAAGTTAATAACCAAGCAGAATGCCTGCAAAAAACTGGTTTCTGTTTAACAGAAATAGAACAGGACTGAAGTGATTATTTCTGTCCCCCCGAAATGCAAGGAATGTTGAGGTAGGCTTTGCTGATGGATGCTTGTTCTTGAATAATCCGTCTGAGTGGAATGATTTTTGAAAAAAATTAGAAGATTCAAACGGGTGGAGTAGGGAGAAGAGAGTCTGCTGGAACATACAAACATTTAAATTAGGAGTGTGTGAAATGGAATAGACATCAACTACCATGATGGAGGGAATCCTTGGTTGAGAAAATAGGAAGGTATAAGCACTAACGTAGAAGACAGTATCTTCAGAAAAGATGTATTGGAAGCATAGAAAACCGGTGAATAGAACAGAGTACTTCCAGGGAATGGCATGGGAAGAAAAGCTAGCTCTGGGAACCAATGATCATATGGTCAACATAGGATCTACATGCATCTGGAGAGGCAAGGACTGCTTGGGGATAGTCAGCATGGCTTTATGTGAGGGAAACCGTGTCTCACAAACTTGATTGAGTTTTTTGAGAAAGTAACCAAAAACATTGATGAAGGCAGTTCCGAAGAAGAGTCCTATTAGACTCAAAACATCAATTCTTCTTTCTATAAATGCTGCCATGTTTCCTGAGTATTTCCAGCAGTTTGTTACTATTTTAAATAAAACCAGCACGTTGAGATGTTTTACTTTCTAAGTATAAAAAGATGCCAAGCATTGAATAGAATCATCTCACATTTCATGTCAATATTGTTTTAATATATTTTCCATAAAAGGGGTAATAATCTGTGCAAAATGTTTTTGATTACAGCATCCATTGCATAAAATCTTAAATATATGTCATGTCATTAAATAATATCAGAAAATAGTTGTCAACATTGCATTTTTAAACAATGCTAGCTCATTTATATATTCTAATATTATTGTATTCATTCTAGTCTCTTATTTTATTTTTGTATTATATTTCTTCATATTTGTTTTCTGTTTCCACCCTTTCTTCACTATGTTTAACTCTCTTTTTCTCAAACTTCTTTATCTCCATTTCTGGGGATGGGCTGTTGATGAATAGAGTGATAGAATAACGGCACATTAAAATCGAGTAGACAATGTGCCCCAACACAATATTATCAATGGCAGGAGTGACCTGCCTAATTATAGGCTTTAATTCACTGTCAAGAATTAAATTAGAGACACATACTAAGTGACCAGTTGTGTGGGCTTTTGCAATTCCCTCCTTAATGTGCTGCTCCAGGCCTGTCACAGGACCCATGGGACTCTGTACGCCCCCATCACTCCTCTGGTTTACTCTCCTCTTTGGCCCTCCAGTTTCACCACCAACCCCACTGCTCCCATTTCTTGTCCAGTCTCCCCCACCCACCTTTCCTACCCCTATGGCAATGTCCGGGAGCAACTGGCTTGTGCAGATACCACTATGGTAATGTGAACACAGGCCCAAAACCGGACATTCTAAGTTGACCCACAGCCAGAGAAATCGGGCCTGACAGACAATTAGCCAAACTCAATTGAAACAACAGCCAGCAACTATCGACTACAGAGAACAGTGGAAACCAAGGTCAACAAGATAGCAAAGATTCACAGGGGAACCAGTTACCAGCCTGAGGGTTGTGTATTGGAAAAGTTTCAATCAGACTCTCTAACACCTTGACTTCCAGCCAGTGCCTGCGGCATTGTACCTCCCTGGCATAGGGACAGTGAAGGGTATTGGTGCGACCCCATTGGATGCATGGAACCCAGCTCATGATTCCATTGGCCAAAGGCCACAGAACATTCTGGAAGGTCTGGGACAAAGTGGGATTAAAATACACACCTGGAAGCCACCCCCTCAGGGAAGACTCGACCTGGCTCAGCAATGGAGCTCTGACTACCGAGAGTGCAAGACAGCGTGAGGGAGAGCACAAGAGAGACAGCGAGAGTGAGATCCACCCTGACCTGCAAGACACACCTTCATGAAAGAGAGCCAGCTCTCCACTAGATACGTAGGAGATTCCAACAGCCCAGCTCAAACCCCGTGGATCATTACAGATAGAGCTAGCTAAAGAGTGCCTTTTGTTGGAATTTGGGAAATGCTCACTTGGTGTTTTAAATAGGATTATTTTGTTAACAAAATGGACTGCAAACTGAATTCTATGGTCATTTGTTCATCTCACCAACAAGAGCATTTAGGTGAAATTGTTTTTAATACAAATTGGTTGAAGTGACCAAAGTATGGTCAACACCTTGAAGAAAGCAGAATGTTTTCCAAAGCTTGTCACAATAGTCCCGTGAACTTCAATAACTTCATATAACTAGGGAAAGTAATCAGTCATTATCATGTAGAATTATCAGCCAAAAACGATCAACCAGTGTCTGATTTGTAAGGAGTGTTCATGTGTTGATGTTATTGTTTGTTAATGAACTTTGAATGTACATGTGCTAACGCATTAATTGAGATGGTGTCCAGTGTGTTTTTTTTCAAAAAAGCAGAAGGGTGCATTTGTGCCACGGATGACATTTTGGACTCCTAACAACGTTTGAGGTATTACTAAGCCCAATTTCTTGCTTAGTAATTTTTTTTTCCCCAAAAGATAATATATTCCATTGTACCTTTTCAGAAAGGAAACTATGAAGCACTTTCCTTCAATTTGAATCATCCAATTGTATTTAATACGCTGACTTCATAGCACCACACTTTCCATGCATACCACTAAAAACAAGATGAATTCTTGTTGATCTTCACTCATGTCAGTTATCAAGAGACAATTCTTCCTTCAAGATAAAAAGGATCCATGCTACTTATTGGTAATTTCTTTGATCTAGTTTGTGCCTGTTTTAGTGATTAAATAATAATTATATTCTTGATCCTTTAGATCCATATCATTTAAGATTAATCAAAACCTTGAAGGGACAGGAAATCAAGTAGAATAAAGGAGTCAGCGAACACTGGAAATAGCTTCATCTTTCCGGTTGGGGACATTAATGAAGGAAAGCAGGCAAAGAAAATCAGAGGGGATTGGACATCAATGTCAATTTTGTTGCTGAAACTTTTTCTTGAAATGTTAAATACAGAATATTGATAATATTCCTATCTGTTCCAGTTCATAGCAGAAATAAATTTGTATATCTTGTAACCTCTGGCATCTCTTTAGCTTTGGCTTAGCCAAGAGGAGACAGCATGAAACTAAAACTGGTCATTTTTATGGTATTTTCAATTTCATTAGCAAAATTTGTAAATGGAACTAGTTCTTGAGGTAACAAGAAAACCTGATCCTACATTTCAGGTATGGATATAGAGCATGATATCTAATGGTGAATTCTCAATTCATTAATTCTCGCTTCAGTGTGAGATTTATAAGATATGGAATCATTAGGTGGGTTCTGTCTTACATTGTCCATCCTGCCATTTGTTTCTGGACAACTAGCCTCCAGTTTGAAAAATAAGCCACGAGCAACACTGACATTCCCATTTACAAAGATCCGAAAACCATCGATAGAATAGTCTGGTAACAGTAGCTATTCACGGAGCTGGTATCAACCTACTGTCCAGATGGATAGAATCATGGAACACACGCAGCATAAACAAAATCAGCCCATCATCACTAACCCAACAGCAGTAGACCCTGGCTTCATCCTCCTGGAAGACAATGAACAATGTTGGTCCGAATGTGTGCACTGAATAGATGATGGGCCTACTGTTCCACAAGTCGAAGATGAGGAATGGCCTGAAGCAGAACGGTGGACACGAGTCTCAGACTATGGAAACCAATGCTACTCACTGAGATCTGATGATGTAGGCAGTTCCTTCCTCAATGTCAGGAGGCTTGATTGATAGACAAATTAAGAATCACATCATTAGCATTTTTTTAGACACATGGAAGTAACTGCAGAACATCAAAATATATATGTTACAACATAAAGATTCAATTTCCAGATCCTGCCAGAGGCTCCACCAATCAGTACAGAAACATAAACTTCAATTAGAATAACACTCAATCTATTTGATTATGTTAGAAGTTTCATTGCAACAGTTTATTTTAGCAGGGTGTACTTAAGCAACGGTAAACTGCTTATTATGGATAATTGACTAATAATAGCCCAGACAGAGCTAAGCAGATCAAAAGCAGTATTACCTGAATTGTAATATTAATACAACTTTTGGCCTGTCTGCTGTAGTCCTATTTTCCCATTGAAGGCATGTTATCTTCATTTCGTGGTGGGTGGTGAATGGCACGGAGTGGCGCCGTGCAATAGGCTGGCTTGATAGCTATGTGTCACATTTGTTTGGGGTATGATGAGATTTTCAGTGTGTCCAATGCAATTGCTTTTCATAAAAAGTGATTTTATTTTGTTACTCAGAAGAAATAGTCTCTTCATATCATTACACTGCTGCCATCTAATAGGATTTTGACACTTACCAAACTTTTGGCAATCAGAAATATTCACTTGCAATAATCTTCCAGAGATGTACTGGGACTGAGGAACAGTTCCAAGGATAAACAGTGATACAATGCAATGACAGCTGCTCTCATGTTAAGGCCAGCGACTAGTCACTATACAGCATCTATTTGTAGTGTAGCAACTAAAACATTTCAACACTTCACTTTCTTCAGTGAGGACCTCTTTATCACATGCCTTCATGGAACTAGGCTGCAGATTTTTAATGTTCAGGTTTGTTTTCTTGCTTTTCTATTTACTTCTGGTGATGACCTGTAGCTGAGAGCTTGGGTTCTCAGTCAAATAGGCTGCCACATGGTGCTAAAATCCATCTCATCTGACAAAGAACATCAATTTGACAAATGCCTGTGGCCAATTCATTGCCTTTGGTGAGGAGTGAATTGTTACAACTGATTGTGATAACTCGTTGGAAATTGAGCCTTACTAGTCCTGGAGTCGTCATGAAGTTTAAGATTTTATAAAATACAAAGGACCTTGATTTACCTGACTTTTGGATACAGAAAAACACAGACCAGATTTCTGTACTAAAATGACTATTTATTACAAGTAACTAGACCTTAGCTTCAGGTAACCAGTTATAAAATGTCAACATTAGATCATAGAATCCCTATAGTGTGGAAACAGGCCATTCAGCTCAACAAGTCCACACTGCCCCTCTGAATAGCATCCCACCCAGACCCATTACCCTACCACTGCATTTCCCATGTCTAACCCATCTAACCTAAACATCCCTGGGCACTATGGGCAATTTAGCATGGCTAATCCACCTAGCCTGCACATCTTTGGACTGTGGGAGGAAACCAGAGCACCTGGAGAAAACCCCCGCAGACACGGGGAGAATGGGAAAACTCCACACAGACAGTCACCCGAGGGGTGGGTTGAACCCAGGTCCCTGGCACTGTGAGGAAGCAGTGCTAACCTCTGAGCCACCGGATGTCTTGGAAATGCACTCTGGGAAATTGGCCATCGTCAGACAGATATTATGCAAAGTCAGTTCAAGGATGGGCAACAAGGGTTTATAGGATCTGTCCATGGCATCATTGAGGTTGTGGGCAGGTTGTATTAGCTAGCTAAGGGGATTGTTACAGTTATAAGTGACAATTAAATGTAGTAGGGTGGGACTTGGTTTGATAGGGCAGGGGAGTACATAGTTGCGAGGGACGGTCAAGAAAACTCAAGGGGACCCTGGCCTTGATGTGGGGAAGGCATAGGCCAGCAAGGATGTGTGAACCTTGAATGTGACAGATTCTCGCAGTAAAATAAGGATCTTGATTGTAATATAGAGCGGCTGAATCAAAATGGGGAAGCTCAGCACATTATCGCAAAAGACAAGGCTAAATCAACTGCATACTGAGCTAGAAGGGCCAAATGGATAACTCATCTTGGCTTACCCCTGCTCCCATAATCAGCTCTGACATTCATAATTCGAATCAAAATATCAAGGAACATTCACTATTATTTTGTTTAACAAGGGCATAATTATGATGTAATCTATTAATATGTTAACACTAGACAATAAATGACAACTATATAACATTTAATTACTGTATAACAAAAGGTCTAAGTGGGTGGAGGTGAACAAAAAGTATTTAAGATATAATTACAGTAGAGTTAATGCCGTACTAATTTACACAGGAGAGTGACGAGAGTAATACTTAATAACCAGATGACAGCAGTATTAGCAGCAACAATTGTTAGCTCCCACTTGGTCATTTTTTCAGGTTTTACAAAGATATATATATAGCAAGGCAAAGTAGTGCAACAAGAATGGTGTGATGAATGTTTGCTGATTGTTGGCCTTAAAAATCTCTATAAAATGAGTTTGGCAACTTCAGCTTAGCTCCAAGTGAACAGAAACTCAAAAACATCATCTGACTTTAGTACATTCAGTAAAATCCACAAAAAGGATGTTATGAAAAATGGAAAGCGCCACAGTCACAATTTTTTTTTAATGTATGCCAGTGCTGAGAGAGGGATCTCTTTTCACAATTGTTGAACTGAGTACTTTGATTTTTTTTAAAATATATATCTCTGTTCCACATAGCAATGAGTCATTGCAACAGTAAAGAATTGTGAGTAAGCTAGGTGAACTAAACAAAGTCGGGCTGCTGCCGAGTTAAACTCCCCACATTACTGCTATAGAAAACGTCACCTTTGGAGAAGCTCCCAGATCTCTCTCAAGAGACAGTGTGATTGTTTAAAAAGTTATTATTTTGTAGGCCGTGGATACTGCCAGCATTTATTGCCTTTCTCTAATTTCCCTTAAGATGAAATTTCATTGCACTCCTGACTTGTGCCTTGTAGATGATGGACTTGCTTTGGGGAGTCAGGAGGTGGGTTATATGTAACAGCATTCCCAATCTCTGACCTCCTCTTAGTGTCACAGTATGTATAAAGCTGGTCTAGTTCAGTTTCTGGTCAATGATAACTGCTAGGATCTTAAAAGACTGAGTGTTAAGGGGAGATGGGTAGATTTACTCTTGTTAGAAAAAGTCATTGCCTGGCACTTTTGTGATATGAACATTAGTTTTTCATTCTATCCTCCCAAACATCAGTCCTCTGACTGATGAAAACCCACAAGCTGGCTGAAATCATCTGTGCTGCATTTTAATGGCTAATCCATGATGACTTATTCATCTGCCTACCTTCCAACACAGCATCCCATATTAAACAAACCTCCTGAAAAAGATCTACAAACAGACATCCATTGACTCAGTGAATGCAGAAGTTTAAATTGGGACACACAGATCTTCTAACAAAATTTAAAATGTACACGGCTTTCAGTGCCATAGTTTCTAGATTTGGGATTTTCTAGAAAAGCAAGCCACTAAGCTAAGCAAATGGGAACTGTAGTCTATACAGAACTGGCACATCAGGATTAACAGCCAAAGAGCTAAGAGATCCCAGAAGGTATAGATCACAATACAACACTAATTCAAGTCAGACTAAGCATCCATCTTCAGTGAGTAGAATTGATATCGTTTAATCAGAAGCCTACAGAATCCACAGACTTCCTTGTGAGCAAGTAAAAGTCTTGTGATTTTTCAGCTGAATTGTTGAATTGGTGAAGTTATCCGTTATTTAGAAAGATGTTGGATAAACACAATGCTTGTAGCGTCAAAGAGGTGATGATGGATGAATGCAAGTACAAAGCGATCCTCACAGGTCAATAAAGCTTACAGGTCCTAAGGAAAAACTCAATGGTTGACACAATGACCAAAACACCAAAACATTCAAGAAAAAGCTACACTTTCAAGCAATTTTGCCAGGCAATGTGGCAAAAAAAAATCTTTATCAGCAGCAGTGCATTAGAACTAAGACGGATACGGCTCCTAAGAGGTCTACACAAACAGCCTGCATTCAGAAGTACCTTCAAGCCACAATAAAGAACATCTGGTATCCCGCCAGAGATATATGCATGAAGTGATCAACAAACCAGAACATGACAGTGTACATGAGGAAAGAAAATATAATGAACAGATATTTCATTCTGTCAACCATGTGGAAAGTATAAATGTTATTATATCATAGAGTCATAGATTCATACAGCATACAGACTCTTCAGTCCAACTCATCCACGCCAAACAGGTTTCCGCAACTAAAATAGTCCCATCTGTCTGCATTTGGCACGTATGCCTCTAAACCTTTCCTATTCATGTACCCATCCAAATGTCTTTCTGCATGTTGTAACTGCATCTGCATCTACCACTTCCTCTGGCAGTGCATTCCACAAACGAACTGTTTGCAAAAATTCAAATCATCTCTCCTTTGAAAACTGGTGACTGTTTGCAATGAATTAAGGTTGACACCAAGCAAGTGCCAGTATACTACACCTGAAAATTCTAAAGAACATGTGCCCACAGAAAACGGGAAAACAAGGCTACACCTCCAAATGTAAAACTTTCAGCACACAACAACTCACCTACTCCATGTGCAGGATCAATAGTGTTGGAGTGCAAGTACATTCAGTCAGGACACTGCAGATGTTCAATATAGCGGATACTGCTGGACCAGCAATTTTAGGGATTAGCAACATGCTGTTACTTCACAACGGTTACAGTTCATGAACACATTCAAACATCAGGAGACACCACAAAAACTGTAGCACTATGTTCAAGAAACACTTGCAGAATGGAACACGAAAGAAGAATAAACACATCACTTTCCTCTGAATTAACATCTTTGCTGTCTGTGTGGAGAGAAAGATGAAGGTTCAAGAGGACAAGGCTGAACAACCAGCTCAGAATAAATCCAAACATGAGAACACTATGACTGAAATGAAGTCTTAAAGGGGTACCTGTTCTCAGTGCACAAAGGTGAGTGAAAAGCTGAACAGAAAGAAAAGCAGGATGAACTGCCAGCAATGGTATAATCAATTCAATGAAAAAATTGTCTGTTTACAGAATGAACCGAAACATCTGACATGTAAAACACATGTGCAGCAGGAGCACCTCCAGAAACATTGGCTTCAGTTCAACATTATGCTGGGGAAAATGACAGACCTGCAAAAACAGTGATGATGCACAGAACAAGAAGCTATAAATTACTCATGAGATTGGCCTTTCAAAAATAAACACCAACAATAATGTTCTACTGAAAGAACTCAAGCAGGATACAGTGGAAACCAAGTATTGATTATAGCAGCAGGTGGAAGAGGTTTGGGTTCAAAGAAAACAAAGAAAAAAAATAATAATTGAAGAGTCTGTAAAGTTATTAAAGCAGGTTGAGAAGGAAAAAAAAATGCTAGACCAACAAAAGACTTAAACTTTGGTAGAATGAGAAGAATTCAATATTTTCATTGAATTCGTGATACCAAGCTTTGAAACTAAGATGGAAGCACTCAAGAAACAAAAACAGAAAGTGTCAAGAAGATTTAAACTACTCTAAACAGCTTGAGGAATGAGATCAGTCAGTGGCTAAACTAGAACTAAACGTGACTCAGGATAGTCAAATTCTGGAACTGCAGCTGTAGCCTGTTGATAATCCCACAGTGTAATTGAGTATGTATTAATTTACTATGTTAACTTTAAATTTTGGGTTCAGTATAAAAGTGCAGAGAAAGTGAAAATGTTCCTCAGTTCACAAAGCCTTCTCTACTTTTTAAAGACTCACAGGCAAGATAATGTTCTAAAACCTTTGGCCTCCATTTTGCTCCATCACTTCAGGGATACTGTATTGGTCTTCCAACATTACATTTATAGTTACAATACAAAATCATAAATACAAAAACAGAAAGAGGTTTTTTTTAAATGATGTATTCAATTAAGAGTTTGGAGGAGAAGGTATGACTGAGGTTCCAACAGCAATATACTGACAAGCTGTTTTATCAGTTGGTTTGTGGTAGAACATTTAAATGGCTAAGTTTCTCTCCTGTATGCTGCAAGACCATTGAAAGGTTGACAGTTTTACCAATGAAATGACCAATCTGTTCCAATTGCTAGGTTTGTAATACCTGTTGCTAAGTATCTCCACCTAGACTGACACACCAGGTCAAAACAAAATAATTGCACATCTGTCTATCACGCATGGAAGTTAATATTTGTAATTTATTCAAATGTGTCATTGCTTTGGACACACCTTTAGTAATTGCTTTAATATACTGGGACACCATTATTGATTCATCCAATTGTCATTCATAAGATTTGAAATCTTAAAATCTTTTCAAAGGCAGAAAAAATATCCAAAAACTACAGATATTTCTATGTTAGCAGGTTGACGACACCAGTGTAGCTGGCTAAACTTAATCCTAGTACAGTGGGTTTCACCTCCTTTATTAGTTTCTTAAGAAATTCATGTGAAAGGTTTTACATCTGTAAAGAAAACCATCTGACAGCTAATTTCCTATCTTATATAACTTTCATACTGTGAAGTTTGGACAGGGTGGTTCTCACAAATCTCTTCTGAATTCTTAGATTTTTGCTCACAGCTATATCAAGAACTTACCAGCCATAATTGGACAGTACATTCCACTGATGGATTGTCTATTATCTGCTAGACATGTAATAAATATCTTGCAGGAAACTTCCTACCCTAAAGCATTGCCAGAAAAACATTTTATGATTTACATACAATGGTTACAGTGAGGTTTTGGAACTCATTATCCTTCATTGATTTTGTCAACTTAATTTATTCACTGTTTGCAAAGGCAATTAATAATTTATCACCATCCACTTTTAAAGAATAAAACAATTTGTTTGGTTTGACATGATTGGCTCTCAAACAATCCATGCAGTTTCTCAGTATCCTGGTGCAAAACTTAGTACTTATATCACATTTTTACATGAATGGCACATGATGGCAAGCCATTGATCACAACTAAACTAACTTTTGTGGAGACAGACAAAATCATCTGCAGAAATAAATGCAAATGAATTTGCATTGATTTGCTGTCATATCATAAGGAACATCAGTAGAAATGCAGTTATTTTAAGAAAAAGCTAGCATTGCAAAAAAAAAACATGAATTAATGATTTAAAATCAAGAATTTTTTAATGCTATGATCTTAGGATAAGTCTATTACTCCATTATGGCCAAGTTTTCTCAGTCGCTAAATAATTGTAAGATGTCAATTTAAGTTATGTTTGTTCTACTGGTCAATCCTTTTCTTTCCAGGACAGTCGTAATTATTGAATACAAATAATAAATGATTATAGAATACATTCAGGATTGGATTCTGCAGTTCATCAATAATCCCTCATGACATTAGTCTACCTCATTATACAGAGTGTTGGCATCAGTCCTGAAATCTTTATTAACCTATATATTGCAGGAGATGTTGTAGTCTACCCAATCAACTTGAAGTCTTGTGTTTTCCACACTGTTTGCACACAAAGTAACAAAGGACTGGGTTTAATGTTGGACAGACCTGCTTAGTTGTGGGGTCACCTTGCAACCCAATTCTGCCAGCAGAAAACCCGGCACCAATTTTGTCAGCTGCAGGAATGGGCTGATGTTGGAACCCACCAGTTAGCTAATTAAGATCACTATTGAGCCATTATCGCTGAGCCCACTGAAATTTTGTAATGGCTCACATGGTTTTTCACACCTCCCGAATTTAGCCAGCAGCCTCTAGGGGAGACCTCTTTCAAAGAGACATGATGTGCAATCAATGCACATCATCAGGAATACTCCCTGAAAGCCACTGCCTAGCCCTTGCATCTGTTCCTTCCCCAATCCCAACCAGTGCTCGTTACACCATGACCCTCAACCTGCCACAAGTTCCTTTCTCCAGAGATCCCTCAGTAATCTCCATTGAAGGTCTCATTGTATTGCTGCAGCAACCATTGTTGTGCTGTTGATGGTAATGAAGAACTGCTGATCTCTGAATGACCTACAAATTCCAAGGAAGCCAGGCACTGGTCAATTAAGTACTGAAGGCAGATAATTCATTCCGGCCTCCCCATTGAAATAATATAGGCCTTACAATGGTCCTCCAACTGAAAGAAAGAATCACACCGATAACATTAAATCCAGCCCATTACTACTTTATATGAAACTTGGTGCCTCCATCAGGATACTGTGAATATATTCAGAGCCACAGTTGAAAGTGGAGGTAACGGGTACTTTTCTGCAAATGTACTTAAATGAAAAGACCTATACCTTCGTGTTATCAGAAATAATGTTTGTTCAAATTATGCTATACACTTGGAGAAATCACACTTCCCCCTTATGGCAATAGCTGATGCATTCCAGTAAACAAAATTTTTAAGACCACAAGACTGTAGGATATAGGAGCAGAAAGTGGCCATTTGACCAGTCAAGCCTGCTCCGTCATTCAATGAAATCATGGATGATCTAATAATCCTCAATTCCACTTTCTTGATATTTTCCCCATAATCCTCAGTTCCCTCACTGATTAAAAATCTATCTCAGTTTTGAATGTACTTAAGGACCCAGCCTTGGCAGTTCTGTATAGTATAGAATTCCACAGAATCACTACCCTCAGAAGAAATTCCTCTTCTTTTCAGTCTTAAATGGATGACTCTTTATGTTGAGATTATGCCCCTGGTCCTCCCATAGTGGAAACAACATCTTTGCATCTATCATGTCAAGCCCTTTAATCATGTTGTATGTCTCAATAAGACAGCCTCTCATTCCTCTGAACTCAAACAAGTACAGGCCCAACCTGTTCAACCTCTCTTCATCAGACATTCCCTCGATATCTGGGTTAAGATTAGTGAAACCTCTCTTGACTAACTCCATTGGCAACATATCTTTCCTCAAAACAGGTCAAAGATACTGAAAGCGCTTTAACAACTGCTGAAAGAATGTAAATAGGGGAGGTAGTAGCATGCCAGCTGAGTAAGTAGGTAGCGTGCCAGTGGAGGTTTGACAACACGTTCAATGGTGGCAAGGCAGGGTAAGATAGGATCGCAGTGAGCATCTAGGTGGGCTCAAGGTGAGTGAGCATTAAGAGACCAAGTGAGTAACTGTGAGATGCAGCTTGGTTTGATGTACAAGCTGGGTGCCTGTCCCTGTGCACCAAATGTCTTTGTGAATATCCCACTAAGCGGAGGCTTAAAATGTAGATTCATCCTTAAGTGGATCAGAAAAGTGCTGTGAGGCTCCTGAAAATCTGGCACATGTTGGATGCCAGTGTCCCTGGATGGGGGAAATGAGTTCAGTGGGGGCCCTATAGCACGTAAGCAGAGGAAAAAACAGAAAAGTGCCAACAGCGGAGAAAGAGAAAGATGGGGAAATGGAATTTAAAAGAAAGCTTGAAAACCCAAGAGAAAAGGAAATCAGATAATAAGACTTGGATTGTGGAAAAGATTAGAGCAAATGATGTAGGAAGGGAGGGTAGCTCAGAGGATGATTCTGATTCCAATGAAGGAATTGGGTTAGCTAGGAATTTCTGCTTAGTGCCTAAATTTACAGAGGATGGAGTTGAAATTTTGTTTCATTTGAAAAAGGGATCTGAACTAATGAAGGGGCCAAAATAGATTTGGACCCGAATGCTTCAGGGCATTTCGTCAGGTATACTTTTGATCACACACACCAATTTGCAATCTGTGAAATTGATTTTAAAAAATACTCAATGCGTATGAGCTTGTCTCCAAAGATTTTCAATTAAAATTTAAGACTTAAAAAAATAAACCTAATCAGATATTTTGAAATTTGCAAGAGAACAAGACATGCTGTGGGATCACTGGCTTTGGCAACTAAAGTTGGTGAACTATTTTGAAAATGTACAGAAAATTATGATTATTGAAGACTTCCAAGTTAGTCTTCCAGTAAACTATAAGGCTTAGTTAGTTGAGTATCAGGAATTAAAGACCCGAGAAAGGGCAGACCTTGCAACCTATAATACTTTACACAGGCAGTTACATGCGGGGAAACGAGCATACAGGAATCCACAAGGAAACTCGAAGAATATAATATCTGCAAAATAAAAAGGTATTTGTGTTAGGCACAAAAAACAGTAAGTCAGTGTAATAAGTAAGAAAGGCTAGATCCTAACAGTCGTATAATCAAAATAACAGCTTTCCATTTTAATAAGACTAGACATTCCAAGTCTAATTGCAGTAGTAGGAATGCCTACGGAATCCACAGGCAAAATAAAATGGTGCACCAAGAAAGGAAATGTTATTAAAACTGTAGCAAAGTAAAAATATTTCCTGAGCATGTACTAGGAAGAGAGAGACAACTGAAGACAGTCAATAAAATGCTTACGGTATTGGATTTACGTCAGGCAGAGCATCTGATAAAGACAATTCATGAAATTTTGACTTCAGAACAGAAGATTCAACAGTTTTATTTCTGAAATAATCAGTTCAGATGAGAAGAAAGTTTTCCACCTGAGGAACTGAAACTTCTTTCCAGTTCAGTTCAGGAGATCCTCAGCAGAAGTAATTTACGGTCTGTGAGGTTTCCAATCTAGGAGTACTTGGATGGAGATCTTCAAGTTATTAGAACCGAGAAAGCTTATGCAATCAGAATTAAAGGAGATCCATGCTGGTAGACTCAGAAGAAAATTGTATAGGATCAAATTACTGCAAATGCTGGAATTTGTACCAGAAACAAAATAGTGTTGCAAATCACAGCATCTGTGGAGAGACAGCAGGCTAATATTTCAAGTCTAGATGACTCTTCATCACAGCCCCAGCATTCTTGTTTTCAGTAGAGAATCATATAATTATCTTTAAGTTCAAGAGAAAGGAAACTGCAAATTATCAGTCAAGTAAAGATCTAAAATGCTGATATTGGAGGGATGTTTCTCTGGAAATGAGTTTCTGTAATAGGTGGTGTTGGGAAACAAGTTGAAACTTTGTTTTGATGTTTGTTCATGTCTCTCTAACTGTCCTTTATATATTTGTAGCTGTTTTCATTTTTATTCTTCTATGTTAAAAAATGTTATTTGTTAAAGAACACCTGCAGCCTTATGTTCATCAGTTTCACTGACTAACCACTTCATTAATCGGCTGCACAAATTATATATATGATCTGTTAAGCCAGGTTTCATTCATGGATCTGACTTGTCCAATAGTGCCATCAGCTGGGATCATAAAAGTCGCAGGACCCGAAATATTAAATCTGATTTTTCGCCACAAATACTGCCAGGCCTGCTGAGATTTTCCAGCAATTTCTGTTTCTATTGTTGTTAATCATAACAATGGGTTCAGTGGTGAGGCCACATTTGGATTGAAAGAGAACAGAGGGAATGAAAATCAACAAAGGACCATAATTTGCAGACTTAGGTCCAAAAACAGCACGAGAAAAACACCAGTGATGGGTGGTCTTGGGAATCATAGGTCCAAAGTGACATTGATCCTCCTAGGTATGCTCTAATTACCATACTTCATGTCTCAAATTAGTCATAAACTATCCCCAAATGTGAACTTTTGCAGCTACGAATTTGTTGCCTTAAGAAAACTGAAGTAGTTTATAGCCCTATCACACCTTCAGTAAAGTGATTTTATTCTTTAGCTATCTGAACACTAGGTAGATTTAATGAGTTAATTACAGAGGGATAATTATTCCCTTGCAGCATGTGCAATATGACTACTATTGTATTAGTATCATGAAAGGTAGGCATTTTTCCATCTACAGCTGAAACGCTGCTAACAATGATTAGTCACACTGTTCCAAGCTCCAGTATTGCAAGAAGTGTACTTGAACCATTATTCTGTCTGTACTGATCTCAAATCTGAAAAGTCTAAAAAATACACTTGTTCTGAAAATGTACAACATTATCACAATTGCTCCAGTACAGCAAAATAAAACAATTCAATCCAGTTGGAAATCAAGCCTATGCAAACACAATCTTAAGAATAAATGGTAGAGTTATTTATTTGAATAAGATTTCAAGCAAAATGTCTCAGTTGCATTGCCTGAAGAGGTTTGTAACAACCTTGCATAAATAAATGCTGGTACAAATTGCAAATCTTCCGTGGATCTCAGTTGGGAAATAAAACACTGTATATACACTTGGGGAAGGAATCATATTCAGTTTGGGTCAGGCAGGCTGGAAGTGAATGTAATCTTAAAGGGATTAAGGTATAATGTAGGTTTAACCGATTCTAAATTCCAGGGTGGTGAGGAACATCCTAACTGACAGTACTCTCAGAAATCAATGCGCATGTAATAGCCTTGAGATCTGATTTAATGTCTGTTAGTTGCTACCAAGAAGTCAGATCTGCTTGCCTTAAGATTTTATTCTAAACAAAAGCACACTTTGAACATTTTAAAATTACTGTTCTGAAGAATGTGCAAGATTAAAGGAAGGAGTTTGAATGTGTTTACAGCAAACTGTTTGAACAATGACAGCTAAAAGGCAGAGCCATTCGCTGCATAACATTTATCTGATGTGATACAAGATGCAGAGATATACAGTTTACAGGATATTTTAATAATCACATTGGTTCTTTAATAGAGTACGCTATGGAATCCTATAGCAAAGAAAACAGGGTCATTTAGCCCATTATGTTGGTTCTGGCTCTTTGAAGTAACAATGATATTGTTCTAATTCCTACAGAAGTTCCAGAGAGACCTGCAATTTGATTAAATTATGTTTCCAACTTCCTTTTGAAAGCTACCATTGAATCAGTTTTCACTTAGTTTCAGTAAGTATATTCCAGATCAAAACAACTTGCTGTATTTAAATATGTGACTCAAAGCTATTGATTTATTCATTCCAGGGATATGGATGTCACTAGCATGGCCAACATTTAGTGCCCAACCTCACTTGCCCTTGAGGAGATGATGAGCCTGCAGGACAAGAGAGATCACATGACATCCAAACTTTTTGGTATGTTAAACATATGCTTTTCTGCCAAACTCTAAAAACAGCTGAGGAGCTAAGTGGAAACCGTTCAGTCTCTCTCTGTCTGTGAATTTATCTTGATTTGCTCTAATAGGTAACTTTCACATCTAGAAAGTGGCTAGGGAAATGAAAGTGCAGGTTGTGTTTCCCTCATTTCACATACATTTGTTGGTCTGCATATGGACATGCTGCAGCTCTCCTTGTGGGATAGCTGATGTGAGACGATAGCCAAGCAGAAACATAGAGGAGAACATCTTGTATTACTTTGGTCCCTGTCCAAACTTAAATCTGTCAGGGCTGGACTGCAAAGGTGGAATATCTCGATCTGTATGTTGTATAGAGGGTTGTTAATTCTTAACATTTCCCAAATGTTTAATCTGGGGAATTATTCAACTCAACTGACTAAAAATGCAGTCAAAGTATTTTTTTCCCTCTTTTCAAGACTATCACTGTAAATCCATACTTTACTCTTGAACTAACAGTATTGAAACAACATTTGATCATTCATCCATTGCTGATTGGTTGCTCCAAAATAGACAATTTAGCCTTCATATTTTCCCATATAACAATAACAATAGGACTCCAAAACTAATTCATTACCAAAAGGCTTTTGGATAGTCAAAGGCCTTGATAAGCTTAATTCAAGTTCCTTCTATGTTTCAGGTTATAATCGAGGACCAAGAATGATTGAGATAATGGTACTAAGCCACTTAAACTAGAAATTGTTGTGGCTGTATGTTGCTTAACACAAATTTACCAATGTCACACCAGGAATGATAAACTAAGATAGGTTCAGTTCGTGAGAAGACATAATGCAGGATTTCTCAGAAGACAAATTCACTATAAAATGGTTCAGCAACAAATGATACAGGAAAGCAGAGCTACAATCCTTTCATAATGCATGCTGCAAGCTAAACTGATAAAATGGCTCCTAGTGTCATTCGACATCCTGGTTACTTAGGTATTACATTATTCCCTTTTAAAGTTATATCCCAACATTTGCATGCTTATACAGGGTTAAAGTCAGTTAATGCTGCTATACAGTATTTATAATTCTAGCACTCTTTCCCCGATTGGTGAAAATGAAGGAAGTCCAAAATTTCAGGAAGTACCCGTTTTGCTCATGTTCCAAATTTCATCAATTTGTTTCAATTTAAATATCTGATAAAACATATTTTTTCCTCGTGATTTTTTGGTCTTTTCACTTTGTTCATCACCAACTCCAATATAAATATGCAGCAATGAAACATGAACTGTTTAAAATGGGAATAATTATTTGCTAGTTGAATTCTAAACATTTAATGCTTAATGGTTATCACAAGAAAGAAATGCTTTTGAAATCTGCAAGATTTTTCTAGCTTTGGATGTTCTTGTGATTGTACAGAAAAGAATTTGTCTAAAACTTTCTAATCCATTTATAAGCAAACATTGGATCAAAAATGTGTTTGTAGTTAAACAATCTCTATGTCAATCACAGATAAGGGTTTAACATGCATTGATTTAACAAAATACACTGGGCACAAGGATAAAA
Organism: Ginglymostoma cirratum; assembly: GCA_024137785.1. NCBI lineage: Eukaryota > Metazoa > Chordata > Chondrichthyes > Orectolobiformes > Ginglymostomatidae > Ginglymostoma > Ginglymostoma cirratum. The sequence goes on from JAHRHZ010000087.1 coordinate 18,153,039, forward strand.
GATGGCATTTGGAAAAAGAATTTAAGCAGAAAAGTATTAGTCAGTCATTCTCTGTGTGGAAAATTAAAATCTTCCTAAAGAATATGGAGTCATATTCCCAACATATATTGAAACTTTGCAACAATTAAAACTGAAATTGCTGGAAAAGCTCAGCAAGTCTGGCAGCATCTGTGAAGAGAAATCAGAGTTAACATTTCTGGTCCGGTGACCCTTTCTCAGAATGGTCACTGGATCTGAAACATTAGGCTGTGTTTCCTGTTTGTAACCGTTTTCAAGGTCTGTCATCTGGTTGACAGAGGAGCTTGAAGTGAGAGGGGAAAGATCCAATTGTTGTGGCCAATGATATAGTTAGAAAGTGGGAAGAGGTCCTTCTAAGAGAATATGAGCAGCTAGGCCCCGAATAGAAAAGCAGAACTAGAAATGTAATAATCTCCAGAACCAAAAAGGTAATAATCACAGTTGCATGGAAAATTGTAAAATTGGAAGTAGGATTGCTAGTTAGCAATGGGGCTAATTGTTGCCCAAAAAAAAGGAAGTGCAAAATGTGAGAATGTCATATTGTACCAACAAACCATACAAAAACGTAAGAAAACTCGATAATCGAACAAACTTAAAGGGTTTGTATCTTAATGCACAAAGCATTTGGTATAAGGTAGACAAACAGATAGTCCTTGTGACCTCAATCTGCCCTATAAATTAGTTAAAGGGGTAGGAGGGGGGAGAAGACAAGAGAGATAGGGTGAGGGCGAGGGCTCATGAGAAGCTATTAGAGTTTCCAGATCAAGTAACAGAACAGGGAGAGTATGGAAAGAATCAGGAATCCAACTTCAGGCACAACAGATAAGGGGACAACTATGAGAAAGGGGGCAGTCAATGCAGGGTAAAAGGTGCTGTACTTAAATGTGTGCTGTATATGAAACAAAGTAAATGAGCCTGGAGCATTGATTGGAATTGGCAGTACAATGTTGTGGGCACCATAGAGATACAGCTGCAAGGGGAACAGGGCTTGGAACTAAATATCCAAGGAGGCACATCCTAAGGATATGCACCCTATCGAAAGGATAGGCGGATGGGCAGAGGGGACAGGGTAGCCTCATTGGTAATAAACAAAACTAAATCAATAGCAATAAGTGATATGGAATCAGAACGTGTAGAATCTGTGTGGGTAGAGTTGAGGAGCTGCAAAAGGGAAAAAAGACTCTGATGGGAGTTATGTATGGGTCTTCTAGCAGCAGTCAGGATGTGGGGCAAACAAAAAACCAATCATGAGACAGAAAATGCATGTAAGAAAGGCACTATTACCATAATCAAGGGGATTTTAATATGCAGGTGGACTGGGAAAACCAGGCTGGTTAGTGGATCCCAAGAAATGGGATTCAGGAATGTCTGAAAGACTTTTTTTGGTGCAGCCCACGCAGGAACAGACAATTCTGGATTTGGCGATGTGTAATGAGGCAGGGAGCTTAAGGTGAAGGAATCCCTGGGGGTCAGTAACCATAACATGATTGAATTCACCCTGCATCTTGAGGGGGAGAAGGTGAAATCAGACGTAACAGTAATATAACTGAGTAAAGGTAACCAAAGAGACGTGAGGGAGGAGCTGGCCAGATGTGATTTGAAAGGGAGCCTAGCAGAGGTGGCAGTGGAGCAACAATGGCAGGTGTTTCTAGGGGAAAATTCAGGAAGCAGAGCAGAAACTCATCCCAAGGAAGAAGAAACATATTAAGGGAAGATGAGGTAATGATGGCTGACAAGGAAAGTCAGGAACAGCATAAAAACAAAAGAAAAAGCAAACAAGGTGATGAAGATTAGTGAAAGCAGAGAATTGGAAAGCCTTTAAAAACCACCAGAGTATAACTAGTAAAGCAATGAGGTGAGAAGATGAAATATGAGGGTAAGCTAGCTAGTAATATGGGGGTAAGCTAGCTTGTAATATGAAAGAAAATTGGAAGAATTTTTTTAGATATATAAAAAGTAGGAGAGAAGCAAGAAATGACATTGGACTGCTGGAAAATGAAGCTGGAAAAGTAGTAATGGGGAACAAAGAAATGGTGGAGGAACTTTGCATCAGTCTTCATGGTGGAAGACACCAGTGGTATACCAGAACTTTGAGAGAGGCAGGGGCAGGGGTGAATGTAGTGACCATTACTAAGGAGATGCTGGGGAAGCTGAAAGGTCTGAAGCTGGGTAAATCACCTGGAATGGATGGACTACACCCCAAAATTCTGAAGGAGGTAATTGACGGGATTATAGAGGAATCGTTGGTGATCTTTCAGGAGTCATTGAAGTCAGCGATGGTGCCAGAGGACTGGAAAATGATGAATATAACACTCCTGTTCAAGAAGGGAGGCAGATGGGAAATTATAAGCTGGTCAGGCTGACCTTGGTCGTTGGTAAGCTTTGACAGTCCATTACTAAAGATGACATTGTGGAGTGCTTGGAAGCGCATGATACAATAGGGCTGAGACAACACGGCTTCATTTCAGGGACGCCATGCCTGACAAATCTATTTGAATTCTTCAAGAAGGTAATGAAGAAGTTGAGCAAAGAAGGATGAGGGGACGTGATCCATTTGGGTTTCCAGAAGGCCTTTGACAAAGTGTGGCACAGAAGTCTGCTAAATAAGCTAAAAGCCCGTTGTGTAGAGGGCAAGCTATTGGCACGGATAGAGGATTGGCTGACTGGCAGAAGACAGTGTAGAGATAAAGAGGGCCTTTTTCAGGATGGCAGCCAGTGACCAGTGAAGGTCTGCAGGGGCCAATGTTAGAAAAGTAGGAAGTGACTTGATTGAAACATACAAGATAATATGTTGCCTTGACAGAGTGAATGTGAAAAGGGGGTTTCATCTTGTGTGAGAATCCAGAATAAGGAAGTCACTGTTCACAAATAAGGGGTCCCATATTCCAGACAAATAGAAACTTTTTTTTCACAAAGAGTTGAGGGCATTTTGGAACTTGCTTCTTCAAGAGGCAGTGGAAACAGAATTTGTGAATATTTTGAAGCCACGCCAGGCCAAAAGACTGTCGTGTCGGGCCAGTACAGAGGCCAGAAGCTCAGGTCATCACCAAGAAGAGAAAACAACCCAAGAGAAAATAAAAAGGAAAAAAAGAAAAAAGAAACAGACAGAGCGGACAAGCTCTAGCTGAAGCATTCTACTCCGCTGCCATCATGGAATGCAATGTGATGGCACAATATTAAGTTTCCTCAGTTAGTAAGATATAAAATTTCTTTTTTTCCACTCTAAATCTTTAATTGCTTCCTAAAGGTTGACGTTGTGAACAATGCTTTACTTGGAGTGTGTTGCGTCGTGCACTAAGAAGAATTAAAAATGTAAAGGGATTTAATGCAAGGGAGCTGATTCACCAGTCCTCACATGGTTGTAATAATGCATTTAAACAGGCTTCCTTATCACTGAATTCCACTGCAATATACAATATAAACACTAGAAGAGGGAAGAAAACATTAATAACCTAATGCTTTTGAGGAAGAAGTTCTACTTCCTGTAAATACATCCCAGTTGGAAAAACTTCCAATTTTGAGTTTAATAACAATTTCATATCATAATGTTCCTGTAAAGCAAAGTGTCAAAGAACTGTAAGATGCAAGATTCTGCCTGTAATTCTTAGCAGTCAGACACGGAGAGTCTAAGAAAACTGGAGGAATTAAGACCAGAACTCCCCTGCTCACAGTCAATGGGGAAACACATTGGCATTTGCAGAGATCATGGCCCGGTCACTTATCAGTACAGTTTGTCACAGATGATGGATGACACAGGGAAAGGAAACATGTTGAAAAATACTACTTTTAGATAAGATTAATTCACCATCTCATTGTATTATTGCCACTAAATGTGAAAAACATCACTTAGAATCACTGATTACACTGGATGAAGAAAGATTTTCAGCAACTGTCTTCATTAGATTAAAATTGAACAAAATGCTGTTTGAAGTAATCTCACAATTAGTAAAATGAGATCATCTATTTGTATCAAAAATAGTTTCTGAATTGTGTTTGCAATGCAGTGGAATAGTTCAGCATTTCATTGATATAAATCATTGTTTATAGAACTTTTATTTTCATTTCCCGTGGGCAATGCTCATTTTTGCAATTCTAAATCAGCCTCCAGATCAGCTTTGGTGTTTGCCAGTAAGATATATTAAAAGCTAACAAGACAGACTTTAGAATCCAGGGATTAAGGAGGCCTCTGTACTTGATTCACATTTCAATATGATGTGAACTTTTCTCCTAAATCACAATCAATACCATTTCAATAATATTAAATCAGGCTCTGGAAGACGAGCCTCATGGAGCAATTAATTATGTGCAGAAAAAGACCCTTCAATAATGACATTTTAATGAAAGGCAATTGTCCAATTGTCAGTGTAATCAGTGCTCCTCAGTGGCCTTTTGCTCTGCACATTACTCATGTACATGTTCATATGTTGGAGCAATTTAGTTTTGGAGGTGTGACCTGTGTGAAACTGTCTGCCACGTTTAGCCTTATGCCATAACAAAGCAGTACTGTGTGTGGCACCTTCTACAAATATTGGCACATTCCCAAGAATTTTCATTATCCAAAAGGATAACAACAGCTAATGTAAAGCTGAACAGCGCTATCTTATCCATTTAAATTGTTATGTATTCACAAAAATAACAATCATGTGTCAGTCAATACAAATATTTTTATCAGAGATTGATAGGTAGTCAATAACCTCAGAAACTAGCCAAGATTCATAGAACAATATTCTGTGGATATTTCTTGAGTGCATGACTGCTTGAAAGAAATCATACTGAATTAAGTGTTGCCTCTCAAAGTTGAGGTAATTACTTTTTGAGGTTTGAAAATAAAAAAGTGCCTATATTTATAATTGAGCCTTTTATGGGCTTATACACTTAATGGTAGTACTCTGGGGAGTGTTGCTAAACAAAGAGACCGGGGTGCAGGTGCACAGTTCCTCGAAAGTGGAGTCGCAAGTAGACAGGGTGGTGAAGAATGCATTTGGCACTCTTGCCTTCATTGGTCAGAATACTGAGTAAAGGAATTGGGATGTCATGTTGCAGCTGTATGGGACATTGGTAAGGCCACTTTTGGAATACTGTGCACGATTCTGGTCTCCTGTTAATAGGAAGGATGTGAGGGTGCAGACAAGGATGTTGCCAGGGCTGGAAGAATTGAACTATAGAGAGAGACTGAAAAGGCTGAGGCTACTTTCCCTGGAACATTGGAGGCTGCAGGTTGACCTTATAGAGGTTTATAAAATCATGACAGGCATAGATAGGGTGAAGAGCCAAAATCTTTTTCCTAGAGTGGGCAAGCACAAAACTAGAGGGCATAGTTTTAAAAAGAGAGGGGATAAATTTAAAAAGAACCTGAGGGGTATCCTTTTCACATAGAGGATGGTGCATATATAGAACGAACTGCCAGAGGAAGTGGTGGGAATGGGTACCATCACAACATTTAAAAGGCATCTGAATGAGTATATGATTAGGAAGGATTTAGAGGGATATGGGCCAAATACTGGCAAATGGGGCTAGGTCAGATTGGGACGTCTGGTCGGTGTGGATGAGTTGGACCGAAGGGTCTGTTTCTGCACCAAATGACTCTATATGTAGTTCTGAAATGGAGGTCTCTGTTGTGAGATAAGAGACGCAGCAGCTAATTTACACACAGCAAGGTGAAAATAACCAAAATCGTCTATCTCAATAGAGACTGGTTGATTTAACTATTGCCTTGGAAACTGCTTTTCTTTGAAGAGTTTTATGGCATCTTTTATACACGTCTGTGAAATTGGATGGGACTTGGTTCAGTAGCTCATCTGAAAGATGCTGGCATGCACAATTCATCTCTCTGAATGTCAGCCCACATCTCTGCAGTGGTAGTTGAACCCACATCCTTTGAACCTAAAAGCAAGGGAGATACCACAGAGGCTGTGGCTGATACTTCTTAAAGGGTGAGCTACTGGATGGAATTCAGGGTGAATGAGGGAGGGTAAGGGTTGGGATCCTGCTGTCTTCCTGACTCCATCCAATCAAATTCTGGGGGAAAAAAATGGGTGGATGCCTACCTTCTTGCCAGGAGACCAATTGAGGCCCTTAAGTCACCATTTTAGGACTTCATCCAGCTATTAATGGTATTCTACCTGTGAAAGGGGTGGAGAACTTGCAGTTTAACTGACTGCACAACAACTTGCTAAGTTTGTCCCATCAGGAAGTTCCTCTTTCTCTAACAGTCCAAGCTGAGACCAGATATTGAGAGGAGGTAGCCTATGAAAAGACAACCCTTGCTCTTGCTGCCTGCCATCCCTGCCTAGTATCTAATTATTGTCCCATGTACCATTCTCCAAGGATCCATTAGCAATCCCTCATGAACGTCTGAGTCCAATACCAACAATGGCCTTCATTCCCAGTGATGTAGCTAGTATTGGAGAGTTGCAGGCTTTGGATTGGCTGGTAGCTTTTGGAAGCAGGATTTCTCCCTGCTTGGGCATTTAATTGTCTCAAAACTGCATTGGGCATTCCATAAATGTTTTTGGGATTATCACCAGTTTTGCATCCGGTGTACCTAAACGCCATCTTGGGCATTAAAGTTTGTCCAGACATGTACCATTCTAGAGTAAAACATTAATTGAGTTTGATAAACTAAATGACAATAAGTTATGACTGTTTGCACAGTGGATTGAATTAAAAAGTGGATAACCTTGAGGAATTCCCAAAGCCAAATTGATAGGTGTACCCTTTATTGTCTATTAAACAACAAAACTGACACAATAGAATTGCTTCCAATACACAGAATTACTTAGGGTTACATAGCATTTACTGCTTAAAGACAATCAGATCAACTGCTTCTCACAAAACCTGTTCAACCCGCCTGTCTACTATAAGCAAAGCCCTCACTTCCTTTCTCCTTTGGGTATTCACATTGCATCCCCTGAAATGTAACTACATTGCTCACCTTAACTACTCCATTTGATATCCACTTGTAGACATTTTAGTGACATTTGGTGCCATTGAAAAATAGAAACATATTCTGCGCTCGACGTATCAAAGTTTTCATAGTTTTTCTTGCTTCCACTGAGACCCTCCATATCTGCGATGGATGGCACAAACAATGAAATGAGGGTTATCAATCTTCCTTTTTCTCCAACCTGTCCCCTTCCATTTCCCTCTACTTTATCCTCTTCCACTTTTCCCCATTTGGTCCAATTATCATCCCAGTTTCATATTTCCCAAAGATGCCAATGGTAGATTCATTCTGTGAATGTCAGGAGCTCACCCTTCTTGCATAATTAATTGTAACCAGTCAATGGGCCAACATCACAGTAGAGTGGGCAAAAGACAGAAATTTTGCTGATTCACCTCTGGTAGCAAAACCGAAAACAAACAGTTCATTTCCTCCGTGAACTGAGACTTGGGCCATTACTTACTGTGTAACAGAGACAGCAAGTCACCGTAAAGAAATGGAATCATACTTTTCTGAGATTGTTACTGAGCTTGTGCAACAGGAGCTATGTTTTAGTGACATCACTTCCTACTGACCTTAGAGACAGAGTGAGTCAGGCTGCAGAAGTATGACACCTTATAATTAGCATGCCTTGTAAGTTTTTACATTTAGTAAAGCCAATAAAGTTCAGTCACATAACTGTAGACATCACATCACTAAAATCACATGATGTACTGATAACAATACAACATGAGACCACAGCAGCGCTCACAGTATTTTACAATGTATTTTGAAGTTTGGTAACACTGCCAGACTGTTATGTTTAGAGTTGAATATAAAGTCAAGTTTTATGTAAAGCAGTAAGTCAACATAGAGATAAATAAGCTGTATCAAAGAACCGATCTATCCTGGTGAAAATCTCTAAGAATAGATAGTCCTACTAACACATATCACTTTCAATTTTTGCAGCTGTGTTTTTGGGAGTGACTCATTTAATCAACCAGCTTTCTCCATTTAAATTGACTCTGGGTAGATCTGGTGTCTGGAACCCAATGTCTGCAGAGCAGACCTGTTTCTATGAATTTATATTTGATAGCTAGAGTACTGCTTTGAATAATCGGGTTAACCTTGCGGAAAATATTCCAGGATATCTTGTGGGGATTGTGGTCAGATGATCTTGGACAGGGTCAAGTGTTTTTGGAATTGTGAAATATAGTCAAGAGTATGCTGTCAGTAACAGCCATAAATTTTCTGGGTAAACCAACATGATAAATTTTAAAAAAAAATGTATCCTGCTCTAGTGAAAGGTTAACGGGAAGATGGTGAACTAATCTTTAGAAGGTTACTGGGTCATCTTATGCTTTGTGTTTTTTGGAGGTATTTGTACGAGTTTACATTGTGTTTTAACTCAGCACTCACTGTGTGGTTGGTTCACATTTATTTCAAATAGAAATAGCACTTTAGATGTGTGATTGACCATTGTGATTAAAACAAAGTGATAACAGGATTGTGCCATGTCAATGTCATATGTTGATTGAATGACATAAAAGCTGCAAAGAGATAGCTTATACGAGCAGCCTGAACAAGCTAGATGGAAGCCAAGGTTCATTAAAACTGAGAGATAAGCCTCTTATCATTAAAAGATGAAAATATCTTAATGAGTAAATTGATCAAACTGGCTGTGGAAAACGTGGCATGTTTCAGATGTTTGCCAGTCATCAAACTGATCGATCGCTGAAGACTACACAGTGTCAAGGTTTAGAAAGAGGCTGGTTGCATGGAAAAGGAATATAAGAAAGTGTGCCTATAAGGCCTATATTGTTCTGTATTTCTCATCTATATTTCACAATCCCAAAGTTAGCTAGCTTGGGGACGGGAGTCATCTGATCAATGACAAGAAGTTGAGATAGAGCAGGCTCATCACCTGTTCTGGTCTGATCCTTGGACGAGTCCACATAAGCTGGGTTACTTATGATTGGAAGCATTGCATGGGTAAGCTTTTGATATATTACTGTTTCTGCAGTACTCTTGTAGTATACCTTGCTTCAATAAAGCAATGTTGTGTAAATCCCACTGTCAGGACTGCCTTGGGTGAATGATATCCAGAATATTGAGGGTGGCATGGTGGCTCAGTGATTAGCACTATTGCCTCACAGCGCCAGGGACCCAGGTTCAATTCCACCGTCTGTGTAGATTGCACATTCTCCCTGTGTCTGTGTGGGTTTCCTCCAGGTGCTCTGGTTTTCTCCCACAGTCCAAAGATGTGCAGGTTAGGTGGATTGGCCATGCCAAATTGCTCGTAGTGTTCAGGCATGTGTAGATTAGGTGGGTTATAGCGGGATAGGTCTGGATGGGATGCTCTGTGGGTCAGTGTGGACTTGTTGGGCCAAAGGGCCTGTTTCCACACTGTAGGGATTCTATGATTCTTAAACCAACAAAACCATGAAAAGTAGAAAATTAAAAACTACAATGCCTACAGAGACCATAAACCTATTGGTATGTTAAAGCTATCACATGACTGTCAAGATGCCTCAGTACAATTCTTTTTCAGACATTACTTGAAAGAATTTTAACATATTGGATGCGTTTCTTTATAAGAAAGTGCTTTTTTTAAAACAGTGAGGTCATTAGTCATAGCGATGACTAACTATCTTTGGCTGCTTCAATGAACTTCCTCCATTATAAAGTTAGAAGTAAGAGCTCTTGTCACATTATGGTTGTAACCCTACCTCTGGCCAGAAGACCTGTGTTTAATCCCATTTAATCCAGAGGTGTGACATAAAATCTCTGACCAGGTTGACTTGGTCAGAGGATAGCATCATTTTTGACTCCTGTGATTTGTTCATGGTGGAAATTAGATGAGTTGGCATAGAGTGGGGAGGGCAAAGGGTGGATTAAGGGCATGGGTTGGCACTAAATTGGCATACAGGCTATAAAGAGCCTGGAATGGTTAAATGTCCTTAGGAATATGAGGGGACATGGAAGTGTGGGTTACGATGTATTACAAGAAGTATGTAGGTACAGGGGCAGAGGAGCATTGGAATAGAGGTTACAAAGTGATATGGAGTTGGAAGGTATTAGCCATGGGGAGTGTCCATGGCAGGGGTGGGGTGTGTGGTGTGGGGTTGGGGGGCAGGTGGTTTGTGGATGGCTCTGTTTCTTTTCAGGTTTTGTTCAACTGCAGTATATTGTTGGTGCAGAGAAGTAGAGGTCACATCCAGCCCACATCCATAGTCAGCAGCCTCCACTCTAATTCACAGGATGCCCAGGCCATTTTACAGGGAACCCAGCCAACACAGAACAAAAATCTGATCTTCTCAGGCACTTTGTCCCAGGTGGGGTTTGTGCACCAAGAAAACATCCTTTTTCTGTATTCTTGCCCCGGGAGCAAAAAAAATGGAAGGGACGATTGCGTCCAAGTAGAACTGCAATACCTGAGTTACAACTAAACACATAAATCTAAAAAAGGGCGATCTGAACTTCTTCATATTATCTATACTGTTTGACTCAGTTTCTGATGGATGTCAAATGGAAGCTGATTCAAATTGAGCCTCTTTCAGACATTTCATAATGTGTGTGAATTAGTCAACAATAAAATTGTGTAACAGATCATAAACTACATTGAGTGGCATTTATTTTTTGAAACATGATGCCTTATAGTCAATTTGTAGTTAATGCCTGCTGTCCATCGAAGTGACATCTCGTTTAGTATCTGCACACACATCAATACCTTTAAATCATGTGCTATCTACACTGCTCTGAGAACAATGCTGGAGAATCTGAGATGACAAGGTGTAGAGTTGGATGAACACAGCAGGCCAAGCAGCATCAGAGAAGGGTCTAGGCCCGAAACGTCAGCTTTCCTGCTCCTCTGATGCTGCTTGGCCTGCTGTGTTCATCCAGCTCTACACCTTGTCATCTATCATTGAAGTGTTCATTTTGAATTAATCTACATGTTATGAGGAGTGATTTAACAAATTAGGTCTTTACTCTCTAGCATTCAGAAGGTTAAGAGGTGATCTAATAGAGGTCTTCAGGATATTAACAGGAAAAGACAGGGTAGTTAAACTATTTCCACTGGTTCAAGGTTCTAGAATCAGAGGGCACAGTCTAATCCAGGCCCTTCAGGTGAGTCGTTAGAAAGCACTTCGACTCACGGAGTAGTGGAGGTTTGGAATGCTTTTCCTCAAACAGTGGGTGACGCTAATTCATTTGCAAAATTTAAATCTGGGAGACAATTTTTTTATTAGTAAGGATATTAAGGGATATGAGCCCAAGGCAGGCATATAGAGTTAGGCCACAGATCAGCCATGATCTTATCATATAGCAGAGCAGGCTTGAGGGGTTGAATGGCTCCCTTTGATGTTTGGAACTGTTGCTCACTGGATGATCAGTCAGTCTTAATGCTGGACGTACACAAATTAATGGCTAGCAACTGGTTAGACCCGATTTTTGGATACAGGAGTTGTGACTTAGGGCTTGCCTGTACTTGTCAACCCAAGCAGCCCTCCTGCTGTTGTTTGTTTCTAAACACTGCCTGTGGAGTCTTTGCATATCTAAGAGGGGCAGGCAGGGATGCAGCTGAAGAAAGAAGCTAGGCTACTTAAAATGTAGGCTGCACCTTGAAGAGAAGCTTGATACAAATGGTGGAAATGTAATTTAATGCACAATGAACACTGGGGCAGAAAGAAGGACCCATGTGAACAATGTAGCACAGACTATTAGAGGTGCCATGATTACATGAGAGTGAGGAGGTCTAGGTTCATCCTTAGAATTAAACGAGCAGGTGAACGAGGAGGTCAAATGACAGAATCTGCACAAGAAGTGTAATGACCTCATGCACTGGTTAAAATCAGTGAATGTATCTTCATATGCATTTCCTATCCACCACTGCATAAGCCATTCACAATTCTCAAAGTATTGCATAATTGTCACTCACCTCAGTACCAAGCCCTGGCACTCAGATTCCACCCCTAATGTCCCAATACTCTACTTCACCCATACACAGGTATAATGCTGCCTGCTTCACACCCACCTCTTATTGCCTCCATATTTCTCCAACTTGTCAGCTGTGGAAAGTACACCTCAAATACAGTGCAGTTTATCCTTGACACTCTGCTCTCTCTCTCTTACTGGAAATCTCACACAGTAGAATGGAGAAGAACATTAAATGACAGTGCGGTGGGTTTTGGGACAAGGAGACTTGCATCTCCTCGGCTCTGAGGATGAGATGGTGCTCTGCGTGGCAACTCAGCTACAATGGAATTTGTGGCAAACAACATCACTGGGAACATGGAGGATACATTCGCATCTTATGCTCCTTTTCAGCTCATGGCATCCCCTCAGTCTGCTTTCAATGCAAGATAAGCAAGCTGGCTGACAATGGACTTCTTACCTTCCATTAAACCAATTTCCCACTCAAAGTTTAATTTTCACCATGAGCCAGAAGCAGCTTTGTTATCACGTCAAGAATCTGCACCGCCCCCACACCCACCGAGCCACTCAAAAAGAATAAACAGGAGAACGTGCCAATTATATATACTGGCCCAATTCATTCTGTATGTTTCAAAATGGAGTATATCCATAAATACATTTCCAAATATTACCTGTACTTTTTAAGCAGTCTTTTTTTCCCCCTGGACTGATTTAAATTTCCTTCTTTGTGGAGCATTAGGCCCTAATTCACAGGAAAAGGTTTTGCATACAGACAGGTTGTTGAATGTTGACATCCCTCTGCCCTGCTGACCCTTGTGTCACTGGGCATTTCCCTGGGGAAACTGTGACTGACTTCTCAACCTTTGCCTGTTTCCCTTCAGCTGCTCTGTGACAGAAGTTGTGTGTAATCCATGAACCCCTTTACAATTCCATATTGAACTCTAACAAGCTTTGACCCAGAGTCATAGTTAATTTGTACAAAGGTTGAATTATCTCTTCTCTCTCTGTGATTTTCTCTGCATCAACAGCTGCCTAAATGACCATCCTGTAATTATTTCTTTATCATAAATACCTCAAGCGATGACATGTTTGATGGAAGCAAACAGCAAGTTGTGTAAGTGACATCGAAGTTCAAATACCAAATGCTCTCAAAGTAATACATTAATGTTAAAGTCACCATACGAAAATTGCATTATTCAGAAATACCTTGGATGTAAATCATCAATTGGACTTCAGCTTATTCCTTCTTATTAAGTAACTGTCTCTATTCAAAAATTACTTGAGCAGGAATTTCTGCCCATTAATAATAACTGAGATATTGAATGCCGCTCAACAGTAAGAGTAACAGCTCACGGTTATTATGGAGTAACTCAGAAAGCTACTTCTCGATTAGGCATACATACAATTAGAGTTGGAAATCTGGAAGATGTCATCCATTTTAATCTAGTGCTCCACAGCCTACGTGAATAGATATACAGCATGGAAACAGACACTTCGGTCCAACTTGTCCATGCCGAACACATTTCCTAAATAAACCTAGTGCCCTTTGCCAGCATTTAGCTCACATCTCTCTAAACCCTTCCCATTCATATGCCCATCCAGATGCCTTTTTAATGTTGCAATTATACCAGCCTCCACAACTTCCTCTGTGAGGTCATTCCATACACGCACCACCCTCTGCATGAACAAGTTGCGCCTTAGGTCTTTTTTAAATTTTTCCCTTCTCGCCTTAAACCTATGCCCTCAAGTTTTGGACTCCCCCATTCTTCAGAAAAGACCTTATTTATTTACCCTATCTATGCCACTCATGATTTTATAAAATTCTATAAGGTCATCTCTTAGCCCCAACCTAGTCAGCTTCTCCTCATAGCTCAAACTCTCCAACCCTGGCAACATCCTTGTAAATCTTTTCTGAACCCTTTCAAGGTTCACAACATCCTTTCTACAGCAGGGAGATCAGAACTGAATGCAATATGCCAATAGTAGCCTCTCCAATGTCCTGTACAGCCGCAACATGATCTCCTAACTCCTATACTCAATGCACTGACCAATAATGGCAGGCATACCAAATGCTTTCTTCGCCATCCCATCTACCTGCGATTCCACTTTCAAGGAATTATGAACCTGCACTCCAAGGTCTCTTTGTTCAGCAATACTCTCCAGGACCTTACCATTAAGTGTTTAAGTCCTGCCCTGATTTGCTGTTCCAAAATGCAGCACCTCACATTTATCTAAATTAAATTCCATCTACCGGCAGCTCCTTGAATAGGCTCAACATTGACCATCACGTAAGCCAGATACTTGCACATAAAATGTGGCAATGCTTTCAGCTGTAATTGAATAGTGAATAATATGGTACATTGCAGATTCAACTTTTTAAACCAACAAAATAGGCAATTGAATATGGATATATAATTGTTGATGGCAGAATGATAATTGCAGACCAAAACAGATAGAAAATATCCATTATTGAGTGACAGAACCTTGTATGCCTTTTCATCTTAGCAGAGCTGAATTCGCAAATATTGCTTTGAATGTTGGTACACATGCAGAATATTAATAATAAAATAACACGCAGCAGCAAATGAAACAAATATTCATACTAGCATCTTTAAGAGAGTACGACGTCTTAAGGTGCTTCACAGAATAAGGCAAATTTTGACAGTGATTTTAGAACAAATTAGACGCAGCTTGTGCATTAGGAATAGCTTTCATGAATTGAATGAAGGAAAGAGAGACTGATAGGTTTCAGGAACTCTAGAGTTTAGGGCCTAGCCAGCTGTTGACACACCTACCATTGGTAGAGAGATTAAAATCAAGGCTGCTTAAAAGGCCAGAACTAGAGGAGCACAAATACTTCAAAGGATAATAAGGCTGGAGGAGATTAGAAATAGGGAGTAAAAACAAGGATGTGATTTTTAGGATCGAGATGCTTTTTGATCAGCAGTCAACATAGATCAATAGGCACAGTTCACTCAATGGGACTTGTTGTCAGTTAACACATGGACTGCCAAGCCTCGATAAGTATTCTTAAATGAGAGCACAAACGAGATTGTTAAAACATCTACATTCTAGCTTGATTGCAATCTCTGGCTGTGTGATCTCGAGCAATTTCACAGTATTTGTTTACACAAAATTAAGTGGTTTTATGTGTCTTGCAGCTTCAGGTCAAGAAGCTTAAAAAGGCTCTGGATGATTAATACTTTTATTACCCTCCAGCAGAAAGGAGTACGAATAAACTACTGTTTTTGTTTTACACATCCAACTACCACTATAAGGTTCATTAATGTTATACAGTATAGAGTGGGTGAATAGCATATCTTGGCATGGAGGGTATGAGGGTCTGTGGTTTGAGGGCATTGGAGGAGTTGCATAGTTTAGCATGGAAACATGTGCAGCCATGAGGCCTGTGGTTTGGGCACATGCATTGACATGAAGGACATATAAAGGTTCCATCATACAGACTACAGTTCACTACTGGCCTGTCTCTATGAAAATTGTGGAGGACAAGGACATGCCTACCTCTGCGAAAGAGCTAGCCAGGTCAGAAGTCTCAGGCAGAGCCTCATGATTGCAGTTTTAAAAGGCTGAATTTCCTGTGCTTGTGTTTTCTGGGTCCCCTTACCTGCATCACTTACAGATATTCTCACCTGTCCTTTATCACGGCCCAAATCAGAAGACCCTATCGTAAAGTGTGTGATTGCTTCCTGGTACAAAGCATGTGACTTACCCCAATTTGAGGTGTTGTAATGTCTGCAGCTCATCCTCCAGATCATAAACTCTGAATTGAAGTTCATCAAGTCACAAACACTTACAAATGATGTGTTTCCCTTGATCACACTGATATCTAGGAGCTCCTACATGTTTTAGCCATGATGCATCATCACCTATCCTGCCATCTTGAATGTTCTTTAATAATCTATTTTATTATTTTATAGAAGTATTTTTCATTTTTATATGTTTTATTAACATTAACCCTGGCATCTGTGCTATTTTAAACTTTAGGAATGTAATAGTCCTTGCCATTTAATAGATACTTAGCTGTAATGGAGAAAGAACCAATTCTTGGAATGTAAAAAATTTAGAAAAAGCACATGTAAGGGAACACCATGTTCCCTTCCTTCTGTAATTCCCCGTCATTAAACCCCCAGCACTGTTCAAAGTAACTCTGAGCCAAGTTACACTGAGACACCCAGCTATATATGCTGCTGAAACAAAAGAGCTGGCAGGCTCCAGACCCAGAAACAAACAATTTCAACTGCTTCCCTTAGCTATCTAATTTCAATTACACTTCCAGTGGAGACCCTGTAAAACACTGCTTAGTGCTGAGAAATTTAGAATTAAAACATATTTCAGTTAAACGCAAACAAAAATACAATTGTTGCAAAGAGTTTAAGACACCCTTACTCACAAAGTGCCAGCTTACTATATTTGGATCTACAGCTACATGTAAGAATTTTTTGACAAACTTTATGGGTTTCTATACTCAAGCTAATCCTTGAATTCCTCACACTTTGTTGTTGGAGGTAAGGGTGAGGGAGTTGGTGCACTGGATTTAAGATTGTTTGCAGTAGATAAAATAATTTGGAATTTGTCTGCTCATTTCAAGATATTCCTGGAATAATGAGCAGTTTTAGCAGATCAGAACAGAAGCTAATAGCGTTTTGTGTAGTCCAGCCAGGTCTGGAGTGAATGGCAGAACCAGTTGTCTGCCATATATTTTCTGCATACTTTGAACTTGAGGAAGGGAAGACCAAGGTGGTACCAGGGGAATAGCCAGGGTGTAACAGAGTAAAGGTTTTCTTGGGGACCAGGGTATTGAAAATGGGGTTGAAGGTACAGATGAGCAGATTGGTAGCTACAGAAATACTGCGATGAATGTAGTGCCATAGATCAGGTAGCAATATTTTGAAAATGTATTTGTATGTTAACTGGGAGAGTGATTTTTCTTCAAGAAGCAGACACAAAGGAAGTAGAGTTTGGAGGCAGTGGGACATGGAGGGGGAGCAATACAGGGAAGCGATCAGACATGGCCTTAAACTGTGATTGATAGGACCAATGTAGTGAATATTCCAAAAAGAACAGAAAGCTGTGAATGAGATGCATGCAAACACAAAACTTATTCGAAAATGGAATGTGCTTTCAAAATTACAAATGACTGTGTCGTTCCCTGATTGAATTTAATAGGTAGATAAAATTAACTTATCTTCAGCTTTGGAATTTTCTCCAAGCTCATAAGGCAGATTTCTTAAAAAGTCAAAAATCACATGACACCAGGTCATAGTCCAACAGGTTTATTTGAAGACACAAGCTTTCGGAGTCTCACTCCTTCTTCAAGTGTCAGATCTGAAGAAGGACTGAGGCTCCGAAAGCTTGTGTCTTCAAATAAAACTGTTGGACTATAACCTGGAGTCGTGTGATCTTTGACCTTGTCCACCCCAGTCCATCACCAGCACCTCCACATCATGGTTAAAATGTGCATCACAATTTACCCAATTAATGAAAAGATCATCCAAAATATTCATCTATAGACTTTAGCGAAGTTTATATTAAGTACTAGTGTGCTTTGCACATCAGATGTTCATTTATTTGGTACTGAGTGTTCCTGAACTTTCACAATCCATTGATCTTCTCTCCTGTTATAGTTTAGAATTTCACAGACATCATGCCCAGTTGCACTACACTGCCACCCAGTGTCGGTAAAACATTTTACAAACGCTGCATCCAGAATACATTACTGAGTTAAGCCAAAGTGAAACTAATTTTTGAAGCATAAAAGACTTTGTCAATTCATTGGAGTACAGGGAGATAAGGAGTTAATTGTAAATTGAAGAGAGCATATAAATATAGACATGGGGATTATGATGTGGCAGTTGAAGTTGTATAGACAGTTTTCAAACTTTACATTTTCTGTTCATTTAAATGAATGGGGTAGAGATACAGCCCAGAGTTAAATACTCTGCTAACTTCATGAAAGCCTCAACAAAAGGTCCAGACTCATTTGCGTCAAGCAGGAAGTTTGCTTAAAAGCTACAGCAGACTCTTGGGGTGATGGAGGAAAGCAGCTTCCATGGGAGGACGCATTCAGGTTGGTGCAGCTGCTGGAGATGTGTCGAGATGTTTCGGAGAAGGAATAAGACAGCACATGAGAGGCAAGTTAGAGAGAGGGCTCATAGTGTTATGGTGCTTAGTACTAGAGAATGGAAAGAAGGAGGGAGTTTATGTTTCTGCAGGGAATCAGGAGGCCCTCAGGCATACATATACTGTGAAGGGAGGGAGAACACATTGTCACTGAGGTCAACATAAGGAGTCAGAGTCCGAGGACCTGGCTGCATTGTAAAAACCCTTAAAATCTTCCTGTTATGCTGAGTCTAAGGACCCATCTAGTGAACAGCAGTACAGGACAAACCACTATTGGGTCTTGTTGAAAACAAAACAAAATAAATAAAAATGTATTTTCTTGTATGACATCAATAGGTACAAGTGACACTGACTGGTTCGGTATAATTACATTAATAATCATGAGCGGAAATGACACAACTGTTTCCCCTAGGACCTTATGTCCAATTCTTTACTCAGCTGTATGATATCTTCACTGTGAGTGCAGCCTAATGCAATCTTCAACATTAACCCTTTCAGAACCTTTACCTTATCCAACCCCCACTGTTACCCTTCCACCAGTAGCCTTGCAGCTGCCCGTCAGCCAGCTGGCCTAGATTGTCGTCACTTGGGCCAAAGTCTGAAGCTGGGCCCAAAACTGTTTGACGTCATCCTGTAAGATCATTTGCAATCCCACTCACTGAATGTCAGCAACCTCCAATCAGCAATGCATCAGCCTTTGGGACTTCATAGAAACAGCAGGTTAGGCAAATTCACTGGCCAAGTCAAACACTGAGGGAATGCATCAGTGTGAGTAGTTTTGTTTGATGTGTATTATTGGAAATGTTGTTTGTTAGATTAGTATGGAATTCTTTTTTGGGTGGTGTCTTTTATTTCAAGATTTCGTCACCAAGGATGCTGTAATGGTCTGTAGCAAAAGGATGGGAGGGGCTACTCTGATGATTTTAGGAGAACCGGAATCTGAGTAAGCACTGAGCAGTGCAATCCCAGATACCTCTCCCTGTTTCTTGTCCATACTCTGTGCCAAGCTTCCCTTTGCTGCTTCCTGTACTGTATTTCCCTTATACTCCACAGCTCAAGAGGGATTGCAAGTATAGTCGCCATGATTAACAGCAGGCACTCTGCTGACCAGCCTTCAAACTATACTGGACTGCTTAGTAAAGCCCAGCATCACTTCTTCTGGCTCCAACAAATACTGAGAGCCACTTCAGTAACTTCTACTAACTGCAGCTGTGAATGAAAGGCAAAAGCTGCACACCCATTCTGACACTCAGGCTGACTCCTCTAAATCGTGCTAGCAGGAAATCTTACGTACAGCTGGCACACATTCAGCTGGGAATGTCTAAAAAAAAACTTTTAACAGGACGTCGAAGGTCAGGCAACAAACCAGCATTAATAGCTGAATAAAGTCATGACTTGTCCACTCTGCCTGCTTCTGGCACTCAAGAAAAAGTTGCACTGAAGGGGCCACGCCAGACATGGCTGGCCACCAGTTGTCAAACTGGTGACACTGATACCAGCATCACTACGGAGCCAAGCCTTGAGGCCAAGGACTTTTGCCTGAAGAAGAAGAGCCCTTAAGGTTTAAAATTACAGTTCTTATAGTTAAACAAGGGAAGCACAATGCAATGAAGTTGTCAGAACATTGCCAAAGGATCCGGATGTCCCAAAATAATTTGTAGCTAATTTGTTCTTATTTAGACAAATACAACAACCAAATGTGTGCAGAGTTAGGGCCCAGAAATAACAAATAGGATAAATTACCACACAGTCTGTTTTTAGGAAGGGAGAATATTAGTGAGAATATCAGGAAAATGTCCAGTTCTTCTATGAAAAGTATCTTGAGTGCTTGATATTCCGAAGAACAGGTACATAGGGAAGTCAAACATGAGGAGGCTGACTGTGAATCTTCGCCCCCTTGACCGGTCCGTCCTCCCTGGACTGACCTATCTCCTCCCTACCCCCCCACCTACACTCACCTTTACTGGCTTCATCCCCGCCTCTTCGACCTGTCTGCCTCCTCTCCACCTATCCTCTCCTCTATCCATCCTCTATCTGCCTCCCCCCTCTCCCTATTTATTTCAGAACCCTGTTCCCCTCCCCCATTTCTGATGAAGGATCTAGGCCCGAAACGTCAAGCTTTCCTGCTCCTATGATGCTGCTTGGCCTGCTGTCTTCATCCAGCCCCACACCTTGTTATCTCGGATTCTCCAGCATCTGCAGTACATTTTATCTCTGACTGTGAATCTTGTTTGTTGATGTGAGCAAAGTCATTCCATTTCTAAAATATTTTCAGATATGCTTTTCCTTCTCTTTTCTACAGCCTGAAGGAAGCTAAACTTTTTTTGTATCTAATATCTGTTCCATGCATGTGGAGAAGGGCTACTTCAATGAGAAGTATATTAGCTCGCATGTTGCATTAAGTAAATTGTCTGTATTCAATAAAGTTGTGATTTTTGAGGCTTTTAAAATGTGAAATTGCTCGCACAGCAACCTCACAACATAAACTCCATATTTTACGCTCACTGTTTGCTTTGTCACAACTAAGTAATAAATAGTAAAACAATTAGGATCATTAAAAAACTGGAAGAACTAGTGAGCTATCAAGTAATAATGAGTTTACAAGCAATAAAAATCATAGCAAGCAAAACTGATGACAATTCTAAAAGCTAGCCTGCAACAAATTTACTTACAACTAAATGTGCAACTAGCAAAATAGCCTGAGGCAAAAACAAAGTATTAAAATTAGTCATGATTGAAGACAGGTCCATAATTCTCAGCACAGTTCAGTCATTAGTGAGGGTTGGTCCACAACAATGAAGAAAATATCCAATCCAAAGCTGTTACAAATGTTACTTATTTGGAGGGAGGTAGGAGCAGAATAATGGGAGTCATTGGTAAGCTATTTCAAAGACTTGAAACAGCCACAATGAGCTAACTAGCTTTTATCTTTCCATTCCATTGGGTAGCAACAATTTAATGTAAAAAACATCTCAAACCATCTTGTGCGTTAACTGGCCAGTATGAGTCAGTAGCACATCAGCTAGGGGAGTCCAAAGCCAGACATCATAAATATCAGCTCGCGACTCTTCAAATATTGGATAGCCAAATGACCTCATCTCACTTATTTGGAAGGATGACAGCATGCCAGGACATCTCAGAGGTGCTGTAACTACAGCCATTTTCAAAAGAGATGGGTCCAACCGCAGTAACTACAAGGAATTTCCCTGCTGTCAGCCTGTTGCAGACTGAAATCCAGCAAGTGTTTGAAATGTCACTCTCAATTGATTCTGTGTTGCTGCTTGAGTGTTGTGAGCCTGACAAAATTTAACTTTTGAAGTTCTCAAACAGGACAGATTCTTTGCCATCAAGACTCTGGTAAACAAAGTATACGTCCCAATCTATTTAAATCTCATCACCCAGAATGGCAGGAAGAAGTAATGTGACCTATCATGCCTGAGGCAATGTTTTGAAAGTGCTATCCAACTAGATTGATTCCCCTGCCCCTTCCACAATTTTCTTTTCAAATGTTTTCCTTTCAAGTATTTATGAAATTTCCATTTGAAAGTTGTTATTGAGTCTGTTTCACCATCCTTTCAGGCAGTGCACTTTAGAACACAGATACTGTCTGTACATAAAACCTCTCATCTCACTTCCTATTCTTTTGCCAATTATGTTAAACCTTTGTTTTCTATCCACTGGAAACAATTATTTTCTTATTCATTCTACTAAAACCTTACCATGATTTTGAGCATCTGCATTAAATCTTCCATTAGTTGACATTACTTTAAAGAGATCAACCCCAGCCTTCCTGGTCTTTCACAGCTTTTGAATGTTAATTAGACCCTTGTCTACCTTTTGTGGAAGTCTTGTTGGTAGTTATATTTATGTTTACCAA
>JAHRHZ010000087.1:18179931-18190990 GCA_024137785.1 Ginglymostoma cirratum
AACGTCAAGTTTTCCTGCTCCTATGATGCTGCTTGACCTGCTGTGTTCATCCAGCCCCATGCTTGTTATCTCGGATTCTCCAGCATCTGCAGTACCTTTTATCTCTGATAGAATATTTGGGTTAGGTTCCCACTTCTGATCACTATCTGATGGCTCCTATGGAAGTGTGCAGACAAACTCAGTTTCAATAGTGGTGTTTCCCAAGTTCAAACAACTTGGCAAGTCACTGGATAGATTAACATATGGAGATTGGCCACTTGGGTGAGACATCTGTGGAACATTTTCCCAGAATTTTTTAAAAATATATAATTCTTTAAGGGTATGTGAGTGCTGCTGGCAAGGCTGGCTTTTGTTGCTAATTGCAATTGCTCTTGAGAATTGGTAATGCCTTAGGAGAAAGGAGGGAATATTATAACGAGAAAGTGTGACTAGCTGTCGATTAGATCCGGCAACGCAGGGAGATGGAATATTTTAATTGGCCCTGCTCTGATGAATAAGACTTCCAGATTTCCACATCTCTACCTTTATCAAAGTGATAAAAAGGAAAGAAAATGATCAAGAAATTAGGTCAAGTGGCCAGAATTTATTTTTCAGCTGTGGCATATTAAAAAATGATTTCCTTTCAAGAATAATGTAGACCTAACAAAGTGCCACCACTAGAGGTTGCTATTTTGCTAAAATAGAAATGATAGCTGCCTATGAGACTCCATTGTAGGAAAAACAATGCAAACGTGAACATGTAGAAGATAAATGCTCAGACAAGACATTGTGGTTGCAATGTTTAATTTTGGGAGGTACTTTATTATTATTGTGAATAAGAAATGAATTAAAACAGAACTTAAAATTTCCTTATTGTATGATCATGGAATAATGCAACAAAGAAAGGGGCTATTCTTCCCAAAACGCCTGTGTCAGTTCATTGGTAGAACTGTTTGGGTAGTCTCCTTCCTACTCTTTCTCCATAGGCATACAAACATGAGAATTAGGGCCTGGACTAACACCATTAAGCCACAGGAGTCTGCTTTTGCCAATCAGTAAGATCATGGCTAATATATGTACGTAGTCTAATCCTGCCTCCGCATTGAAAATATGCAATAAATTTGCCTCCACCATTGAACTGAATTGCAAAGACTCATGGCCCTTTAAGGAAAAAAAGTTCTCATCTCCAGTTTAAGTGAAAAGCCCCTTATTTTAAAATTGTTCCCCCTAGTTCTAGTCTCTCCTGTAGGTAGTAGAATGTTCCTTTTAAATAAAATCACAACTCGTTTAGGTCACTAAAAGCAACGTTGGCCAACTGAACAGCATGCTGGGAAGGAAACCGAGATAGTAAGCTAGGAAGCTTGCAGAATTAACCGTCAAATTGGATCAGGCCTGACAGGTATACAAGCCACTTACCTTGATTGACTACTTTGAATAGGTGTTGATGAGACAATGTTGCAAGGTTTCAGATGGAACAATAGATCAGAGAGTCGGTTGAACTGTTTTTGAAACAGCCAGACTTCCAGGGTTGACTCAATCAATCGGGAAATTACAATAGCTAATACTGTCTTTTATAACACCTTTTCCTGGGACAGAAATTCATTCACAGAGTAACTGAATTATGTTAATTATTTTTCTATACCAAACTGCTATAACTACATAGGAAAAATTTGCATGTTGGTTACCAAGCCGACATAATTAACAATAGAAAGCTATTGTACTTGGGGATGACCTAGAGAAGTGTATTTAAAGTAGCCATTCAAATCAGAAAATGCTAACACTTCAGAGGTAACAACAGCACAAGAAGCAGAAACCTTGGGAGCAAGAAGAACAGCTTCAACCTCAGTTCAGCCAGCTGTAACCAGGGTAGTATAAACTTCAGTACCATCCTGTGCTTCCAGAGCAGATTTTAAACCAGTGCGTGAACAAGGTAGTTTAAGAACTGTAAGTTTACATGGGAAATTAGAGGGAAAGACAGGTTTCATAGAATTGCATATATACACACACATGTTGTGTTTCAATAAATCACGTCTCATCATTAGTGTGAAATGAGTCCCAGTAAGTAAGTAAATAAATTAGACATAAGAAAACAACACTTACACTTCCACACTTCCACTTGCCGAAGTCCCCTCGGGATCCTTTATGTATCAATAAGTTCACCTCTCATTGTTTTCAGCTCAAAATGGATAGAAACACAACATGTCAATTCCTTCATCATAAGATAACCCTTTCACGCCACGTATCAGTCAAGTAAGCCTTCTCTGGACTGCTTCTATGATACGTATTTTCTTTCTGAAATAAGGGGTCTAAACTGTAATCTCCTGCAGATGTGGCCTCAGCAACACCATAACATATTCCATTCACTTTTTAATAAATGACAACATCTCATTTGCCTCCCTAAACGCATGATTTACCTACATGCAAACTTTGTGATTCACGCCCAGGACAACCTGAACCCTCTGTACCCCACAGGCCTGTAATCTCTCTCCATTTAACTCTTCTGCTGCCTTTCTATTCTCTCTGCCAAAGTGGACAAGTTCATACAATCCTGCATTATGTTAGATCTCATAAACCTTTGCCCACTCACTTAACCTATCTCTCTGTCTTTACAGACACTTTCTTCACATTTAACTTTCCTACCTGTATTTTCATTGTTGGTAAATTTAACAATCATACTTTCAGTTGTCTATCTAATAATTTATATAAATTGTAAATAGTTGAGGCCCCATCACTGAAACCTGCGCTACACCACTCTGCAGTGATTGTAATGAGGTCAGACAGGTCGAATATGAGTGCCTTAATTGGGGCTGTTTAATGTGGTCCAATCAGGGAGCCCTAGCTGATAGATATAAACATGAGTGACAGGTGTTCTGGTCACTCTGACAGCCAGATGTGAGGAAGCTGGATCAATGTCAATGATGCCCCACATGTAAATAAAGGGTGACTGGGTGACTGGGTGACTGGGTGACTGGGTGACTGGGTGACTGGGTGACTGGGTGACTGGGTGACTGGATATTGGTCTCTGTGGAGTTATTTCAATGTCAATGAAAGAAAAGCACGCTTCTGAAGAACTTTATCTCGCAACAGTTGTCTTTGAGTTGGGGTCAGTATTTCTGGCTTCCTGCCGTTGTTTGCGAAGCTTGACTCATTCAATCCTGCCATCAAAGACTGGGCCAAGCATGTGGAAAGAATTTGTTATTTTTCCAGGCAAGTGATGTTGGGGCAGATGAAAAACAACAATAAATTCTCCTGACCGCTTATGGACCCACAGCTTTTTCAGTTATTTGTAGCCCAACTTTTCCTGAGGCACCAGACACTGAATCCTTTCAAGAGCTGATGGATTCAGTTAAGGAATATTCTGACCCTAAGCCTTCTCAAATTCTGAGTTTTAGTATCAGTTTTAATTGGCAATTTGAAAACCTGGGGAATCCGTATTGGAATTTCTGAATGGTTAAGATGGCTGGCAGAGGAATATGACTTTGCCTTCATGATACACTGAGAGACCATTTGCTTTGTGAGATTAATGATGTAACCATGCAAAAGCACCTTCTAGTTGAAGCCCAACTGGACTTTCAAACAGGCACTGATTTAATGATTGGAAAATTATGCAAGTGGAGCATATGAGTAGCAGGGTGTTCTGATGGAAGTGGACACCCTAACCAGTGCAACTGAGCTTGGGGAACACCACTTGAGTGCAGGCAATTACACAGACTCACTCAGGACATATCCTAACAGATGGACTCTAGATCAGCCCACAGCTAAACCCCAAAACAAAGCCAAGCTTCGGCCAAACAGTTAACATTTTCTTCAGGATCCGGGTCGGCATGACATTGTAGTTCCTGTTGTTATGTGAACTTGAGACAGCAAAAGAGACCTAAATGGAGTAAAATAACTCATAGGCCAGTATCCAGGAGAATGCACACCCTGGAAAGTCCACACATATCTGGTTTGGAACAGTTAAATTGCTTAGCAACATCCAAATCAGAACCAATCAAAAAAAAGGTCTGGTTAAATGGTTATCCCTTTCTAATGGAGGTTGATACTGGCACGGCCATTTCTGTGACTGCGGAACCAGCCTTTAACAAAACTCAGTCTGGACTCAACCCTTGAGTTTGTGCAAGACCTTGGCTAGACTGAGCACCTAGACTGGGGAACTTTTACAAGTTACTGGTACAACTTTGTTTCTTGTCTCCTATTAGAAGCAGTTGGTTCAGTTACCACTGATTGTGGTAAAAGGCTTGGGCCCAAACCTGATGGGGTGACATTGGTTGAGAAAGGTTCACCTTGATTGGGTCAACAATTTTTGATTAGAAAATGGCTGCCTGAGTGAAGTCCTAATTAAGTACCCGGATGTTTATCAGGAAGGGTTAGGTACTATCAAAGGAGACAAGGCCACCTTACAAGTTGACCAGGAAGCAATTCCACGATTCTGCAAGGCCCCCATCTAATGCCATTTGTCTTATGGGGAAAAGTAGAGACAGAAATCAGAAGGCTGGATAGCGAAGGAATCATCAAACCAATCCAGTTTGCCCAGGGGTAGTACCAGTCGTACGGATTATGAAGCCCAATGGGTTGGTTCACCTTTATGGGGATTTTATACAAATGGTAAACTGCTCTTTGCAGCTGGATTAATGCCCAATCCCTCGCATATAGGATATATATGCAAAGGTGGCAGGGGCTGTCTGTCACGAAGCTGGACGTGAGCCATGCATACTTGTGATTGCAGTTAGATGAGGGTTTCCAGGAGTATGCTACAAATAATACCCATAAGGGTTTGTGCCAATATACAAGACTGCCATTTGGGGTATGACCAGCCTATGCAATTTTTCAGCAGACAATGGAGAACATTTTACAAGATCTACCCCAGGTTACCATTAATCTAGATGATGTGCTAGTAACAGGGAAGACCAATAAGGAGCACTTACAGAACTTGGACATAGTCCTTAGATGTTCTCCCAGGCAGGCATACATATTAGAAGGGAAAAACATGTGTTTGAGGCACCTCAAGTGACCTATTTGGGCTACAGAGTCGACAACACCAGGTTTCACCCATTGGAAGATAAAGTGAGGGCATCAATGATGCCCCACCTCCCACATCTGTAACAGAGCTCAGATCCTTCCTTGGGCTGGTGAATTATTATGGAAGGTTCATACATAACCTGGTCTACATCCTGACACCTTTACATCTGCTGTTGAAAAAGGGTCTATCTTGGAAACGGTCGTGAATCCAAGCTGTAGCCTTCAGAAAAGTGAAGAAACAGCTATCATCCTCTGAGGCATCGGCACACTGTGATTCCAAGGGAGATCTGATACTGACATGCGATGACTCCCCGTTTGGCATCAGGGTAGTATTAGCTCAAAGGTGGCACAATAGAGAGGAATGCCCAATAGCGTATGCATCCTGGAATTAGGCTAATGCAGAACATAAATACGCCCAGATAAAGAAGGAAGGTTTGGTAGTCATATTTGGAGTCAGGAAGTTACACTAATATAATTACAGATGTAAATTTGTAACAATAACAGACACAAACGCCTCCTAGGTCTCCTTAAACAGGAAAAAGCAGCGCCGCTGATAGCAACAGGCCTAGTTCACGGGTGGGCTCAGATACTAAGTGTGTATGATCACAAGTTTAAACACTATCCAGGAGGCCAAGTAGCAAATGCGGATGCATTGAGCTGCCTCCTGGTTGCAGATACACCATCGGTAGTACTGTCATTGAAAGAGTCCATAATAGTTCAAAATTTTCTGGACACACTTCCAGCCTTCCAGTCATAGTTGACAATATCAGACTATGGACTCAGTAAGATTCAGTCCTGACAAAACTGAAAGAGTTGGTGGTGATGGGGAAATGAAAGGGCAGTCACAACCAGAATTGAAACTTCTTTCGACACGGAGACACCAGATCACAGTAGAAGACGGCACATTATTATGGGGAGCAAGAGTGATTGTCCTGAGCAAAGGTCGCTGCTAGGTACTGGCTGAACTCCACCAGGATCATCCAGGGGTTTCCAAAATGAAGATGTTGGTAAGAAGTTATGTCTGGTGGCCAGGATTAGATGCAGACACAGCCACTTTAGTGGGGTAGTGTCTTGAGTGCCATCATGGATAAAAATTATTGCCAGCACTTCCCCACATTCGTGGGAATGGCCAGGCAAACCCTGGACTCAGTTACACGTTATCAATGCAGGTCCTTTTGTGCACTGAAAGTTCTTAGTCATTATGGATGCCCACGCAAAGTGGCTGGAGTGCATAGAGTTCATTCATCAAACATGGGGACGATGATAGGAAAACTGTGCACATTTTTTGCAATACTTGGGTTCCCAGAAGTGTTAGTCACAGATAACGAACCATTGCTTACCAGCAGGGAATTTGAGTATTTCCTAAAACTGAATGGTATTTGACAAATAAGGACAGCTCCATACCATCCACTATCTAATCATCCGGCAGAAAGAGCAATCCAAACTTTGAAGGCAGGCTTAAAGAAACAGCCTACAGCTTCACTGGATACCGAACTGTCCCAATTCCTATTTGATTATGGGACCACCCCTCACGCAACTACAGGGATAGCTCCAGCAGAGTTGCTAATGGGGAGAAGACTCTGCACCAGATTAAATCTGACTTTCGAGGGCCCGGTGGAGGGTGAAACTGCATCAGGAACGACAAAGCTGTACACAAGACTCTGCTAAGCAAAGGAGACAGTTTATTTCAGGGGATGGCATTTCATTTAGGAACCACGGAAATGGCCCTGCATAGGTAAGAGGGATGGTCAACATGAGGTCATATCCAGTGACATATAAAGTTTGGATAGATGTGATGGTCCTGAACAAGCACAAGGACCATATGAAAGCTGCAAACTCTCAAACAGTTGGGGAGAAAAACGTGCTCGGCCCCTCGATAGTCTTTCCAAATGCTCTGGAACCTCTGGACTCTCCCTCTCTGTCAAACATTGAAAATAGCTCGGGATCTGAGATGGACATGGCAGATGTCACCACCTCAACACCTTTGCTGCCTGAAGAAGAAAATGGATTTCTCCGGTATGCTCCAGGCACAAGAGTCAACCTACTGTTACACACCACCCATATCACGGGTAGAATTGGAGGAACTTGACCTGGTGCCAAAACATCCCAAGAAGCTACAAAAAAAAAGAACCTGCCTATGTCCACAGACACAGAGGGGGAGGGATGTAGCAATTGTAATGAGGTCAGCCAGGTAAACCTCATAGAATGAGTTCCCTGGTTGGAGCTGGTCTAATCAGGGAGCCCTGGCTGACGGGTTATAACAGCAGTATCAGACATCCTGTTCACTCTAAGATCTGGCTCTGAGGGAGCAGGAACAGTGTCAAGGACTCTCCAAATGTAAATAAAGGGTGACTCTGTGACAGGGTACCAGCCTCTGTGGAGTTATTTCACACTTATTATTTCTTATGAAGCCAAAAATGAACCATTTACATCCATTCTCTATTCTCTCTTGACAAACCAATCCTACTTCTGTATTTTCACCCTGCAAGCATGTATTGAATTCCCTCTTGAAAGATAAGTGTGAAGTGTTGTTCAATCCAAATTGCATCAGCAAAAGTCTAGAAACTAAGTTTTGATAGAAAGTTCACATGTACAAATGTTTGAAGGAGAGAGAGAAAGTTGAGAGAGCTGTTTAAAAATATGTGCTGTATCCTCAACTTTTATTAAAAACAGCTTTGAGTACCAGTGCAGGGAAGTCATGCTAAATCGTCAGGGGGATGTCAAAGATTTGAAAAGAATGGAGAGCAGATTTACTAGAATGGTACAGGAATTAGGAACTTCATCTTATATGAGGGGACTAAAACTGTAGTTACTACAACATGAGTCAGATGATATGAGTCAGGAATTTTCCAGTTTGCCACACCCATTTCAGCAGAAACTCAGCTGAATGGCAGGATTTACAAGCTGGAAGGTGGGTGCCTACCACACTCAGACACAGACCAAAGATGGCCAAAGCTGATCATGCTGGGTGCCAGGCCTACCTCAGTTCTCAGCCCTTCACACAACTGCACCCACTCCCTATGCCCCATCCATGCCAGTACAAGTCAATATGTCCCATTTGTAGCCCCATGCCAATTTAATGCCAGCACATGCCTTTTCTTTATGGCACCTGAAAGCTCACCAATCACGCTTTACCCTTATCTTAGTGATTGGAATGAGGTCAGCCAGGTGCATATCATAGAATATGAGTTCCCTGATTGGAGCTGTTAATCCGGTCCAGTCAGGGAGTCTTGGCTGACAGATATAAACAAGAGTGCCAGGGGTTCTGCTCAATCCAGGAGCCAGCTCTGAGCTAGCTGGATCAGTGTCATGAACAATGCACATGTAAATAAAGGGTGACTTGGTGATGGGATACTGACCTTTGTGGAGTTATTTCGCTTATAGTCTGCGTGTTCACTGAGATCTAACAAAGGTCTAAATATTTATTCCAACCAAAGTACAAAAAAGCTCTCATTCATTAAAGCCATTCAAAACGTTTGCACGAGTACCTAATTTCTTATATAACAAACTGACATGTTTCGATAATCCCACATCAGTTGGAGCTAATTCTTTACCAGCCCCTTTGTGCTGTCAATCAAACGGAACTGGGATCCCTTACAGAGAAAATGAATGAAAGCAAGTCAAGTATTAATAATAATTAAATTCAATACAAATCTGGAATAAAGAAGGCAGGCCTAATTGTGACCATGTAGTCATTATCAATTGTCATAAAAATCTATCTGGTTCACCAGCTTCCTTTAGACCTTGCCTGGTCTGGCCTACCTATGACTCCTAACCTACAACAATATGGTTGACTCTTTACTGCCCTTATCACAATTAGCAATAGACAGAAAATGCTGGCCTTGCAACTGATGCCCTCATGCCTTGAATGAATTTTTTTAAAAAACTCAACTTCAGAGCTTAAAACTTTTTCAACTCTCACCAAAGCAGACAGGCTATTTTTTATTTTCAAAGGGTTAAGCATTTAATAGCTTAACAGTACCAGAGATCAACTATCCTACAACAGAATTTATGACAACTCTCAATAACTCATTATTTCCACACTATGGTTTGAGATCTTTACTCCAGTGAATAATGGAATCTGCTTGAACTCAGCATTGAGCTCAAATGGTTCTGATGTGTTCAGGTTCCTCTCACATGTGAGTCACACCCATTTTCCTTTACTCTGCTGACCAAAATGAGATCTGTCAGTAATAGGGGACTTTTGAATCCCTTAGTTTTAAGGTGTCTTGGAGTCTCAACAACTTGAAGAATCAGAGTCAAGGTTAAGGGGAGATTTAAGGGAGATATTTCAAATTATGAGTGCTTTTGGCGAAGTAGACAGGAAGATACTATTTCTCTTGGCAGAGAAATCGGTGAGCACCAGACTAAGATTTAAAATAATAACAAAAATAACCAATTCAGGAATTTAAAAAAGTAGCAGTATTAAAATCTATTTGAAAGAGGCAAATAAAAAGCCGAATACTCTCCTTCGGTGTTTCATGACTCAATGATCAGGAATTTACTTAATAAGGATTGTACATAAGTGAATTTGATTATAATATTGAAAAATAAATAGTGTTAAAACAAGCATTGACTTTATCCATTGCTCATTCATTGCATAAGTTCTCTTTGTTTTAAATAATGAGTATGGGTGAATACATGTGGTTTTTACTAAGAGGTTGAAAACTTATTACCCCACTGCCAATGTTATGGTAAACCATGAGATTGTGTCATATATGTCTGAGAATGAGAGTACGGTAAGGACAGCATTCAGGAACGATGAGAGTGTGTGGGATGTGGAGAAGGGTTTTAAGGTATCAAAGACAATGACTAATTACTGCCATCTGCCACTCACCAAATTCAGTTTGCAGAAGTAAGCAAACATGAGCTGAAAAGCTGGTTAGAAAGAATCATGACCAATGTGTAATTCTCTAATACAGTGAAAGTGGTACGTGGTTCTTAAAAGTAACTATTTTTGTTTAAGAATTTCTAATATATATCATTTGTATTTGGTATAGCCCTAAGAATCAAAAAAATGAATAAAAGAGACAAATTACTGACATGCTTAACTAGCTTTGAGTGTAATTCTGGATACGACCAAACATTTAACAGGGAAGCAAGGAATGTGGAGGAATAAGCCACTGCCTAATTTCATAATAGAAAGCTGTGCTGGCAGAATTTAATTCAAATATGTTGCTTACATTGCTAAAAAAAATGTTGAGAGCAGAATAAAGAAGTTTTGGGATATTTCTATAGCTGAAAATACAGTTTTAATTTTAAAACAAAAACAGATATTGCTGGAAAATCTCAGCTGGTCCGGCAGCATCTGTGAACAGAAAGTAGCGATAGTGTTATAAGTCCAGTGGCTATTCCACAGAATGGACTCAAAACATTAACTCTGCTTTCTCTCTACAAATGCAGCTAGATCTGCTGAGTTTCTCAGGAACTTTTCTGTTTTAATATCATATCATCAGCATCTACTGTTCTTTGTTACATTTTAATTTCAAAAGCCTGAAATATATTGAGAGATTAACTTAATTATACAAGGGCAGGCATTTCATAATCAAATCAAGAAATCACTGTCTCAAAAATGTTCAATTAAGATGGCTTCCTACTAACCACTTTCTGAAACTGTAAAGGAATTAAGTCACATCTCATATATTACTGTGTGTTGACGTAATATTGACAGCTTAGCACATTTGTGATTTTTCAGAAGAAATTAGGTTTGAAGATCTGATTCCAGCAGTTTCTTGGAGAAATGAGCATACTGACAGTCTATCAGTGGTTGATTTCTTTTCATCATGTGCATCTTTCTTTCTGGAAGACTAATCAGAGATCTTCCAAACTCAAGACTACAGTAGCAACTGGGTGCAGTTATCTTCTTTCTCAAGCAACATTTTTCAGGCTCAGGCATGATGTCTGTGATAATCATGTTGGGGGCTGGGGTGGGGCAGGGGAATAGCTTGAGACTCTAAGTGATCTTTTCCTGCTAGCCAATATTCCATAGTTGCATATCAGTGACATCCCAATGAGTGAATTTGCTACCTATCATAAGACAACCCCTTCCCTTGAATTAAAC